>CAUJNA010003582.1:417358-498940 GCA_963377175.1 Effrenium voratum
GAAATAGCTGTCACCGACTTCCTCTCCCAGCGAAAGCGATACCAAAAGGCCTCACGCCAACGCACAATCTGGGCCAGCCAACGTTACCATAACTTTCGTTGAATAGGCCAGGACAGACTTTGTACGTTGGCCAAATGCAGCTGTTATAGCCCTATCTGCCCAGTGTTCTTCATTGTATACCAAACCCAGACCTCAAGACTCCCAGAAATGTGACTCACACAAATCAAGGAGCTCAGGCCAAAGAAGTTTTTTGCACGTAGGCTGCTCTGCCAAGGTGCGTTGCTCCTCCACGGACATGTCTGACGAGGGTTCCTTGCTAAGTCATGCAATTTGGTGTCTCCACAACCCCTTTCTTTCTGCACCTGCAAAAGCATGAATGTGTGCAAAGTGTGAAATACGTCCTAGTTGCGGCACCTGCCCAGAGCTCTGGCGAGCAGAATAGCTACAAACTCTTTCGTCATGGCAAGCGCAAACCACAACAATTGTCATTTATCATACCAGAGAGAAAACTGGAAGATGTGAACCAGCACCCAGTGTTCAATGTTGAGGAAAAAATGCAGAGTGGCACGCCTACCCTGCGTGTTGGAGACTTCATGTCCACAGGTTGAAACCATCGATGACTTGTTTGATACATGAAGTCTTGAAGTCGGAAAGCTCGCACTGTAGCCTTGCCAGGTTGCCCAACCTGGGGATGTAATGCCGCTTCAAGTTTTGCCTGTCACTTGGAAAGTGGTGTAGTCCGAGACAAATCAGATGATGGACGATCAACCGTGATGCATCTGAAGCTCATCACTCATCTTCTCGGAGACGTCAAAGCAGCCAGACGCCGTTGTGTGCTGCAGTGAAGCGGGAGACATCGCACGCCATCTCTCTAGCTCTCTCTCTCTCTCTCTCTCTGTGTCTCTCCAAGGCAAGATCATAGCAAATTATCAAGCCTCTCCGAGTGTCGCCATGCTCAGCAAAAACTCGTTGCCTCAATTGCGTTCAGGACTTCGAGCCACTGCTCCTTACCCACAAAGCTCTGCGTCTCCAACTCCTTGACCTGGGACGCTACGCAGCGCTTGCGCTTGCATTCTGAAAATCGTCCAATCGTTGTGAACAATGCGCATTCACGCGGTGAAAGTGTGATCAATCGTTGTGACAAGCCCTTGGGTCTGACATGTAGGACAAGAGCTTCTTGCAGGCTCTCTCCTAGCTTTTCGGGTAATCAGACCTTACCTCTCGCCACGCAGGCAATACGCCCAATTGTGAATCTTCGTACACTCCAACTTGAACCCCTCTTCTCCCTTGGCTCCGAAACCTAAACTCTCCCGCCTTCTGCGCAGCTTGCAAGGCTTGTTGCATCTCAGCACAGCTGCCAAGGCAGCTGGTGGAAGTCTTGCCGTCGCCGCAATGCCTGGGAGCCGGGCCGGAGCCGGAGTGAACAATCTGTACAGGCACTCTAACATCAGGTTGGCAAAGAACAGCGGCATCAATATGCGTGGGCCAGCCTGACAATCGGCTTTGCCTACTTGCTGAGACCTGAAAATGCTGACAACTTTGAGACCCGAGGACTCCGATTTTGTGAAACCATGGGAATGGTGGCGCAGTCCAGTGCAAGTAAACGCAACTCCTGATAGTGATTCATGTTGTGTAGGCAATGAAATGATCTATTGGATTTTATAATGTACGGGGTAGTTCTCTGCTGAAAAGCACAAAGCTTCTCATTCCTCATAGCTGCAGTCTAAGCTGCTCCGCAATGGCTGCCTGGAGTTTAGCTTCCCTGGCCTTTGCCTGGACATTCGCGCGGGGCATGACGATGTAGGGAAAGCAGCGGATTGCTGATGTGTTTGCTTGTCACCTCTGCCTATCATGAAGTCCGGCTCGCAAATGACCGGCATTGCAGACTAGCGACAGACAGCACTAATTGCAGGAAATGTCTTTTTCACCCGCACATGGCATGAGCATGCTGGCTCCGAGGCTTTCTTTGACCTCTGGGAAACCATCTGGGCAAAAGCCTTTGGCCACAGTCCGCCTTTGAACGCGCTGGCCTAGAAGCTTCAACGCGATTACTTTAAGGTCGAAATTTGGTTGGCCTTCGTCCCTATCTCATGAACAGAATCGTCCAGCCATCCAAAAGCCGTGGCGGATGTCACTTTGCAGCAATGGGCAGCAGACTCGCCTGCAAGAGGGCAAGCTTCATTGCCAACGACTTCAAGGGCCATGCCAGTTCTTCCGATAGGTTCCACTCATCACCCCAAGACACAAAGCAACGGCCTCAAACCCACATGTTCTCCCCTAGCTTCACCAGCTCGGGCACCACAAACTCCTCAGCCACCATCACAGTGGAGGACATCACCCGGAAGGTCCGGTACCGGTGCCTCAGACTCACAGGACGCTACACGACTCTTCACCTCACCGACTGCTTCCATGCACCGCATGCATTTTGGCCGAGCGGCTGCTCTGCTGCAGCGGCAACACACTTGCTGGTGTTCAACCATGCCTCGGACAGCTTCCTCAGACCTACTAGATTTCCATCAAGAGAGTCAAAATGTCCAGCCCTGCCGCCTCACAGGCCCTCAAATCTGCACAGTCCTGGGTTGCTTGCAAGGCACAGTCTCCACCTGCAGGAACTTGGGCCGGTAGCGGGAAAACAGACTTCCACCGCCAGCTAAGACCTGGCACTCGTGCGCCTCCACGTCTATTCGAACCTGGCGCAATCGATGGGGTGGGTGCCTTCAGGCTGGACACTGGTTCACACCTAACATGGACGAAGTTGTGAACATTTGTGAATTCACGGGAACCTAACCAAGTGTCGTTTGGACGATTCAAGTGTTCGCAGCCATGCTCGGCACAGCCCGGGCCGCACCACGTCTACCGACTGCACGGGGTGCTGCTCCAGGACTCTGTCCAAGCTTATGACCTCTCGCGACATGCCAACGGCTGATAGGTCCAATAAAACCGTGTGAGATAGCCAACTTTGAAGATATGTGCGCCGCGATGACCATGCCCTGCTCTTTGCTCTTGTACAATCTGCATTCCACAGCCTCGGTCACCTGGCAGTTGGAGTCATCATCCTTGCAGCTAGCATTGCCGCACTGCAAGAAGCCTCAGCCATTGCTGCTCGACATGAGCAGTTTGCTGGCAGAGAATTGACCGCAATGCTGGCGTAGCTTGGAGCCTTGCCAATATGTGCTTACCGAACTTGTGAGGAGAATAATGAACAGGTGACGCAGCATTCTTCATTTTTTGAACCAGCTCCCACACTGAGTCAGATATTTCAATGTTTCTTGGCAGGTCTATGGCACTCACATGCTCAAGTTCTCAGCATGACTTGCCAAGTTGCCATTGCCAACGTTTGAAGAGTAGCTGGCACTGCGGATAACACACCTGCATGCCACCTGGCAATGTTCCCGCGTGTCGACCCCAAGCAGTAAGCACGGTAGCTGAACGCAAGCCTCCCAAGGGGCGCCCAACGCCAAGGGCAGCAGCGTCACCTCAACAGGTGTCCCAGAAAAATGGTCTTTCCCAAATTGAAATCCCCTCATGGAGAGTCCTCCCATGTGCCTTGCTGTAACTAGAGGTCAAGACATGTTTGGCGTTTCCTAGGGGGAGCAAATGCTCCTTAATCAGTCGCTCCAATCATAGGTTTCATCCCTCCGAAACAAAACAATATTTGGAAGAGGGTGGCCAAAAAGGGGCTCCTTGGCTCATGTTTGCTCTGCAGCAAAAGGAGCAACAGCTTTGGGTCTGTGCCAATCATGCCAATCGCTTTTCTGAGGCCAAAAGCCAGGATGGAATTGAGTTCCATCTACAGCAAAACCTCCAACCCCCGACAAACCGGCCCAACCCGAAAGCGCTCGCCTGCTCCCGGAGGTGCGGGTTCAAGCAAAGGCTGCCCTCCAATGCTTGCTGATTGCGTGCCATAGGCTCGATAGCAAGCACCTCGACATGTCCCATGCGTCCCATGTGTCCCACGTTTCCCCTCGTTCCCATGTGTGCACTTAACGTGTGTTTTGCTTTCTTTGACTGAACCTAACTGGCCATGGCTTTGCAAGACCTGACTATGCACTGCACCTGAAAGCCGCGGTCGGCAAAAAGCAAAGAGTAGTAGCCCAAGTTCGCGCCAATGTGCAGGAATGTTCCCGACTGGCAGCGAGCCAAATTCGGCAAACGACACAAATGCTGATGAGTGGATTGGCTTTGCTGTTCTGGCCAATTGAAAGGGCTGGTTTTGGTGGATGCATTTGTCCATTCCTTAGAGGAAGCATCAACATCATCCAGGCCTCTGGCAGCGTCGTGCGAGCCATGGCGGCCATCTCTTCAAGGCTTGTAACCTCCCAGTGGTGATTCTTGAAGAGGCTCTGCGAGATGATGTCGTTCTCCTCACTTGTCCAACCAGCTCATGGGAGGAACCAAATGTCTTTCCATGTCTACTCTCACATGCGCATCCTGCCAAGCTCTACGAAGCTCTGCCAAGCAACTCCCAGCACTGCCATCTTCAAATCCCCCAGCGCCTGAAATCCCTCCCGTGGCTCCATAGTGCATCGCTCACACGCTCAAACATGCACAACATCATGCCACGGCAGGCGTGCCTTGGCCAAGCGCATGCCCGGCGGTATGCAGCTGAGGTTCACTGCGACGCCTGCAATGCAGTTGTTTCCATCATGACAAGCCTTGTCAAACGCACAGCCGTACCAAAGTATGTAAAAGCGAAGGAGCCTGGCCCGAACTGAAAAATCCACAAGTCAGAGCCATGCAAGTGGTGGACTGCCTTGCCGACGTCTCACATCGCTGAGGCGGCAGTCTCCGGTGCAGGGACTGCTTGCGATGGACCTTGGCAACGCTCCTTGCCCACAGGGTGCCGCACTCCAAAGAAGATGCCAAACCACACGGGCAAGCCACAAAGGGCTCAAACTTCATCATGCTGTGAACTGCTGGAGCATCCATGCCAATCAAACAAAGGGACCTTCCTGACGTGTGGGTCCCTGTTGAGGGGGGCGGGCACATTTTGAGGCAAGCCCATCCCGATGAAGTATAACCAAGGAGCGGGTAGAGAGCGCTCCATGCCAAGCCCACCACAAGGATCAGCAACAGAAAGAACTTGACATATGCAGGCATGCGCAACAAGCTACCCACGAATCTGTTGTGCGATGCTGATCATATGCTTGCTTGAACGATTTCATCCGTGGTCCGTCCAGTCATGTCGCGAGTCAAAATAGGCACGTGAAACATTTTGAAAGTGCATTCGCAGGGGTTCGCTTCAAACTTGAAACAAGGTCCTGGCCGTTGTCATGTTTCTCTTGCGCTTCATTCTGTGTTTCGCCTGCACTCACCAAGCCCCTCAGCATCTCGGTCAAACAGCTGCGTTGGCACGCTTGGCATTAAAGCGAAGAGCATGTGATGGTGCAAGCCATTCTGCTCAACCCGTGGCTACCACAAAGGGGGTTCAGGCAGAAGATGTGACTTGCAATCATGGGTTGCCAACAGCAACGAGCGCAGGCCGCAAGGCATCCAAGGAATAAATTAAACTGAACCCCGAAACCTCGATGCTTCAAGTCGCATGCGAACTGGCTGGAACTGCCATACGCAAAGTGCCAGCCTTCTCGACAACCTCCACCCAGCTGCCCTGGGCAACACCCAACAGTGCTGCCTCAGCGTTACAAGGTGAAACGATGAGAACCTGGGCTGTGGAGAGCGCGGGAAACTCTGTTCTCGTTGTCCGAGGGCAATCTACAACTTGCCAAGGCACCCCCAGCAGCCGGCGAGCAAAGGCTGGCATGGCGTCGACACGTTGAACAAGGCTTGCGGCTAATAGCTGCAGGGCGGTTCTGCGGATGCAAGCACATCCAGGCAGTACTGATATTATCAAGCCCAGAAGCTAGAGTATGCATCCCTCACTCTTTCATCTGAACATCGACTTGTCTGCTGAGAGAGCGCTCTGCATCCTGGACAAGTCCACCATCCACAGCAAAGTCACACTGAATTATTGTGTTGCGATCTCACACATTGAAAGCCAGACAATGTAGCATCCCCATCCAGCTTCATAGCAAGCGATTCACAGATGTCCGAAGCTATTTCACCAGCCCAGCCTGGGGCTGGAAAAGTAGCATAGCAGGTTCTCGACTTGCCAGGCTAGTCTCTTCAAGAACTCTCACACACAACTCGTCTTTCTCGTCCCTGTTGGGGGGACCAGAGGTAGGAAAGAGCCAAACACCGCCGATAGAAGCAGACGTGGCAACTACACAGAACAAAGCAGGCCCTCCAGCCAAATATTATCAAAGAGCAATGACATCATTGAAGGCCCTGGCGCTCACCCCGGCCTTGGGATCCAGGAGTGGCCTGGCAAGCTCAAATATGGAGACTGTGCCTGAGACACTTCTCAAGCAAACACTTTACGAGTGCCTCAAGGTGTCCCGGTTAGTGCCGGCAGGTAGCTCCTGAGCAGTCATAGAATCTGTAAGGTTTCACTCGCATGCACACTCCTTGGGGAAGTCCACCTGAAACCGCACGAAGAGGTCTCCTGCGGCATAGCTGAGCAGGGGCTAGGGGCGCTAGGGGCATTCCGATGCCCAGCCCACAGCTTGAAACCTCTGAAGCTCTTCCCGACTTCGCACCTCTGGCGCGCGGGTTCTGCTTCTTGGGCATGCCATAGCCTCGCAGCACCCGGACCTCGCTGCAAAAGTCGAGTTTCTCTCTAACGGATCTAGCCCTATGAGAAAATCGAAGGCCGTCAGAGTGCAACTTACTTTCGACAGCTTTGGGTCTTGCTTCAAAGAAGATCCGAAAATTTTCTGATGGTCCTCGCAAGAGAGAGAGAGAGAGAGCAAGAAAACGGCCATATGGAAACTCCAAAACTCCGATGCTAAGAAGACTCCGCCTGCATGAAAGCTTGGTAGCATGCCGTGAGCGATCAACAAAGAACACACAGAATCCGCAATAATAGTCAAAGCAATCAGCACGTTGAGACGAGAGCCTGAGATGGCAATCAGCACATCTTTACATCTTTACTCTCTGCAAGAATGGCATGGCCTTGCCGGCCAGGCCCCCAGGCCTCTCCGGGGCGCAAGACCTTCTCGGAGCCCACCTCCAGGCTCTTCCCGTCCACGTGCCTGTGAACTCCGAAAACGGTCCACACCTCGCGGAGAACCAAACGTGAAGAAAATGAATCCGAAGCAAACGCGCGAAGGCTGAAACATTGGCAGACTCACTGACATGCAAAACCGACAAACAAATCGAGAAAGCATTCGCGTGCGACACTGGAAATCAAACTGGGCACAAGACAAATGGATGATGATAAGCACGATACACCAACTGATGAATCCTAGATGATTGACAGTTCCGTAGTCGTTCAGACATGGCGACACAGCCATGCTTCAACAACAACTGAGAAGCCCGTACCTCTTACCTTGCCAAGAAGCCCTATACCATGGTGCCAGCATTTCAGTAGTGATATGTTTAGCCAAGAGTGGCAAGGATTCATTCTCGCCAACCAAAAAAAACTGGCCCCTCGAAGCCTTGTTTCTGACCCAGGTTGGAATCCAAAAGAACGACCAGGCTCACGACAATGTCAATTCCAAAGGTGCGAACTCAACACAAAGGAGCCGGATTCGTTTGTTTGGGATCACTCACCAGTTGCTCACTCCCTTGCTTGAGAGCTCACAATGAGAACAGCTAATGTGACTTGAGACAGAAACAAAACGGTTCATTCTTGTTCAGCCAATGCAGCTGAGTGCCGCAAAGCAGTGTTTAATCCAGAGGACTTCATGGAGAGGTTTGCTTCAGCTTGCGGTTTCCGTGGCTCAGGCAACTGACTTCGGATGCAACGTTCCCCCGTTGGCCAGAGACCATGAAGCAGAGAAGCGCACCCGTTTTTGCTGCAACCACACAACCACTCGCGCTTGTCCGGCAAGCCATGGCGCAGGTTGCACCAAATGGACCAGAGAGTCTGCCTCTCAGGCCCAAGATTTGGGCAAATTCGTGCCACAAGACCAAGCCTGCCCTCTGTGAGGGCAAAGCAGCTCTGCTTGACAGAGCGCCACAATTCCAGGAGTGTGACAAGCATTCTCCGAATGAAAAGCGTTGGACACAGGGCTTGCTTGTCTTGTTCAACATGGACTGTTGGGCCCAGGATTCAGAAATGAGTGCAAGGCAAATATTGGATGAAGTGAGATAGACTTCCCCAGTCGCTAAATCCAGCAGACAGAGAAGCGAAGTTGATGTGGGTCACAAAAAACACGACTGCCATTTGGTGCAAAATCTCTTACACGGTGAAGACATTGTGCATGACGGCACGCTTGATTAAGACAAAACCAGTGGCGATGGAAAGCTCTCAGTGAACATCATTTAGGTGGGGGTTCACGTCCTAAAACCATTTGAATTGAACACTTGTAGCCACATGACATAGGGTGATGCGATGCTAGGATACACTTGGACAGTGGCGCCACCCAGGACTGCCTTAACTCTTGCATCTCAAGAAACTGGAAACAAGCTTGCATGCTTGCCAAAGTGGACAGAACGTCCGTATGCAAACACGCCGCAGTTGCAGCATGGCTAGGCGGCCATTGCGTGATTCTGAAAGCACCCCCTTACGGATGACATTTGGAAGACACATCAAATGTGTACGTACGCAAGCTGCTCTGGCAGCGTGCGAACTTCTTCCTGGCAGGTAGGCGTCAAGGTTGGAACTAAGGCTCGCGAGGCTATTGTGCAGAGCCGGCGAAGAGAACGTTTGCTGGCATGATCTGTATGCATCCGAACAGGGGTGGTGAGACCTTGTGCACTTCTGCATGCACTTCTGACTTGATGTACAGTCAAGATGGCGTGCGCTGATTTCCAGCAGCACGTGGATAGAAAAATGTTGCACATTCCACGCAGACAAGACGCGCTTGACACAAACGAACTGCCGTTAGACATAACTGGCAGCGTCATTCCCTCCGCAGCGTCACGCACCGCAGCTTGAATCGCGCGTTCAGCTCCTGAATTGTTTAGGTGAAAGAATGTATCTGGCTTTGGCATGGAGGGTAAAGGCTATCGTCTAGTTTCTGGCATAGCGGCAACACACACGCACACTGTATCATGATCAACAACCCACCATGAATGGACAGTCGCAACCGGGCCGCGGAAAACGTTGCCGCCATCGCGGACAGTCAACACCCACAACGGGATTCCCAATGACCCCGGCAAACGTGGTCATGTACTGCGTGCCAACATTTCAATGCCCTCGCATACTGTGAGCAAAGTCTCCACCACGTCGGAATGCAGGATCTTGTCTCCTCCGGGGGCATGGCTTGGGATTTTGGATACCTGCCGAATGCCAGAAACGGGACTATAAAATATATCTAGACGACGCGTTACCAGGAAGCACACCACCATCGAAACTAGTTGCCCCGGGCTGCCTCGAGCTCCCCCTCCCTCGAATCCAGCAACCAGCATCCCGCACAAGTGCCAAAACTGCTTGTATAAGCTGTTGAATCTGCTGATGTTGTCCAGCTTCCCTCGGAAGCGAGCAAGCATCCAAGGCAAGCATTCGAGCAAGCAAAGAAGCGTTCAAGCAAGCAAGCAAGCAAGCAAGCAAGCAAGCAAGCAAGCAAGCAAGCAAGCAAGCAAGCAAGCAAGCAAGCAAGCAAGCAAGCAAGCAAGCAAGCAAGCAAGCACGCAACGTGATGCAATTTTGCTTTCCAGCTGCGGGACTGTATCTTGCAAAGCAAATTCGTACTTTCAAGAGTTGCAAGCACAATGCGCTGTTGACAGGCAGCTGCGAACGTATACTTCGCGCACTGTTTGCGTACTCGAAAGTTACACTTTCCCAAACTCCAGCTGCGGGAGCTTACTCCGCGTAGTACTCTCGTAGTCAAAACTCGCAATTACTGAGCTCACGCCAAGGAGTGTGCTTCGCGTTCTGCTTTCGTACTCAAAGCTCGCAATTTTTGTTTGGTTGCAAACGAGTCACATTCGAAGACCAGACTCCAAATTAAACAATGCCTGTGTAAAACAAAAAGCGATGCTCCGGCTGGTCCCTCCTGAGTTTTCAAGGTGCGGCTTCAGAATCAGCGGCTGATCCAGAACCCAGTCCTGCAGCAATTCCAAAGGGGTCCAACGCAAGAGCTCAAGAAGGCAGCAATGAATAGAATTCATACTCATGCGTCTGTGACGCTGCGCATGACCTGTTCCGTGCCCTCTGGTGCCAGGATTACCCTTCCAAAAATGAGACAACTGGCCTGAGTCACTTCCCCCACTAGCATCACTCGGCCAGGTCCATCAAACTTCTTTTTTTTTGCCCTGGCCCAAGCATCAAGCGCTGTTGCAAAATGTGATTTAATTTCAGGTTGCGTGCCTTCCTCCACGCACCACGCACCAACGGGGTTCCCTTGTAGGTGACCCTGAACGTCTGAACGTCTGGTTCGAAGGTTTGCAAATGACCGAGAGAGTTCCCAGGACATGAACATATTATACATTGCCATGATTTTGGGCCCTGCGGATCTATTGGCGCCGTTGCAGTTGGGCTTTCATCAAAGGAAGTTTAACAAGAAACTTCCGTAGTACTGGAACTAAATGAGCTAGCTGCTTTGACATATAGCTATGACAGGTAGCTAGCATGACAAATAGATAGCTTTGACATATAGCTAGCTTGACAGATAGATAGCTTTCCAATAGGCTTGCATGTGACAAATAGATAGCTTTGACATATAGCTAGCTTGACAGATAGATAGCTTTCCAATAGGCTTGCATGACAGATAGATAGCTTTGACATATAGCCAGCTTAACACGTAGATAGCTTTCTCAAGTATAGATTTCGTGCACTTTCGCAAGCACTCTCTGCGAGCTGGGGGATGGCAAGATGCAGAAAACGTTGGCGCTGTGCGTGAATTGGGCTTCCGGACTGTGCGCAAACCACCTCGGCTGCGACGCCTGTACGGCGGCGGTCTCGGAACGGTCTCGGAACGGTCTCGGAACGGTCTCGGAGACGGGCCCATTGGCACGGCCGCGCGAAGGTTTCGCAAGGTTTGAATTGCGTGGCAGGCGCAGCACTTTCGCAAGGTCAAGTATAGATTTCGTGGCAGGCGCAGCACTTTCGCAAGGTCAAGTATCGATTTCGTGGCAGGCGCAGCACTTTCGCAAGCACTCTCTGCGAGCTGGGGGATGGCAAGATGCAGAAAACGTTGGCGCTGTGCGTGAATTGGGCTTCCGGACAATGCGCAAACCACCTCGGCTGCGACGCCTGTACGGCGGCGGTCTCGGAACGGTCTCGGAACGGTCTCGGAACGGGTTCGGAACGGGTTCGGAGACGGGCCCATTGGCACGGCCGCGCGAAGGTTTCGCAAGGTTTGAATTGCGTGGCAGGCGCAGCACTTTCGCAAGGTCAAGTATAGATTTCGTGGCAGGCGCAGCACTTTCGCAAGGTCAAGTATCGATTTCGTGGCAGGCGCAGCACTTTCGCAAGGTCAAGTGCCAAATTCGTGGCAGGCGCAGCACTTTCGCAAGGTCAAGTACAAAATTCGTGGCAGGCGCATCACTTTCGCAAGGTCAAGTACAGAATTCGTGGCAGGTGCAGCACTTTCGCAAGGTCAAGTGCAAAATTCGTGGCACGCGCAGCACTTTCGCAAGGTCAAGTACAGATTTTGTGGCAGGCGCAGCACTTTCGCAAGGTCAAGCACAGATTTGGTGGCAGGCGCAGCATTTTTGCAAGGTCAACTTTCGCAGCCGGGGCTCGAAAATCGCAACTTTTAAGTACGAAAGTAGTACGCGAAGTCAACTTTCGCAGCTGGGGCTTGAAAATCGCAACTTTTAAGTACGAAAGTAGTGCGCAAAGTCCACTTTCGCAGCCGGGGCTTGAAAATCGCAACTTTTAAGTACGAAAGTAGTACGCAAAGTCCACTTTCGCAGCTGGGGCTTGAAAATCGCGACTTTTTAGTACGAAAGTAGTACGCGAAGTCCACTTTCGTAGCTGGGGCTCGAAAATCGCAACTTTTAACTACGAAAGTAGTACGTGAAGTCCAGTTTCGCAGCTGGGGCTCGAAAATCGCAACTTTTAAGTACGAAAGTAGTACGCGAAGTCAACTTTCGGGGATTGAACATCGCAACTTTTAAGTGCAGAGAAAGATGGGTAGATAGATAGATCAATAAACAGATATAGAGATAGCTAGAGAAATAGATAGAAAGAGATAGAGAAACAGAGATAGACAGAGATAGATAGATTTGTAGATAGATAGACAAATAACTAGCTAGATAGATAAAGAGATAGAGAGATAAATAAATAGAGAGGTAGATAGATAGATAGGAGATAGAGAGGTAGATAGAGAGATTGATAGATAGGTAGATCTATAGATAATATAGGGTATAAATTAAGTCCAGCGGGCAAGACCGCGCGCAGCGAGCGTGCCGTTTCGGGCTGCACGCAAGAGCGCGAAGCTGAGCGGGCATGCTGTGTCGGGCCGCGAGCAGCGGGCGTGCCATTTCGGGCCGCGCGGTAGGATGAGATACACAAGAGTTCCCGTCCGGCGGGGGGGGGGGGCCTGCCGGAGAAAAAGTATCGTGCTGCGGGCGTGCCGTTTCGGGCCGCGCGCGAGAGCGCGGAGCCGAGCTAGCGAGCCGTTTCGGGCCGCGCGGTAGGAGGGCGCGCCATGTCCGGCCGCGCACGAGGATAAGAAAAAAAAGCTCCCGTGCGGCGGGGGTAAAATTGCTGGGCACACACTTAAGTAGGCGGAGCGCGTAGGGCCAGCCGGGGAAAAACTACCGCGCTGCGAGCGTGCCGTTTCGGGCCGCGGGCAGCGGGCGTGCCGTTTCGGACCGCGCGGTAGGATAAGACAAACAAAAAAGTTCCCGATCGGCGGGGAAAAAACTGCGGGGCATAAAGTTCAGTGGGCAGAGTGCGTAGGGTCGGCCGGAGAAAAACTATCATGCTGCGGGCGTGCCGTCTTGGGCCGCGCGCTAGGATAAGCAAAGCAAAAGTTCCCGTCCGGCTGGGATAAAAAATGCTGGGCATGAACTCGGGTGGGCAGAGCGCCTGGGGCCTGCCGGGGAAAAGCTATCGCGCTGCGAGCGTGCCGTGTCGGGCCGCGCGCCAGAGCGCGAAGCCGAGCCAGCGTGCCGTTTCGGGCCGCGGGCAGCGGGCGTGCCGCTTCGGGCCGCGCGCTAGGATAAGCAAGACAAAATCTCCCGATGTGCGGGCAAAAAATATAATTGCGTGGTATAAAGCTAAGTGGGCAGAGTGCGTAGAGTCAGCCGGAGAAAAGCTGTCGTGCCGCGGGCGTGCCGTCTTGGGCCGCGCGCTAGGATAAGAACAGCAAAAGCTCCCGTCCGGCGGGGACAAAGCTGAGGGGCGTAAGCTCAAGTAGGCGGAGGGCGTGGGGCCAGCCGGAGAAAAAAGACCACGCTGCGAGCGTGCTGTTTCGAGCCGCGCGCCAGAGCGCGAAGCCGACCTAGCGTGCCGCTTCGGGCCGCGGGCAGCGGGCGTGCCGCTTCGGGCCGCGCGCTAGGATGGGAAAAGCAAAAGTTCCCGATCGGCGGGGAAAAAAACTACGTGGTATAAAGCTAAGTGGGCAGAGTGCGTAGAGTCAGCCGGAGAAAAACTGTCGTGCCGCGGGCGTGCCGTCTCGGGCCGCGCGCTGGGATAAGAGAAGCAAAAGCTCCTGATCGACGGGGAAAAAACTGCGGGGGTGCTTAGCGATTTGGAACTATTGGAGCTATATATCAGCGAAGACATTGGCTAACAGAACCAAACTCGAGCCTAGCAAGTTAACCTTTGAGATTTCTGGCGCCGTCACATTTTGAAAGCGAACAGAAGCTGCGGCACCCCAAGAACTTTTGCTGGGCACTTCCGTTGGTGCGCTCCACCTCTGCCTGGCTGAGGTTCCAAAGATAACCTTTTTGCTTATTTGCAAGCCAGGCACCCCAGACCTCCGCTTGCCGAGCTAGCGTGCCGTTTCGGGCCGCTTGTGGCGGACACGAGCGGGCGTGCTGTCTTGAGCCTTGCGCAGCGAGCGTGCTACTTGGACACGCCATGTGCCGCCGTGCCGTTTCGGGCGCGCGCGCGCAGCGACCAAGCGCTGGCCATGGAGTAAGAAACGCGAGTGAAAAGCCGAGAATGTTTGTTTTGCTGGCTCATAGATCCTCTTGGTCCAGGTGTCAGGCAAGCAGGCAGGGCATAGCTTTGTATTGCGAGCGCATGAGTATTTTGCTGGCTCATAGATCGAGGGGTCCAGGTGTCAGGCAGGCAGGCAGGGCGTATAGCCTTTTTTTTTTGCGCTGGCTTAGAAGTCAAGAGCTCGAGGGGCCGGGTATGTAGCTTTGCGTGGGGGCTTGTCACTCACTCGGCTGCGGTTTCTTGGCTCCAACTTAGTTACTTTGGTGACTTGAGCAACACAATCCAAACACATGTCAACTTACTTTCAACTTTGACGATGTCAACCAGCAGCCACCCAACAAGCACAGAAAGCAGCGCGCGCGCCGACAGCCCCCGTGGTGGCTTGGCGCTTCGGCCGGCCACTAGATCTCGGCTTGGCGCTTCGGCCGGCCGAACCATGGCGGAAGAGTTGCGAAATCAGCTGGCAGCCGCACTGGAAGCGAAGCGCGCAGATGGCGCACTCACCCAGCAGGAGGCAGAGCTGCTGCGGACCTTGACGCATCCGCCGCTCCCGAGCGAGTGGCTTGCAGGAAGCCAGGCGGCGCCTGCCACGGCGCCGCGCGTGGACGCGAGTGAGCCTACTTGGGCAGAGAGGGCGGCCGGAGGCCCGCGGCAGGCGGCGGGCGCCGCTGGGGCTTGGCAGGGCGCCTGGCAGCAGGGCTGGGGCGACTGGTCGTGGCAGTCGGGGTGGGGCGACTGGCCTTGGCAGTCGTGGGCTGCGGCGCCACGTTGGGGCGGCTGGGGCTCCGCGCGGCAAGAGCAAGGGCCCGTGCCGCTTCGGGCCGGGCCCAAGGGGAAAGGCGGCGCACCAGCGCCGGCCCAAGGCAAAGGCCGCGGCAAGGGCAAAGGCAACGCCCGGCACGGAGCGACCGACGCCGCGGCCGCGAAGCGAGAGCTGGCACAGTTCTTGCAGCTGCATGGCGACTTCACTTTCCGCCCGCGGCCGGCGCCGCCGGCGGAAATTCTAACAGTATACGATGAACTATACGAAGGCAGCCTGGGCCTTTACAAGCACATGGCCAGGCACATGCGCACGCCCGCTGCGCTGGCCATCTTGCACAAGGAGATCTTGCCGGAGATGGCCCGAGAGTCACACTGGCGAGTGGATAAGCAGAACCACGTAGAGAAAAAACGCCGGGACAGCCGCGAGCTTGGTGCCTCGCGCTCGTCGCGGTCGTCCGTGTCGCGGGCCAGCGGCTGGACGAGTCGAACCTTCGGCGCGTAGGGCGGCCACCGTGGCTTGCCGCTTCGGGCGGCCACAAGCTGGCGTGGGGGCACATGCGCGGCTTGTCGTTTCGGACGGCGGCGCGCGCGCTGACAAGGCGATGACCTGGAAAAGGAGCGGAGCGGACGAGGGCTGTGGCTTGGGGATACATGCGGACGTAGTTTGGGGCTTCTGTGTCTTGTGGTTTGTTGAGGATGTAGCACGAGGCGTGCGTGTTGCTTGGGTCCACTTTTATGTGTGTGTGAGAGGGAAGGGACGTGTTTTGCTTGTTTGGGACGTGTTTTGGGAGAAGCTGACCCTACGAAGACCCGACCAAGACCCCTGCCATGATGGCAACTTCCTTCCTGGCTCAAAGTCACTACCTAGGGCTTGGGCAAGTTTTCTCTCACACACACACACACACACTTGCAACCACAGCTACAGAGACGCACGCAATATGACAACGCAACACACAGCAAAATCCACTCAGCAACGCACGGACACTATCTGTTCGCGGCGCTTGGCGTTTCGGCCGGCGTTAGCTATGGTTGGCAAGGGTGAGGGCGCGCCGCGCTTGGACAGCGCAGCTTTGACTCGGCATGAGCTGGCTGACAGCTCGGAGTCGGTGGCGCGCTCGAAAACACGGCTCAGGCCACCTACCGCCAGAGCCGCCGAGTCTCTCCGTGACATGCGCGAAAGCGCACACTTATGGTTTGCTCTGAGAAAGCACGTTGAGCCATGCAAGGCCGAAGACATACTTGCGAGGCTCGCGGAAAACTCGAAATGGCGAGTTGAGAAGGATCACGTGGACCAAGCTTTGCGAAAACGCTACCTACAGCTAGTAGATAAAGTCAAAGAGTTTGAGCCCGCCTTCCAAGACCTTGAGATGCAGAGGCGCCAGAAGGGGCGCGGCCAGTAGAGTCTTGCCGTCGGCTTGCCGTTTCGGGCGGCCGCGGATCGAGCAAGAGACAGGGCGGGCTTGGCGCTTCGGCCGGCCGCGCCACTTCAGTTTGAGCCCGCCTTCCAAGACCTTGAGACGCAGAGGCGCCAGAAGGGGCGCGGCCAGTAGAGTCTTGCCGTCGGCTTGCCGTTTCGGGCGGCCGCGGATCGAGCAAGAGACAGGGCGGGCTTGGCGCTTCGGCCGGCCGCGCCACTTCGCGCCAACAGGCAGCGCGACCCGGAAAACGCCGCTTTGCAGAGCTTCGAACACACAAGATTGCCACTATACATAGTCCCTTCTTCCTCGGCCATTTGTATGGGTAGTTCTTTCGGGTCCAGGGAATAACAAAGACAGTTCTCCAGTGGTACCCGGCCAGGGACCCATTCGGTTTTGAAAACTGTTCGGGCCACGGACCTTTTCATGTGTTGTCTGTCTGTTTTGTCAAGTTTTGGGGACTCGCTTCTGTAGCACGGGAGGGAGATTGGAGGGGGGGAGACTTCTTAGGGGTGAACTAATTGGTGGCTGTAAAAAAGGGAGATTGATGGATTCCCCTCCTTCGGGAAAAAATGGTGGCAACGCCATATGACTGTTTACAGGGTTTCGGCTGACGCGTAAGCGGCGCTTCGATGGCTCAAATACAGTTACTGTGGTGACTTGAGCATGTGGCTACACACACACATCACACACACACACACATGCACCCACGCATCGCACACGCACACACGTAGTGCAACATCTTGTCAGCAAGGAACTGCTTTCCACGGCGCAGCAAGTTTGCGCCACAGCGACTGACACAGCCACTACACGCGAGGAGCAGGCTTGGCGTTTCGGCCGGCCGCTCCGTGCCATGGCAGGGACTTCGCTTTTTGGCTTCCTAGATACCCTTCTTCCGGACGAGGATCAGCTACCCGCCCGGGTGCAGCTTCGTGTCGGCGGCCTCACGGACTTGTGTTCGCCGAAATTAGACCGAGCTGCCAGCAACACAGAGGGCGAGCTGCTCCAGTACTTGGAGCGCGCAGGGCCGGACAGTAGGTTTTTATGTTTTTTTGTCGACGAGCTGTTGCGGGATATTTCGGTGCATGGCGTGTACTATCATGTGCTGGACGGACGGTGTCTTGCGCGGAAGCATTTGCAAGAAAGTGCCCAGAGCTTCGGCATGGTGGTCGCAGCTCTTTGCATGGCTGTCCTCGTGTGGATGAATGTCCGGACAGCGAGGACCTTGGAGATTTGGTTTGTGTGCCGGGCCGGCAAGCATCGCAGCATGCTGCTCGCCGTGTGCTGCTACTTCGTGTTGTGGCTGGTTTTCCAAAAGCACGCGGCGACGCGTCGAGATCTCGCTGGACTGGACGGCGGGGCGCCGCATTATCGAAGAGACAGCAGCATCCCACACGGAAGGCAAGCCGGCCGCGAAGCACCGCTTTCGTCAGCCTAATAATGTAGTAAACCGCGCCAAGGAACGGCTAGTGGCGCACCTGCGCCACCGGGGTAACCTTGATGTCGTCCTTGCGGATGTAGGCGACCCGCGCCGTGTTGTTTCGAACCGGGGCGGGCAGCTGCAGTGGCTTTTCGAAAGGATGCTGACGCCGGACAAACAACAGCTGCTGCACGCTCTCGGAGCAGAGCGGCACGCAGTGATGGTTTTTCAGACCGCGAGCAACGCGGAGAACTCCTTGCTGGCTAGCTGGCAGCCATGCTTCCAGTGCATTTGCGAGTCGCTTCCGGAGAAATGCAGCTTGTGCAGCCCTCGCGACGTCCCGGTGGACGCCAGCTGGTGTCTCTGCGTGCGTGCGACAATGTTGCAGCAAGGCCTTCTCGACCCCAGTGCGTCCCAGACGATGGCCGGGAGAGTGGAGGGCGGTGGCTTGGCGCTTCGGCCGGCCTCGTCCACTGACGCGCCGGAGCGGGCGGCAAGGTCCGTGCGCTTCCATCCCAGGCCGGAAGTCATAGAAGTGGAGAGCAGGCGGCGGGCGGTGGCCATCCGTCGCCGCGCTGACTTTCTGGCTGTCGCGGCGTGTGCCCACGTAGACATGTCCGAGGACGAGCAGGCGGCATCCGCTATGTTTGCTCCGGCGCGCGGATCGCACAAGCCCGCCATGTACTTACTGGACTCTTCAGCTGCAGACACATGGGGCCAGGCGGCAGGCGCGCTCGAGGCGAGGCTCACGGCCGACGCCGCTCTGCGAGACGAGCTCAATGCCCACGAGAGCCACATGCTGGATGTCTGCGGTCTCCCGAGCAGTCTGGTGGGTCAGCAGACGTCTTGGCTCGGTCGGTGCCAGTTCGCCATCTTCCTACACATGATGGCGATCCTGCGGAGCGCAGGCGGCGCGTACGTGCCGGCGCAGTTGCTGAGCCGCCTCGGCGCGCATTGCCGAGAGCTGGAGGTGGACGTCATGATGCAGGTGCAGCGCTACTTATACTTCTGCTGCGCGCTGCGAAACGTGGCCGCGGAAGCGTGGCAGGGGTCGGCCTACTGCGTGTTTCTGCCGCGGACACAGGGCGCACGGAGCTGGTGGGCGGCCATGCAGACTTGCTTGCAAGAGTGCGACCTGTGGGCGTACTTCGTGGACGAGTATCTTTTGTGGCCGGCGCCGGACCCTGGGGGCGAAGACTTCCCAAGCTTCGGTGCGGCGCTCCGAGCCGCGTCAAAGCGCGCGCAGATGTCGGAGGTATCCGAGCCAGCTCCTGTGCCGGACTTGCACTTCTTGGTGCACCACGACACCTTGCTCTCGGCCGAGGAAGTGCTCGCGTGCCCTCGCGCGCTGGCGCCTCTCAGACCCACGGCCAGGGCGGCAGAGGGATCGTGGGGCGGCAACGACGGCAGCTATGTGGACGTCACGCCGCAGAATCTGGTGCAAGAGGCGCACGCGCATGTGCGCGTCGCCGCTGCCTTGCCTCCGAGCCTGACTATGCGCCAGCTCGTCGGCCAGCACGCAGAAGAGTTTCTATGGCACGGACTACATGCTTGCGGCCTTCGCAGTAATGTGCACACGCTGTCGCTTGGCGTTTCGGCCGGCGATGATGCGCTCGCTTCGCTTGGGATTTCGCCCAGCGAAGGCGACGGCTTGCAGCTGGCGTTCCAAGCGCTTGGGCATTTTGTGTTATCCAGGCTACAGCCGGCAAATGTGATGCACCCGCACCTACGGGGGCCCGTAGAGTTCCACATTGGGGCACTTTTTGCAAGGCAGGTTGCCAGCAGGAACCTGCACGAGGTGACCGCGCTTGACTTTATGGACGGGGCGGGTGTGCGCTTCTGCAGTGATGACTCAAGGGCGTGGGCTCGCGCGCTGCCCGCAGATAAGGACGTGCGGAAGTGCCAGCAGGCTTTCGTCCACACCATGTGGGGCGGCCGCGCCCAGCCCGTGTGGGACGGGTACACGCGCAGCTACCAGCTGGTGCAGCAGTGTTGCCCGTACATGCTGCAGAAGTCTAGGATGTGCCGCGGCAACGAAGCCATCGCCGGTCTCGGCGCTGCATGCGATCAGTGGCACGCTCTATCGGCGGACCACGGCACCACTCTCAAGATGCACGCGCTCTCGTTCTTGGGCACGCTGGCCAGTCCAAACCGCGGCACCTGGGACACAGACAACGTGCAGAAGCTGCGCAACATAGGTTTCTACCAGCAGGTGGCTTGCGCATGCGGCTTGACGCGCACGCACAGTGAGCAGTATCACAAAGATCGGCGACAACAGCTGCAGCTGCAGCAGCTGCCGCGGTTCCTGCCTCGGCTGTATCCCGACGGCCAGCGGGATGGGCTCATTGATCAGGGGCACGAGTTCGTCACGTACTTGGCCGGAACTCATCCAAACTTCTCTGTGCAGGAAGTGAAGTGGTGCATGCGAGCAGAGAAGTATATGCGGGACCTGCATGAGTCGCTCCAGCGGCTGCTGGAGCGCGCAAGGACGGGAGACTCCAAAGCATGAGCGTAGCGCTGCGCGTGCCGTTTCGGGCCGCGTAGTTGCTGCGCCAGCAAGCAGTGACGACCAGCCGCAACGCTCGCGTGCCGTTTCGGGCCGCGAGCAGCGGCGCACAGACCAAGCTCGCCGGAGAAATAAGGCTGGCTTTTGCGGGGGCGGGGCGGGAGACGGAGCTGGGGAGATTTTAGCGGCTTCGTGTTGTTCAGCTTGTCCAGTATGGCCTTTTTGTTCTTTGATTAAGAAGCAATGCGCTGATAAGGGTTTTGTTTCTAAAAGGGCGAAGGATCAACCACTTTTGCGCGTGGGACAAAAGCCACGATGCAACCCCTGGAGCTCACCTCTTTTTGCCTTTGCTGTCCTTAACAGACCTCGGAAGGTCCATTTTGGGAGGTCCGGTGCCCATTTGTTTTTGTGGCTTTTTGAAGGGAGACCACCATTTTGCAGGGCTCGGTGCCCGTTTTTGTTTTTTTGGCTCGGTTTTAAAGGGAACCCAACGGAAAACCACTCTTTTCGGGAAACGAGAAGGGGGCACCACCCATTTTGTGAAGTCTGATGCCTGTTTTTTTTTTGGTTGGTTGTAAGGGGAAGCCAAAGGAACCCCACCCTAGTAAGGCCTTATTAAGGCCTCATTTGTGGGACACAAGAGGGCTGTGATTGACGGGTGCCGTGTTTTTTGTTCGCTCAGCAGCCAAACGCCGTCGTTGCTTTTTGAACGGCTCAAAATCAGTTACTACTGTGACTTGGGCTTATGTTTACACACACGCACACCCACACATCACACACGCACACACGCAGCGCAACATCTTGTCACTAAAGAGCTGTTTTCCACGGCACAGCAAGTTTGCCACAGCGAGTCACACGGCCATTACGTGTTAGGAGCAGGCTTGGCGTTTCGGCCGGCCGCTCCGCGCCATAGCAGGCAGTCTCCGCGCTTGGCGTTTCGGCCGGCGTTGACATGGCGACTTTCGTGAGCATCAGCGGCGACGCGCTGAATGCGCTGAAGGACGTGTACAGGAGAAACCTAAGCGTGCCCGAGCGCTTGGCTTCGCAGGAATGCGTGGCGTGCACGAAAGCCATAGCCGACGACAGGTGGCAAACAGAGCCAGGCAGACGCGAGCTGGAGCGCACAGGTGTGTGCGAGCGGTGCTGGGACACAATCCATGGGCCCGGCGTGTCGGACACAGCGGCTCAGCGGCAGTGCGATCGTCTGAGCATCAGTGGCGTGGAGACGTGCAGGCAGTGGATCATGTTCAGCAAAGTTCGCGAAGTCGCGCGCATGTCTTCAGAGCACGGACGACTTGCGTGGGAACTCATCTTGGGCCGCAGGCAGCTGCCACCTGCGACGTGATGTCACGCAGGCGTAGTCGTCGCTTGGCGCTTCGGCCGGCGACGCGCGCGACGTGTCAGCACGGATGTTGGCACCGACGGACGCGCTTGGCGCTTCGGCCAGCGTGCCTACGAGCGTGCGGAGCAGAGGGCCCGGAGTAGAAAAGATGGGGCCGCTTTGGTGAGGCTTGTTGTAAGACTTGTTCCTTTTTGTCACATGGTGTCACAGTCACAGGGCTCTGAAGGTTCCTACACCACCGGGGGGGAGGGAGGAGAGTTGAACTTGAAGCGCTCGTTGGGAGCTTTGAGAGAGAGAGAGAGAGAGAGAGAGAGAGAGAGAGAGAGAGAGAGAGAGAGAGAGAGAGAGAGAGAGAGAGAGAGAGAGAGAAAGAGAGAGAGAGAGAGAGAGAGAGAACAGAGAAACAGAGAGAAAGAGAGAAAAGAGAAAGAGAGAAAAGAGAGAGAGAGAGAGAGAAGCAAGGGGCCAAGGACAGTTCTCCAAACTATAGTTGTTCACTGCTTTGAAACTTCCGCCCCCCGGCTCTGCCGGACCTTACTTGTAATGATGGTATGTGTGGCGGTGGTGAGATAGTTGGAAAAGACAAGGTAACAGGGCTTCTTTGGAGCCCGGGAATAATAACTGTTTTGCATGGCCTGCGTGGCATTTTCCGAGCATTCCTAGTGCAAAAGCTATCACTGCGCATGATAAGATATGTTCCGCGTCTACCAAAGACTTTTGGCAGCACCTGGGATTGCACTTGCCATGCGTGCTTTGCAGCACGCCATCTTCATAAAACGGCACACAGGCCATGCAAAACAGTCAGGATTGTTTTCTTATGAGGACTTGCTCGAAGCTAAGTGCAACTGTTGTTGGGCTGGGCAGGCCCAATGTTCATTCGAGGCTGGAGGGCAGATAAACGCGTCCTAAGCAGAGACTAGTTGAGACCAGTGTCTCACATCTTTCCAGATACTAGTAACAGTTTTCACGCGGTTGGTCTATCCAACCCCTACCCCCCTACCCCTGATCTTGGGCTGTGGTCTCACGCCATGCTTCACTGTTTCAGGACCGGTTGTATCTGTGCGAAAGGATATTGCGCCGCATGCCCCACGATCAGTCTAAATAGGGCTATCCATGTTGCGTGCTTACACGCCATAACCTGAAATCTTGCAGCTAGAATGATTCTATGTCGTGGGCCCCAGCCCATTTGTGCGTGGGGTGTGCTGCATTCTACGTGGCTCCGAAGAACAATGCCAGTTGAACTGCTCCTGGATCGCTGGATCGGAGGCATGTCAACAAGTCAATGAGTCAACACTGAGTCAACAAAACCCTCCCACTACACATCTGCCTCTGTGGCCATGAGATCATCTGCGGTAAGTGGCAACCTGGGCGTGGCAAGTGCATCCGTCTTGGTGCGCCGAATCGCACAATCAAGTCAAGACAAGTCAAATAGGCAGCCTCCATGATACGTAAATTGCTCCTTAGCAAGCGGGCTTACCGGCTTTACCAAGATATTTGAATGCCAGTCAAACAGACCTGCACCGTTGCACTGCGCTTCAACTGTGAACTTTGCGAAAACACACACACACAGCAAAGAGCAAAACAAGATGAATCGCAGGCCTCAACACACGGCGTCCTCACCATGCCCCTACGGTGTACATTGCCTCTTTAAGTGCAAAGTCAGACCGCTGACAAGCATGCAAACATCCTGGTGTCCTTATATGAGCAATGAACAGTTTGTCCTACGCTGATCGTTTTGCTAAACAGTGGACGGTGCGGCAAAAATGAGACTTGCAATAAATCCAGATCAACCTCTGGCAAGTAGAGCCTTCAGAAGCAAAAAAAATGAGCGAGCGGCAAAACCCAAGACTACGTTGCGCGATTTCGAATAAAAGGTCACCATTCTTGGGTTTTCACTATATCGTTCCTGAAGGTTTCTGACACACATGTCTCTTGGGGTTTCACTAAATCACCGAAGACATATCTCTGCACCAGAGAGTTTAGCCTCTTGCTCATATTAGCTTCAGGAAACTCTGTGTGTGTGTGGCTTCACCTCAAACAAGCATGCTGTTCGACAAGGGTGAGCAACGCGCAAAAGGATCTCACGGACCTCTTTGAGAACGCCCCAGTCTGTGCAGATCAGTCAAACCTCCGGCCAAGTGTCTCCAGGTCCGCATAGGCGCGCCCTGGAGCAGAAGGGAATACGCCAAGAGGTGGGAACGGTGGGAACGAGAAAGAACCAGGCGTTGCGCATCAGGATGACTGCAAATCAAAGACTTGAAGACTTGAGGGAGGAAAAGGGATGCCCAGTTCGCAAACAGTCCAATCTCCATGATGCCAACAGCCGGGTCACTTTTTCCCTTGAGACCTTCCAAGGCCCATGTCCAGTTTCTGCACTGTATAGTCTATAGTTGATCCATGTCAGCTGATTGTTAATAAAGTCCCAAGATGTCATGCCCCAACTGTCTTTCTGTGTGGATCGTCATAGGCCGCATTCTTGCTAGCTTCACCGCGTCTTTCCAACTGGCCGCTCAACTGCCACGACGTTCAATTGCAAACGTCAAAGCTGTCGTTCCAACATGACTAGCTGCACTCACATCAGCTCTGGAATCCTAGCAACAGCTCAAGCACCTGCACCACTGGGATCTTGTGGTCCTAAAAAAAAAATCAACCTTGTTCTTTCAACCTTGTTCTTTCTGCATGTCGCATGTCATCCTCAACTTGCCAATGCTATCTAAAAGGAGCCTCCGCCGGAACCTGGCATGTCGAGGAGATGGATGACCAAAAGTAACTGTCATGTCCATCCTTTGTCCTCCCACTCGCTTCTCTATCCTCTCTCTCCGGCTCGCTTCGCCCGTGAGATTCCATGAGAGCCGGACAGAGGCGCGAAAGGGAGAGATGTAAAGAGATGACATTCACTTCCAAATTGATTTCCTATTATTTGGATTTTTCGCCATACAGGGTCAGACTTAACTTATCTCTTGGAAATTGGTTGGTGAGAATGTGTGTGTGTGTGAGGGATGAAAGGAATGACACGTGATGCCTCTTTCATCATCTCTGTTCTCTCTTATCTTTCCCTGTCCATCCGCTGGCCAGGTCTTTCCAGCGGTTGCAATTGATTTCCTCTTCCTTCATCTTCCTTCACCACCCCATTCTCGCTGGATCAGAGATTTGCTTGAGGCACCATGACAGACATGCCACAAAGGACCTCCGAGAACGACAGCTGAAGAAGCCGCGTTGAACGCACATAGAGATACTAGACCGTCCAAATCAGCATGCAACATCCAGTGCACGCACGTTGGCTCATACTGTATCAAGCAATGGCCATGTTTGGTTTATTCTTCCCAGCAGAGCTGAATCATGTGTCGAAGCATGGCATGAAAGCAGCTCTCGAACCCTCTTTTTTGCACACCACGAGTTGGAAAGGTCCTTTGCACTGGCGGGGTGCGTTCCCTTTTTGCCGTCCGCGGATGAACCGTTCAACCTCAACGCACCCTGAAACCCCAGGCCTCGGAAGCCCTCTAGCTCCAGGCTGATCTGAACGGAGAAGTGCTCCACCTAAGTGTCGGATTCGTCAAACTTTTGACGGTGTCTTGCAACTCTTGGCTCCCACTGTTCAGGAAGGCCGACACCAGGAAGATGTCCTCTAACCTCTCTTTAAGATGCTCCAGTGGCTTCAGCAAAATCCTGGAACAAATCGAAACGGCCGCCGACCTGCGACTGCTACTGCTGCATTTGTTGCAACACAGTATGTCAACCAGGACAAGTTAGCAAGGCTCCATTCTTGCGGTCCGTTCAGAAAAGAGGTGTCCGGAAAGTAGACTGAAGTCCTTCACAATTCCTTCCCGGGCCAGACCAACATCCATACTTTCACATGTTGTCTTTCTGCATTGGTTTTCCTGTCTGGTCAACACCAAGGGCATCTCCGTCGCTGGCGCTTTGTGCTGCAAAGTCACATCCTTGATGCCTGGGCAGGGCACACCCGGAGCTGTTTTCCCCGGAACTACGGGAGATGTGTGCCAAGACAAGTGGAGATCTCTGGGTGCCATGAAGATTTGCTGAGAACTCGCCAATCGGGGCCTTCGGGCATGTGGCTGACATCAGCCCAGCCATGAAACACAACTCGCTTCTATTGTTGCTTCCGAGGGAGTTCAGCATGCCAACCACCTGGGAGGGGATGGAAACCTTTAGTTGCCAGCATTAAGAGCGTTCAGTTGCCTGGCCACGACATACTCCATTTGCCATTCAATTCAAGACCCGTACAAGGAGCTTCCTTGAGGCTTGAAGGCTTTCCATGTGGATGCCTGAACCTGTCACTTACTTACAGTGTCCAGCGATCGTCTTATCGACCCAGGCCTACGGTCACGAACTGGCCCCAGCGCATTGTGAAGGTCGGCCGTGCAAAGACGATTGCTGAGACCTCTTCCTGAGCCAACGATAATGAAGTCCAGCTCTGACCACTGCTCGGACATGTGCATCAAAGTTGCAATATCTGCTCAAACAAACTGGCCCAGCTCTGATTTGGGCCAGCTTTCAATGAAGCGTTTGGCAGGCAATCAGCTGTTTGCAAAAAATCCACAGAAAATGAAACACAAAATTCAATACCTCAAATGGTTTTTGAAGCATGTAACTCACAACCACTTGAGCCAAAACGGCCCCATGCCAATTTGGCTCATATGTTTTGACACTCTTAGCATGTGGCGAAAACTTCGAGCGGCGACTCGAGACTTTGACTTCTGCCCGCCAAGGCGCGGGTGAGAGACCTGTAATCTCCACGATAGACTTCATGGTTTGCTTCTCCCCTAACTCGTGGACGGAAGTTTCCCAAAGGTGCTCCACCTGAGCACAGTTTGAACGCACCGAGTCACTTCAAATCTCAGCAACTTCAGGAAAATCCATGCGGCGCATCGTCTAAACCGAACAACCGGAACACGCCCCCAGTTACTGTGTGTCTGTGTGTCTGTGTGTCTGTGTGTCTGCGTGTCTGTGTGTCTGTGTGTCTAGTGTGTCTGTGTGTCTGTGTGTCTGTGTGTCTCTGTGTCTGTGTCTCTCTCTGTGTCTGTGCGTGTGCGTGCATGTGGGGCGGGGGGGTGGGGGTGGGCGTGGGTGTGGGTGTGTGTGTGTGTGTGGACGCGTGCGTGCGTGCAAGCGTGCGTGCGTGCGTGCGTGCGTGTGTGCGCGTGCGTGCGCACGCACCCGCATGCGCACGCCGTCGTGCGCATGGCTTCGCGTGTGAATCAGCGCGGGCAGGAGCGTGGGCACGCATTTGCGCGCGTGCGTTTGCGTGCGCATGAGTGCGTCCGCGAGCGCGTGCGCGTGCTCTTGCACAAACGCGCGCGCGCGCGCAGGGCGAACAAGCGCCACGCAGGCAAGCGGGCGCGCGCGCATACGCCAAACCCCGAACATTTTTCATGGCAGGGGCCAGGAATCCACGTATGTCTGCCCTGGCCAGACACCTGAAGCCACAAGTGCCTATCCGAGATCTATTTGATTTCGGTAATCATTCATGCACACCAACATGATCCAAGCTCGGTTTTGGGTTGCACCGCCCACCTTTCGGAGTCTTAAGTGCGTCTACCCTTTTTGGGGGAACCTGGGGTGGACCCATTGCGTGACCCTGGGGGGGACATTGCTGTTTACAGCTCTTTCAGATTTTCGCGTGTTGCAGTTGGTGGACTCAAGCTCGTTGCATCTTGCACCTCAGTTGTCTAAAGGAATCCTCACAACTACTCATCGTTTTTGTTGTTTGCGCTTGCGCTTGTGGTCTTCCTCTCTGCTCTGCTGTCTGTCTTCCTTCTCTTGGCCCTCTCGGCGGGATAACTTCCTCATCTTCCACCAGGCATCTTCGCGGTGTTCTTCGTCCACAAGGTTTAGGGCCGTTTGCGCTGCTTTGGGTTGTTGCTCTCGGAGCCCCTAAAAATTCCCCCCCCCCCTGTGTTTCTAGTTTCTTGCTTGAGGGATTCAACCGCGGGAGACCCAACTTGGCCAAACCTTTTCACAAACCCACCGATGTGTGTCCTGGCCAACGAAGACCAGACACCTTGGGGCGAAAACCCGCCTTCTTTTGAATGGTTGCGATGTTTGCTGTTGCTGCTTCTGCAAGTCTCATCGACCACTGTGATGTTTGTCGCTGTTGCTTCTTCTGATTGCGCAAACCACACGTGAAGCTACGGGCGGACCTTGGCATCTGCCTCCTCAACGCAGGTCCCGTCCCATCGTAGGTGAGTTTCTTCCCTGAAACCATGTGCCGACTCAAGATTAATTTCGACTTGCGTAATCTACCATGCACGCTCAACATCATCTAAACTCCGTTCTGGATTGAATCACCCCCTTGAGAATCTGAATGTGTGCGTGTGTGTGTGTGTGTGAGTACGGGTGCGGGCATGGGCGTGCGCCTGGGCGTAGGCATGCGCGTGGGCATGGGGGTGCGCATGCGCGTGGTCCTGGGTGTATGCCGTGCATGTACGTGGGCGTGTGCTTCCGTGCGCGTCCATGTGCGTCCATGTGCGCTTGTCCATGGCGTGTGCGTGCGTGCGCGTACGCTTGCTCATGTGGGTACTGGTGGGCATGCGTGTGTGGGTGTGGGTATGGGGGTCGGGATGTTGGAGGGGTTGGCGTGGGTGGGCTGTGCGCATAATATGTCTATTTGTGCTTGTTTCTGCCCTGGGTGACGTCTTTGCTGGGATGTAAGGAATCGGAGTGGCGGAGCGAGAAGCAGCGGCGACCGCATGCAGCGGCAAAAATAGAACGCATCGTGCGTGCATCATGAAACATGTCAAACTTCAAAACGCCTATTTGCGTCACTATCTGGTGCGATGCGAAGCGCCATCAGTGGCGTAAAATGTGCTTCTCCGGGGTCACGATATTCTCAATCCGAAGCCCACGCCGGCCATGCCAAAGCTATCAGTCAAGGCTCCATCTTCTGTGTGGGCGTGGCTATCGCGGTGTCATCCAGCATCGGGTGATACGAGGAGCCTTTGCTCAGCACCGTTTCGCCTTCAGAGCAGAAGCGGATCCTGGCGGGTCACGATACGCTTCGGGAAAGGCCCCGCGAAACGCTTCGAAGTCTCAAAGCTCCGCCTGGCCCCGGAGCAGTAGTCGTTCAACATACCCCGGCAACTCCTGGAGTCATCGATGGCTGGTCAAACTAGATCCAGGCTCCGGGCAATTCCCGAATGTCAATCCCAATGGTTCGTCAGTGGAGTCAAGAAATTGAAAATAGCATGGGGAGACCCGAAAGCAAAGCCCGCACTCCTCAGGTGCACAAAAAGGAAAGCCTGGTGGTTCGCAGGACCTTTGCCAGAAGCCACAGAGGCAAAGCTCCTGAGATGGCCGGGATGGCCGGGATGACTGATTGAAACATTGTGAAACTCCATCGATCCACGTAAGCCGCTTTCCGCACTGTCTGAGCTGCCAAGCCACGGTCTGAGGAAGAAAAACTGAGCGGTCCTCAGGTGGAGCGCAGTCCGGGCAGTCGGGCAGGGCGCAGAGTTTGCGGTTGACCAACGCGTCCCAGGCTCAAATGCACCTCGAACTCCTCTCCGTCCGCAACGTCCGCATCGTTGGTCCTCATTCAGTGCAACCACTGCGGACAAAGTCAAGCGATAACCACGACCATCCAAATACGTTCTGCAAGATTGGCGCAACATGTGCAAAAGAGAACTCCATTCATGTGTTGAATAGTGGATCAGGCAAGTTTTGCACAGAAGATATGATGCGAGCGTAAGAGACGATTTACTCTGCTTCAAAGAATGTCACTTGGCATATGCTTCAAGCTGGATGCCCAAACGCACAGAACGACTTGGGGCGTTCTAATCAATTGGTCAGACCACAAGCCAGTCCAAGTTGTAGGTTTCCCACTTACAGCACGTCCCTAAGCAGGAAGGGCTGAGGGCAGGCAAGCGGCAAGAACATGCAAGCCCAACGCTTTGCAACATTGACAATCGTTCCACAGTAGCAATTTCAGGCGTGGCACTCTTTCTTAGTTTGTAAATCATATACTGGGCGAGAATTAACCAGTCTTGCCCTCCTGTACTAGCCAATTCCAATTCACTCCTGGTCAGGCGCCAGGTCCCATCGGGTCGTTGCAAGATGTGCTCAACTGTGAGGCCCTCCACCGAGCCCAGGCGAACCTCGACTCGGAATGCGGCTCATGATGTATGAGAATTTGCCCAGAGATAGCGAAGAATGTTAGCTCCACACTCCCATTCGACTGAGAAACATTCGCTGCTCACCGTCAAACAGCTCGGACTGCGAGGCAATACTGCAAGAACGTGATGTTAGCTTGGTGCTGCTCCGTTGAATGGGCTTTCGAAAGGCAAGTTTGGAAGTGGGCAGAAAGTTTTAATGACTCGCGCCTCTCACCAGACCTGAAAGCCACAGGCAGCGCTTGCCACAAAGTGGCATCCCGGTAGGTGATGTCCTGGGCAAAGACGTTGACGTTCACCTGACTCCAAATATGGAGATCACTCCAGCATCTACACTTAAAGCATCACTCACGCAGCTGAAAAAAATCACATCTGCACCTGAAAGTGCAAATGCAGGGAAGAATGCACACTGTAATGTGAGACATGTGCGGTCAGTACAAGCTGTCTTTTGTGGAGCTACAGCTTGTCACGAGGGGATTTTTGGGATGGACGCAAAATGAAGGATCGAGCTTCACTGGTTTTGCTGCTTGCACATACAGGTCAGTCTTTCAACTTACACAAACCGCTGTGCATGCTGATGCACGGCCTGACTGCGCTGATGGTGCTGTACTTGTTGGTAAATCATGTGGCAGTTAACTTTTTGTTGAAGGGTATGCAGCGGTATGCATGAAACAAACCTGCCACGGCATAAACTGAGCCTATCATGGCGGCACGGTGGCGTCGAACGTGGCCCAGGATCACTCTCGCACTTGGAACCCCAAACGAACCTCAAATTCAAATACCGGATCACTTAGACTTGATCACCCCGGGCAAAGAAATGTGGTTGTTTGCACAAGGCAGTGACCACCATTCTTGATCATTGTGGTGTCCATTTTTGCGCCTTGAAGGTGCACAAGAAATTCAAAACTAGATGCACATACGATTCGTCTTGGCCCCTCATGTCACTAGTACTAGTCTGCTCCCGGGCCGTGCCAACTGGACGACGACATGAAGGGCAGTTTGCAACCCAAAATCATAAGCCCGGGTTGAAAAGGCCTTGTTGGCTTGCAGGATCGTGCAGAGCAACCAATGAGCAACCAATGAGCAATGACAACTCACACACGGAGTTTGTTAGCATGCTCTTTGAAGGACCTTTGCAGCAAATTCTTCGCGCAAGGAGCCGATACTGCTTCTCTTGCCATGCAGCATACTGATTTGTGGTGAAGATGAGGAAATCGAAGCTGTCTTGCCACGAATGCCTGCGTAGCCGGAGTGACGCAATGTCTTGCAGACTGGGCTGACTTCGAATTAGGAGTCATCGAGTCATCGCAAAGAAAGAAACTTGCGAGAGGAGTTCGTCCATGACAGGCCTAATTGCCGGCGTCTGGTAGGTGAAGCAGCCCAGCTGTAGCATCACGTATGCATCTGACCTGAAACTTGCAAAGCGGAAGCCATGCTTGGTTCAGCCTAAGCTGATGTCAAAACGAGCTGGAAAGCCTGTGCCTTCTGGTCAACAGACCACTCAAATCTACAACTGCGCGTATTCAGCAAGGGCTGAAACATGTCAGGCAATTCAGAGAGATTTTGATCTGTGGAAGGAAGGCCTCACAACTTAAGGTACCTTGTCTGCGTATCTGATTCGGTTGCCCGAAAACAACGACGTTGCGGACTCCGAGCTACTCCGCAGTGGTTGCTTGACGACAAACATTCCAAGCCACTTGCCCGCAACTTAGCCGAGCTGCATCTGGGATGAGGCACAGCAAGACCATTTGCTCTGCGTGTCCAAGGTTCCCGTCACCGACTTCACACACCTCAGTCAGCGTCACAAAAGGCTCAAGCTACCCCGGTACCTGCGGCCGGTTCGAGCCTGAAAAAATAGGGACAAATGGCAAGGGCCAGATCTAAAACAAATGATGTTCTAGGTCGGTGGTTTGAGGTGAGTTTCGCAGACCATGCGAGTGGAGGATGAGAGCACTAAGGGACCAAGGGACCAGACCAACGAACCAAAGATCGGGGCGACATTCTGAATCATCTGTGTTTCATCCCCAAAATACGACGCGTTGCTTGATCCGGCAGAGCATGCGGCATCATAGTAGGCATGCATGCTCTGTCCGAATCCTCGGCGCGGGGCAAGCGCATGACGAACTCGGGCTCCGGAAACGCCAAGGTATCGAGGTCAATGTCGTTCTGTAAGACCCTCCCCTCCAACCAGTGCACAAAGATCTGGTTGGGCACCTCAAGAACTCACAGCCAGAAAGGCCCCTCTTGCCAACGGGCCAAGATGTCAACTGAGGACTTCCCCATCAGGCTTTACCACAGGGTCAACTAGGAGAAAGGAGTTTGCCATCTGAATTACGTGGCCAGGCGCGACCAGCATGTCGCTGAGGATGTCTGCAACCACCTGGCAAAACAGGCAAGGCTGTCAGCGCCATATGGTGGCTCTCTGGCCAACGCAACAGAAACATACAGAAACCCTATCAAACACTGAACGAAAACCCAACGCTATCCAACGCTATCCAATGGCCTGGCCTTGCGCAGCGTGCGCGTTACTAGTTCTGACTGCAGCCCCAGCGCAAGCCTTCCTCCTGCGCAGATAGTGCCATTTTGCGCCCAGCAACATCCAGAAAAACAAAATGGCTGACTTGCTGGCATGTGGGATGCGACACGTGCTCGTCCTGTAAATATCCACTGCACCTTGGGGGGTGACAGCATCGTGATCTGCATCCCTCCGACAATCGGCAGCCTGAGCCAGTTTTACACGCAAGACCCGAGATGCAAGACTGCAAGACCTCTAAAAAGGTTCTGAGAGGCTGAGCGCTCCAAAGTTGAGCGTTCCAGTTCGGCAAAGATCAACAGGAACGACCAAAGATCAACCAAAGATCTCAATTCGACCAACAAGCCAGCGACCGAAAGCCGTGGAAAGCCACGCAGCTTCTCCAGCAGCGGACGCAACTTGAGGTGCATGGCACCTTCCAGCGTGATTTGCTCCTGAACCGGCAGAGCCGCTCAACCTGCTCAACCTGGCAACCTCCAAGGCCCCTTTCAAATGGAGGGCCAATGCTCCCAAACCCTGAGCCGGTGAACGGCAAAAGCAACCAAGCTTCTTTCCAAGAGACACAAAAAAAAGCTTTGCAACAATCAAGCCAGTGCCCTGATCGTGATGCGGCCCAGCCACGATGCTGAATTCCACTGTGCCAAAGACCATGTCAATCTTCCCCGCGCAGTTCCACTTGATATCGATCTCCAAGCTCAAGCCCTCAAAGCCGTTCCTCAACCGCCGCTGGGCAGTGTCCAGTGTCCGGCGGAGATCTTGCAGTCAACTCTGGCACTGCGAAGCGTTTCTTCCCTCTTATTCAAGAAAACATGGCTCTAGCATGCCGAGCAGGGCACTGCACCTCAAAGACTGGCTTCAACAAATCGAAGGTGGGCTGCTTCTCGCCAAGGTCAATGTCCTCAGCCGACCGCAACTCGCTCAGTTCTGAGCTTTGGAGCGGCACCTTCAAAGGGTAGACTTATGAGCCCAAGTAGTTCTGGCTCCAATGCAATTGACAGCAACCGCAAGGCTACCAGAGCACGCGGAGACAAAGGGTCACCCTGGATGCCTCAGTGATTTCTCCCTGTCCCGCAACATGTATCCCACATCATGGGTCACCCCAGTGGCAATTCTGGAAATGGAACTTTGACAAAGTGGGCTCGTGAATTTGACACTGCCTCCGACTCTGATGCCCCTCCCGACGTGCCAATCCCTTTCCCATTGCCTTGAACTTCAGCTTGTTCAGCGGCTTCGGCAGCGCCTCTTGGATGATCGGCTCCAAATCCTCCCGGCGCGACTGAAAGGCTCACACGCCAGCCCTGCGCTGACTCCCCAAGACGGTACTCAAAGCCAGACCATCCAACCCCGTCTGAAAGCAGGCCCGACAATCGCCCGATGCGCCGATGTTCATGCTTTGTTTAAAAAAAAAAAAAAAAAAAAAAAAAACTCTTCTTAAGTACTCTCACAGCATTTGTTGCCTGGGAAGAGAGTAGCCAAAATCTGTGTTGCATCTTTGTTGCACAGTCGGCTTAGCCAGCTCGCGCTCGCAGGTCCCTCCTTCTTGATGACCTTCTCGATGGACGCTTTCAAGTTTGGCCAGTGCTGCTCCAGCAGCCAATTCAGCCAATTCAGAGCCAAACCTCGGCACCCATGAAAACAGAATGCACGAACTCATGTGCGGAATGTCATGTCAACATTTCAACGAGACGCTGGGGAAGAAAGTTCCCTCGAGCGCCCGTTTGTGCCAAAATCGATCACGAAATCTCCACTTGATGGTGATGGGTCAAGAGTGTATCACATCCGCAGATCAGCTCAGCCGCCGCAACAATCTGATTCGGGACCTAAATCCCGTGGCCTCGCCTGCCACTTCAGGACCTTCCTCGGATCTGACAATCTGCTGCGTCGCCTCATCCTCAGCGTTCCATCAACACGACCAAGGTGACCAAATGCCGCCCCCCCCCGAGTCGTTGCTAGAAACTCCCACAAACATGTCGTGCAGCCCACCCTTCGGTGCATCCGCGGATCGAGGCTGTACTCTTTCGTGGTGGATCGGACTTGTATCCTGAAATCAGCGGGATGTTTAACAAGGGCCGGGAAAACAACTCATACGACACGTCTCTGAGCTGTACAGCAAGTTGTCACTTGTCATGTTGCGATTCATGCGATTGACGTGGGCTGCCACACTACCACTGCTATCTCGCCAGCCTGCGAGGCAGCGTAGCCTTACAAGCGACGCATGCATGCCAAGCGTTATATGAATCGCCAGCAATTGTGGCTTGCTTGTGAACAACTGGCTACATAAAGGTGCTCAGCTTCACGTATTCAGCCTTAGATGTATCAATGTATGTGTTTTTCTTGAAAAAATATGAACCTGTAGATGGCGTTCTGTCTTTATTCTGAGGCTGTTTTGCGTGAATGACAACTGTGAGCCGCTACAAGTAGCACCGGCACTACTTACGTACCCAGATGCTGGTAACGCCCTTTCTAACTCGCCTTCCTGGTCTGACTCCTTTGGCCCAAAGGCTCCTTGGCCTCTTGCCATGGCTCTGGCATCTGGCGCGCGTGAACGCGAAAGCATAGTATATACAGCCAAAAACAAACGGGTGCTTCGAGGTGGCATCGGAACCGCTTCGCGGCCAATGACGAGCTGCCCGGCCGTTTTCAGCCCCAACTTTGGCCGAAGCCCTGCCGAGCCATCATGGCCCTCTGTGCCAAAGGAACTCCATACATCCCTTGCATCCCCGACTGCATCCCCGACTGCATCCCCGACTGCATCCCCGACTGCATCCCCGACTGCATCCCTGACTGCATCCCGGACTGCATCCCTGGCTGCATGCCTTGCATGCCTTGCATGCCTTGCATTCCCGGCTGCATCCACGGCCGTTGCGCACCCACGGGCATCGGCATCCGCACGGGCCGCAGGGGTTCTGCCTTGATGGGCGCCTTCGCCACCGGCTTGGCGGCCTTGCCCGTGGCAAACTTCAGGCGGGCCGTCTCGTCCCCGGCATCCAGGCGCCGCAGGCGGTCCCTCCGTGCCTCCTCGGTGAGCTTCACGAAGATGTCGTTGCTCTCCAGCTCCGATGCCAGCGTGGACTCCAGAGTCAGCTTGGGGCAAACGATGGTGTCCGGGATCAAGTCGGCCAGCTCATCCGCGCACTCCACGCCGTAGTTTTTGGGGTTCAGGCCCTTTTTATAATACCTGTTGTAGTAGAACAGCAGGTGATCTGGGTAGATCCCCGATCTCTCCGGATCCCCGCAGTCATGGAGGAAGGAGTGCGTCAAGAGGTGCAGCTCAAAGCGGAGGCTTAGCAGGGCCCAGTCCTCGAAGCCAAAGTTGCAAAACAAAGGCTCCCCTGTGCCAATGTCCGTGATATCTTCAACCTCAAAGACGTCGTCTTGCTCAATCTCTGCTTCGAGCTCCTTCATGTAGTCAATCGACTCTTCCGGCTCGATCCTCTTGTCCGAATCATCCTTTGCGTCAACCATAGGTTCATCCTTCTGCTTCGACTCCTCGGTTGGCTTTTCATGCAAAGAGGGCTTCTGCTCCTCCTGTGTCAGCACACTTGGCTCCTGTGCCTTGGCAGCCACCGCAGTGTCCTCTGCGTTGGTCCCCTTGGCAGGCTCTGTTTGCTCCTGCTTCTTCTCCAACTCCTGTCCAGGAGCTGTCTTTCCGCTTGCATCCTGTGTCAACACCTTTTCCGTGTCTTCTTTTTCCTTTGCCCGTGCAGCCAACAAAGCTGCACGCTTCGCTGGGTCTTTGAACTCGATGTGCTTGACATGCCAGCTTTGGAGATCCTTCTGCCACTTCTGCCACTTCTCTTTGAACCACTCACTGGGCTGCAAGTCATCAATGCGCGTGGTGACCTTGTGCTCCTGAATCCACTGGCGCATATGGCTCTCTACTGTCTCCTTTGGCTGCCAGGAGAACTCAACTTCGTCAAAGCCCTCCTCTATTTCTGGAATACTGAAACTTGGAAAGCTGGCATTGAGGGCCATGGGAACAACATCGGGCAGGGCATCTGGCTTGGGCTTCTTGAAGAATTGCTTCTTCTCTGCTTCTGTAAGCTCAACGCTTGGCAGCTGCACATCATCATCTTCTGCCTCCTCTTCCATTGGCTGGACTTCCTCGCCTGCGGCCTCCTGCTCTTGCTTCCGTCTTGCCCATTCGGCCTGCTTTCTCTGCATTTCCAAGAGCTTCAGCTGCGCCTTATGCTGCTGCTTCTGCTGAAGCTCGGCCTCAGCCCTCTGTTGCTTCTCGCTCCTCAACTCCTCGTGGACGTGTGTCAGGTATTCTGCGCTGGGTTGTCCAACAAGCACCTTGGCAACCCGTCGGAAGTGCGGCAGCCGAAACCGCGCCAGCGCCTGCACCCGCTCCTCCCGCAGGAGATTGTTCCTCACCTCGAGGAACAGGATATCTCGCTGCTGAGACGCAGCCGCAGCCTGCAGGATCTGCTTCACGCTGCCGTCATCCAGGTGAGGCAAGCCAAAATTCATCTCGGGCCTGTCCTGGGCTCGATAAAAAAGAAAACAATATTGCAAGCAACGCAAGCAACAGGTAAAATGATTTCAATCGAGTCAAGATTCGTTGGAAGCCTTCGTGGCAGCCTTTGGCCGATAGATTCCGCTTCTCACGGCCCAGTCAACAACCATTCGCTCACTGAGCTCTGTGTAATGTGGATTGCACCGCAAAAACCAGTCAGCCCAATCAAAAGTGCCTTCATCGGGCAGGCAAACGGGGAAGATAACCTCGTACTTGCCATTGCTGGGCGGCTGTGTGGCAATCTCTATGTCTTCCAGTGCCGCTTGCTGAACCATTGTGCACTTGAATGGCAAGGGCACGTACGGAGCAGGCCCGAAATTAACATGCACATTCATGTTTTTGTAGGTGAGCGTTGGGTACAGCGCCTTGCCACAAAGGGTCTCTGGCAGTTGTTGAGGATCTGCCAAGCGCTGGCCATCTTTGAAGAGTGACAGCGTGTTGGCATTGGAGCTGTTGCGGTCCAGATTCAGAACCACTGCCAGAGTGCACTCTGGCCCGTACTTGGCCACCAAAGGCACTCGCGTCTTATTAAACCAAAGGCCGCCGTCTGAGTCGAAGCAAATGCTCTCCTCATTGTCGCCCATGATGGGTGTGGAGGCCGCCGTGGAGAAGCCTATTCGGAGGACATGCTTGGGCACCGGGGTGCGCAGCTGCATGGCCTCCGTCTGATTTAGCAGCTCCAGGATCTTGACCTCAAACATGTACCGGCCACTGCGAAGGCCTACATTGGCCCGGGCCCCGGCGAAGAGATAGTGCAGTCCGCCCTCGTTCAGCATCATCAGGATGTTCCGCGCGCCCACCATGACATTCAAAGTCGTGTCGGGCGCCTGGAAGCACACCGGCAGGCTGAGCTGCCGCCTCGTGTCTTCTCTGGAGTCTTCCTCTGCCTCCCCGTCAGGCTGCGAGACTGGTGCCAAGCCTGAAGCACAGGTTGGATGCCGCTGGAAGACAAGAAGGCACATGAAGGCACCCCATTGCCACCCTTCAAACCCCATTCTCAAACATTATCAAATGTCCGTTCCAAAAGAAACAAAGATCTTAGCGGCTTGGTCTCACAAATGACTCCAGGTTGCCGGTTGCACAAGCCTGGCCTGAACTTTTCGGAGTAGCTGCAAGCTGGGCTGATCCGATCTCAGTGTCCTGCTCCACAGCTTCACCATCCTCGCCCTTCAACTTCTTCTTTGGAGGCATCGCTGTGCGAGCCTCCGCAAAACTCATCTTGAGCCAAACCTCCGCAAGAAAGGGAACCTGCAAGGTGCCTGCAGTGCCCACGAACTGAGCAAACCAGTCTCATATCGCAATGTGTCTACGCAATGCTCTTGCAAGAGATACGCCCCGTACCTCATCTTGGACCGGCTGCACCCCAGGCAGCCCATCTTCCACTGTGCCAGCCTGGCAAAGCACCCATCTTGCCGACGTTTCTCGCAGAGGAACGAGACGAGGCAGTGAGACGAGCCCCTTGTCCATGGATTGCGCAGCGGCTCTCCGAAAACACTCAAACAGAATCAAAGAAATGTGGCAAACGCGGACGTCCTGCCTCTATGATCCTGCAGAGCTCCCCCTTGTTGCACGCGCAGCCGAGGCTGGACGCCACGGCTCCCATGCCATCATACCATGTCGCACGCGGAGCGCCAAACGCCCCGCAGAAAAACCATGGAGCGCAATGCTCCAAATGACTGGTGGAATGTCTCTGCGAATTCTGAAAATGCTCGTGCCGCTCTCTGGCTGTTCCTGGGAAAAATCATTGGCCTAAAACTTGCTCGTCTTTGACACCCTTGGCGATCCTGTCATGCACAGCGCAGCACCTGCGGCTCGTGTTTGTGCCTGTGTCTACTATTACTATGCACTTTCTGCTAGAGCCTGACAAATCATGAATTGATCGAGCGCCTACTGGCAGCTTAGATCTTCTCTACACCAGTCACGGCAACCGGCTGATAAAATGCACATGCAATAAAACACAGGTCTTATCCAACCAATCTAGGATGTGCACTGCCTGTTGCCTTGCAGCTATTGCCAACCACTTGGCAAGTACACCAAGTCCCGTTTCATGAAATGGGAATACGGTCTGCACAACATGCTGCCTTCAAACGAGAAGTGCATCCTGGTGGCCCTCAGAACGGGGAGGAAACCCAGTGGCAAAGGAGCTCCGCCCGCCCCGCATGTGCTCCCGGCTTGACACGAAAGCGAGCGCCACAAAGCGCATCCAGCAACCTCAGTGACCCGAAGCTTTGCAGGAGCTTTCTTGCTTGCAAGAAACCGCCGAATCCTTAGGATTAATGAGAATCAAAGGCCGCTTGCTGGATGTGAGTATGCAAATACAGGATACACATATTCTTTATTGCGTATGTTCATACCGCTTGTACATGTTGTGGTTCGGTCAAATTGTCTTTGAAACCCACGAGTCGAAAAAGTGTCCACTGACAGTCTGCAGGCCCCAACGAGACACGCTGCTCAAGGAAGAGGTCCTGCAACGAAAGCGCTGATTAACAAACAAAGACTTGCAACCGGCTATTTGTCTGGGATTTGTCGCTGCAAGCCAGCAGAAACGTCCTCATCATTCAGCCGCGTGAAGAGAGCATGCCTGGAAAGCGATGGCCATGTTGTCTGCTGCGGTGCTCGTGTGTCAGCAACTCGCATTTCAATCCAGCTGTCCGCAAAATCAGACAAACGAGTACCCCTTGATGTGCTTTCAGAATCAACCCGGCCACAGTTGTTTTTAGATGACCAGTCCAATCTACAGAAGATCAATTCTTCACGAATGCAGAAGCATTCAGAAGCTGCTTGGCGCCGAACTTTCTCTCCCTCACCTCAATGATGACGCTGCCCGTCTCCATGCCAGGGGACTGGCAGGCGCCCCAGCAAACATGTTTCACTGGCCATCACAATTCCAGCAAATAACTGGTGGGTGCGCCCCTTTTTGCGCTTCGCGTTCCGCGCGACGCACTCAGCGCTGTCACCTCCGGCAGACGTCGGACGCAGAGAAGCAAGCAAGCGTGGCCCCAGGAGTCAGTGTTCAGTCTTCATTGCTGACAGCGCGTCGAAGTCTAGCATTTGAAAGCTCAGGTGGCGGTGCCAAATTGCGACTCATGATAGCCTATACCAAGCAAAAGTCAAAGATGACTCAGCGAAATGTCTTGCGCAATAGCTAACATAGTGTGACTGGAAACAGAAATAAGAAGAAAGAAAACAGATGGCCCGAAAGCATAAATGACTAAGCTGCTTCCAAGCAGATTCTCCAAGTGAGTGCCCCTGCACAAGTTGTCTGCGCAAGGTCTATGAGCAAGCTTCTGCGCGTGCGAGTGGAGCGAGTTCTTTGAGCAAGACTCTCTGAGCCCGCGTCTCTGCGCAAGTTCTCTATGCAAGTCCTGTGAGCAAGCTTCTTTCGGCAAGGCTTCTGCACATCTCCGAACAAGTTCCTCGCAGCACGTTCTCCGGGTAAGTAAGCCCTCTATGCAAGCTCTCTATGCGAGTCCCCTTGCGAGAGAATGCAGTGCAAGGACCCTTCGCGCTTGCGGGAAAAAGAAAATCATGAAAAGAGTTTGCTATGCAAAGACTGAAAACAAGCAGCTTGCCCCTACGCAATTCGACAGAAAGTGCCAGCTCCACCGCTCCACCTGACCCCGGTAGCGCTCGCATGGCCCGCTCGCCCGCCCGAGCGGCTGCAGCAGCAGCGCGCCCGCGCTGCTCCGGGGTCCTGTCAAAATGGCGAACACGTGCGAGCAGCTCACGCTCGAAGATCTGGGAAAAGAAATGTGAAAATGGAAGTGAAGAGAACCTGTGCCAACTTGCAAAAGGCTGCAAACAACTGCCTGGCACCCTCTGATGTGGCTTGGATAAAAAAAATGCCTTGTGACTATGCTGGGTGTTGCCTTTAGGATGTTCAAAGTTGTCTACGCCCTCACGTGCATTCGGCATATCACGTTGACCAAAGCTGCCGCTTCCACCTTGCCTTGGCAGCCGCGCCAGACGCGCAGCCAAGTGTGCCAGTCTCTGAGCCTAGGGCACAAGCAAACCTGTGGAGCAGCCCTCTGTCACATGTTCGCTCGCGTCCAGCCGCATGGTTTCAATTTTGGCTCAAACAGGGTGCAGCGTGCTTTCCCGCGACTCATCGTGACCATTCACGCCTTCGGCTCAGGCTTGGTGGAAGAGAAGCAAGTCGATTTGCCGAGTGCGGTTTAAGCGGCTTCAAAAATCATCTGCGCCTTGTTCAAGTTCATGCCAGCTGGTCATTGTGTTTCATGCTGCGATTGAATACCGGGTGGCCGTCTCGGCCAGATCTGCGTCGAGATCCGCGGCACGGCAATGGCCAGCCTGCAAGGGGAGCTCATTAGGAAGCAGGTGCCACAACAAAAGCTGTGAAGGTGCCTGCCTTTCAGCGCGAAGTCTATGAAAGTCAAACTCAACATGACATCAGCATAGTGGAACATAGACTCGCCTTGAGCGCATTTGAAGCCGCGTTTGGCACATTGAGGGGATTGGGTCACAGCGGTGCATTGGGATCGAAACATTTGGGGCATGGCAAGCAGGGAGCCAAAGGAATCGAAGCCTTGCAGAGCTCCAGCAGTTCCGCAGCCAGCCTGGCAGTACAAAAGGGGGGGGTCACACCAGGTGTCACCTGACTTTGCACTTGCCATGCAAGCTAAAACGCAGCGGCAATGTAACATGCAGTTGCCACGCACAGCCGAAGAAAGGTGAGGACGGGAAGGATCAGGTTTGCCGGAAAACAAAAGAACACCAGATCGGATTCGAGTGCAATGTCACAAGCTCGAACATGACCAAAGGCCTCTGCTGCGTCTCCAGCAACTCCGCCTCCGCGGCACTGCGGCGCTTCTCCGCCGCGCGCCTTTGCAACGACACAGCACCTGCGGAGGGCGAAGGCTCTAAGTCCAGACATATGGACGAGCCAAAACGTGTTGCTTGGAGTGCTTGGAGTGCTTGGAGTGCTTGGAGTGCTTTGAGTGCTTGGAGTGCTGGATTGACATGTACAAAAGCCGGTTGCAAGATTCTGAAGGTCTTGAACATCACATTAATTCAAAACCTTGGTTGTTTTCATTGGGCACGAACTCCACGGGCCCCGCCAACATCAATACCCCGCAGCTCGCTGAGGCGCTGCGAGAGCAGTTGCTGCTTCTGAAGCAACTCTTGCCTTGGACTCACGTATCGCGAAATCGCCAAACAAATTGATTGATGCTCAAAGCAAAGTGCTAAATACCCCAATCCTGCTGACGCAGCAGCGCCCAATAAGCTCTTCAGACGTCATAATAGTTGCTCAGAACAAGCGCGGTCAACATTGCAGTGCCCACAAAAGAAGCAAACTGGTACTGCTTTAGGCGTGATCGCTCTGCATTGCTTTCCCAAAGGCTCTTTGCATGAGACCTTGGCAATTAAACAGAAACTGCCCCTCAACTCGGCAACACCTAGTCACAGCAAGAAGAGCAAGGGGCAAAGGGCTGGCTGCCTGAGCTCGGCGCCTCCGCTGGTGCTGCTGCTTTTCACCTGGCAACAAAACTTCTGCCAAGCTCCGAAACCGTTCCTGAACAAGAATCAGGAACTGGTCAATAAGCCTGGTTCTTCAAAGCACTGCAAAGCTACTGGTATGTCTGCCTGTAACAGTCAAACGGCATTGCCTTGCTAAGGAACCGTTCTGATGCCCCTGTGAATGCGCAGCAGCGACTCCAAGAACAAACTCGGAAATAAGCATATTAATAATAGGGTTGCTTGCCTTTCGCACGAACCCTGGACCAATGCAAGCAGTGGGGCTCTCGAGCCGCTGCTGCTGAATTTGCTGCAGGCGCTGCTGGACACGGCGGTGCTTCAGCCGCTCCTGGATTTGGATTCAGCTCGGGGGTCAAGCAGTCAAGCGGGCTTCTGGGATTTTGACCCTCTCGTCTTTTCGAGCCTGCTCCAGTTGCTCGCGGAGGGCAGTAGCCTCTGAAACGGCCAGGACACCAGTCATCACTGAAGCGAAGGATCTCGAACACCCAGACAGTCAGACAGCATCAAGTCACGTCAGTTCAACCTTCCAAGTTTGAGGCACCCTGTCCCCTCAGCCCCCTGCCAGCTGCAAGCGCCAGCCGCCCTTCGCCGCCCGCTCAGGAAAGCGCTGCAGCAGTGCTGCACGCCAGAGCCTGGGGCCCCTGGGGGACCAGCGATCCCAATGCGCCAGTCTTCGAAATCGACTCAAGGCAGTAAGGCTATGAGCTATGAGCTGCTTCTGGCTGAAGTGTTGTACAAACTGCATAGGGTTTGGCCTCACGTCCTGCCTGAGCGCAACAAGAGAATCTTGATTCTGGCTCTATATTGTAGCCCAGCTCGATAACCCTGCAATGCTTGCCGCGGGTCCAACAAAGCAGACCCATCTTGGACACAGAGTGAGAGATGATCAACAACAGTTAGCTCAATAAGAAAGGGCAATCCTGGAGCCCAACTTCTGAACTACCACTGGACGCACAAGATTGCACCAGTTCCAACAACACTCCAGCTCAGTTGGCTTCTTGATTTGCAGGCCTCCCATGGCCAAACAGCGCAACCAAGCACACACGACATTCCTTCCCAGGGAATCATGATCAAACAGAAGCAATCGCAATCTCCATTGTGGATGGCTGATTGCCAAGCAGCTCGGGCCACAGGCAAGCCTGGCACAGCTGGAACAGACAGTCAAGCGCCAAGTTGTCTGCGAAGCTTGAGGCCGCCCACATCTCAAGTCTCGTCTCAAGACAAGCAATACCGTTTTCAAGTACCGTTTTCAAGCGAGGGCGACAACAAATAAACAAAGGCCAAAGCGTAGCGACGGCTTGGGTCCACGCCTGACGCAAGGCTTTGGCCGCCGCAGCGAGACTTGCCAACTCCCGCAGCTGCAGCTGGCGCAAAGCCACCAGCAATGCCTGGAAGCAGCGAATCCGCACAGCAATACGAACCAAAGTCATCGCAATCCGTCAGCACAGTCACAGTCAGCACGCTCAGTGCAGTCAGTTGCGATCGGTGCATTTGCAGGACACACGCAAATACTGGATATTGCAAATATCACATCAAGCTATCCTGATTTGTTCAAGCAACGTGTGGGTATGAATTGCTGAAAAGCTGGACGCAACTCAATCAGCCTGCCTCATGAGGGAGCTGCAACATGGCGATGGTTGCCCAGCGTGAAGACCAGGAGAGCGGCGCAAGATCAAGACATGGCCAAGGCCAACGACATGCCCCGTCGCTCGACTTTTTGTCAGCTACTGGCATTGGAAGCTGTGTGGAAAGGCCCAGCTTGAATAATTCCAAGGGAGATATTGGGAGCCAAACACATACGGTAGACAATTTGCGGGGCTCGTCCAAAAAGGGCTGGTGTAATGGCAATCCGCAGTTTGCCGCAAACAAGGGCTGCATGTCGTTTTCTTGGTGGCAAATCTGGTCAGCATCCAGAGCAGGGCACCCTGCAAAAGCTATGAACCATTAGGTCAAACCAACTGCAATTGTCTTTGCAAGCCCAACCATCAACCACATCGCAACAGAATCCACAACAGCTGCTCACTGCCCTTCATGATTAAGACCTCATTCAGGCTTGCAAAGACCGCTCATCTACATGGGGCCTCGTCCGCCTTCTGAGCAAATGTAATGCGATGCCTCACAGGAGGGCACGTTGTCACATCGGCAAAAACAACGCACTGTGCTGGTTGCAAAGGAATGCCACACAGCAAGCTCAGCCTCCCCCCTTCTGAATGACGTTTCAAACAAGAAACCGCCAGCCAAGGAAATGCATATTGTGAGTTCCTGGCAGACAGGTCAAACAATTCAGGGCTCCACCCTGCATTCGATCATCGCGGACGGTCATACTACTGAATCATGTTTCATCCAATGCCCGGCAAATGTGTACAGAACCGCAAAGCAATACCGCTCTCTAAGCATTGCCAAGTGAGGCGCCAGCCCATTCGGACAGCCAGGCGGAATTTGTATGTTAAGCTCCACCTGGAAAGTATCAAGCAGCCCCCGCAAAGGTGCTCAAGGGGCAAAGCAAGGAAGGACTGCAAGTGCGTAGCTGACGTCAAGGCATGCTTTTTGGCTCTGCATTCACAAAGCTCAAGATCTCGGCCGGCAAGCAGCTGATGAATGCCGGCCATCTGAACCCAGCGCTGTACAAATGCTCTTACACCCACCTTCCCGGCGCTGCCTTTGCAGCGCGTGCAACCACATGATTGCCTGTACACGTTCAATGGCCTCTACATGTTCCTCTTAGGAAGCTCAATGTCCACGGGCTGGAGATGAAGATGCAACCAGATTCCAGGTTCAAAATTGCACAAAATCGGCTGCGAAGCATCCGAATGTTGGTAGGCCTCTGCCGCCGACCTCAGCGCTCACTTGCAAGCGCCTGAAGGCGCTTTGACCTTCTTGGTCGGCCGAGGGAAGGCTTTGCGCTGGCCATCCTTGAAAATGACAGGCTTGTACTCATCAGGAACGCTCTTGTGCATGACTGGGCTGTTTCGGTACCGATCTATGTGAGCTTTAAATCCTTGGTGTGGACCACTCCAGCCCACTTGGCAGACCTTGCTCGTTGGCATCGACCATTCCGAGAACCCATCCAGCGCCTTCCAAACAGCATCCACCGCAGTGCCATCCACCATGTTTACAAAGGCATAGCCGAGGTTTGCAGCACGGTAGAAGTCGCAGGGCAAATACACAAAGTCATAGCACCCTGCCAGACCTTGCGCGTCGAGCAAAGTCAGAAGCATCTCGCGAGTGTAGTTGTTGGGAACATTGCGCAGCATCACGGTGGTCCTCTCAGCTGGCGCACTCTGTTTCGGGGCGTCACGCCCGGCATCTCTGGGCTTGATTTTGGGCTCTTCAACCACAACCCTGCCCTGAGCTTCCTGCGTTGCCACTTTGGCAGCAATGCGCCTTCGAGCTTCGTGTTCATCTTGCTTGTCACTGAACTTGCCTGGCTCGTACGCTGCCGGTACATCCAAGACTCTTGCCAGAACGCTATCCGTGGCAAACCGCCGGAGCTTCCTGTAGCAGAGAGCCATGCTTGCATCATCAAAGTCAATGAAGGTACTTCAGGAATTGAAATGCTACCCCCCCCAAAGCTCCCCCCCCCAAAAAGTTAAGGGCGCTGGATGCCAACCAGATCATCATTCTGCAAGAGACATTTCGGCTCGACGGGAGCTATGGCTGAGCCATCTTCCCCCGAGATTTGCCAGTACCTTACTTGAGTTTGACCAGTCGATGAACCTAAGACCGCAACAGAGTAAAGTTGCTGCTCTACTTAGGCAAACTTCACCTTGCGGGAAATGATGTGGTTGCCTGGGTTATCCCTGGCGAACAAACTTGCTGGACTACAGTTCACATTGCTCAATGCATTCTGCAATCCAACACGGAAAAGAAATTGATGGAGCGGTACTATGTCGCTTGGCTGGATGTCATTTCAATTCATTGCACATTTTGTTGAACCAGAAATTTGTTGGAGAAGGGAAAGGTTTGAACATGCGCTACAGCCAAGGCAGCCAAGCCAAAAATCGAAGATTGGCACAGGCGACTTTGGCCGGGGCACGGCATTCCACTCAACTTGGCGCCCAAAACTTCCAAGACATCCGAGGGAACACAACAAAAGATTTGGATTAGCCACAACGCGATGAGATCATCCATGATGATTGCATTTCTAGCATGGGCGATGTCGCAAAACAAGAGGTCGGCAAATGACAGAGCCCGGGCAAAGAACTTTTTGGGCCTTCTTCTGAGCAAGCTTGCCTCAACATTGGGAGGTGATGCAGTTGTCAAAGTTCGCAAAAGCGGAAGTCAAACTTGGAACAATGTGGTTTTGCGCCCAACATTATTGCTTGATGGCTCTGCTGTATGGCCCCTTGCGGCTGGCATTCGCAATTCTCTGAGAGATGAGTGGAATTGGGCACGACGCAACGAGCGGCGAGCAGGTCTCATTGAGTCATCATTTGATACCCCAAGCATCATGGACTACATCATGTATGGAGTGGACGCCGAAAACAGGCACCACAGTTTCTGCGAACCAATGGCTTTGAGTTTGCTTTCCCAATTGTGCAAGATCATTGATGAGAATGCTTCGCAGCTGGGGGATGCTTCAAAATTGCAAGCCGCAATTGCGTTCAAAAAAGGCAAAGATTTTGTGGCCCACACACGAAGCCAAATGTGTGATGCTGCTTTGTCAATGTGGAGTGGCGTCCAACCCTCTCAGAGTTCTTCAATTGGTCCGGCCTTTTGGTTGAATTGACTATTTCTGGTGAATTTGCTTCCCGACCTAGACTATATTTAATTTGATTTGGCCCACCGCGAAAATCGTCTAAGGACAATGAGGATAGTTCGAGGGCTGCAGCCCAAACCATTGGCGCCGCTTTTGCATCGCGTGGTATCACACACAGCGTGACCCACTTTGCCCAGATGGCAGTGGCGCCTTATCTTTCAAAACTAACAGTGGCTAAGCTAGGGGCAGAACTTGGCTCCTTCATCCAATATCGAAGCAAACTAAACAATTGAATTTGCTATTAGCCCAGGTGGCATACTACAACCGACTTCTATGTGAGCTGCGCGATTGCAGCAGTTTCCATGCCTCTTGGCCGAATGTATAACGCTAGACTGCAGTGTGGCTGGTGCTAGCGTGTGCTGTTGACTTGACCTTGGCTTGCTGAGATTTTCTTTGATGGATCCTCGGTGGCAAAGTATCCCTGCACCCTCTTTTTCGTCTACTCCCCCGACAAGCGGGTCGGAGGCTTCGGACCACCGATTGTCGGGGCCTTGGCCCTCCACTGATCTTGATTCTTGAAAACAAGTTAGTGTTGTTGGACAAAGTTGAACATTAGCGCGATTGCCAAGTTCTGCCATAGCTTGCCGTGATTTGCCGTGGCCTGAACTACCGCGTCAGCACAGATGCTCAAACGGATTCTTCACTTCGGAAATGAGTCTTAAAGTGCCAGCAGAGTGTCTTCAGAAATGAGTCCTAGTGCTAGCAGAGTGTCGCAAGGATCAACGAGGTAAAATGTTGAAATAATGATTCCGGATTGCGTCAATGAGTCGTCAAGGTGATTTGGGTTGAACTTGAATCAATTGAACAACGACCATGAAACGCCAAAGTCATAGTCATTGGTTTGCACACGTGCGCCTCGTGGCTGCGCTCCGCGCTTGCCATGGATCCGATCATAGATGACTTCCAGCGGGCCATGGAGGCAATGGAGACTGACGACCTCAGTGACGTCAGCGTGACATCAGAGCCGGCTGTGCCAACTGAGTCCACTTCATGCAGCATGACGCCAGAGCAGGACAGCGGGGTCTCAACTCAACCTGACATTTCGATTGAATCATGGAAGGGGTGTTTTGCTTGTAATTATTCGTTGACGATTGGTTCATAAAACGGTTGGCTTCCCCATGCCATTGGAATCATTCATGCAGTAAGCAACACAGTGAAATGCTAAGTCGTACGTTGGGCGTTACCAAACACAGCCGTCTGCCCGCAGCATTTTGGTGCTTCCCAGCCGGATTGCGAGTTTAGTACTTCCAATTTCAAAGGCTGTCGTATTGCCCAATGGCGAGTGGTGATGATTTTCATGACAAGCCTGCCTTCACCCCTCCTCGTGCTGTTCGGGCTAGAATGGAATCGTCGCCCCGTTCACGCTCGGTGAGCACAACTTTGTCATGGAGCCCTGATTTGGGCACTCCAGTTCGGACCCCGCCCGCGAAGAACATGTGTTTGGACACTCCACATGCCCCCAAGAAGGTGAGGAAGTTTCGCGTGCCCAAATCTGTGGGGTTTCTTTCAGCTTCATCATTGTGGAAATCGACAACATGGAAGCCATCGGATTTCCTTCGCCGCAAGAAAAGCTCTTTGGTCAAAACTATGTGGTGCGCCTCCAAGTACAACTTGAGGGTTGCCAACAAGCTTGCGGACATGGTGAAGGATGAGAGCTACATGAATTGCCTCCGCAAGGAGTGGCTTGACATGCGGGAGCATTATGCGATGAGCATGGACGGTGTCGGGTGCCCATCGTGGGCGCAATTCACACGTGCCGCAGCTGTTCACAGTCTGTCGTGATTGATAGCCAACAGTGAAGCCTATGGCCTAAGCGGGCTTCACTGAGATGGGCAAAGTTGATTTTGAATTGTCTCCGCTTGTAACAGTTCCAGCTGGAGACGCCAGATTGAAACATGCCGATTTTGAGGCTTTCGTTCAATGAAGTCTCGACTCTTGGCTGATGCTCCGCCTAAGTGGGATGGCTGAGTAGTTCTTGTTGCAGGTGAACCTCATCATTGAGTTTTTGTGCTGACTGAATTCATCCCGCTTGCAAGGCCAGCTCAATCCCGATTGATCGACCTGACCCAGAATCTTAGGATGTAGAATCAGAGAGAAACTTCACGAAAAGTCTGAGCGTAACACTGAGCCACTGATTTGATTGGACACTACTACAATTGACCATTGTTCCACTAGCAAAAGAATGTTTTTTGCATCTTCTGAACAGGACCTGGTCATGGACTCTACCGAGCTCGCGCGGGCTGGAAGGTGCTTTCAGCTGGCCTGGAAGACAATCACACAGTCTTACCCGAAGTACGTGCAGGACCATTGCTGTAACAATAATATAACTTAGTTTGTGTGGCCGGTTTCTTAATGTTAACGAGTCAGTCTGCTTAGTGTCTGCCTGCTTTATTATTGTACTGAAAACCAAACGATTCGTTGAGCCACCACGTCACGACTAATTGGAAGAACCATTATTTTGTACCGAGACCCATCATTTGCTTGCCGCGTTGCAGGACTCGATGGCGGGGACAACGCTGCTGACGTCGAGCTCATGCTCAGGCGCCTACACAGCGGAGATGGCGCTGGGAGTCGTGGAGAAAACGATCTCTGAAAGCGGTTTTTTCCCGCATCCACCTTCTTTCCGGCCTGTCAGTTGTCATGACACTCGGCCATCATACTGACAATAGCTAGCTGAATTGATTGTTAGCTTCGTCCCCATTGGTTCATCAATTGTTAGCCGAATCTTTTGAAAAACATTGTTCTAGTTAAATGCTATTCTCCCAACATTTCGCAAATAGTATTGTTTGTGTTCATCCTAACCAACACACTCAGGAGTGGGACTCTCACTGCCGTCAACTCATTAGGGACCATCATTGCTGGCTCCAAACCGTGGTCAAGAAGAAGTATCCCATGCCATGTGTTTTCGCTGATGTGGAGGGGTGCCTCCCTCCCGCAACTTACAACAAGGATGATGATTTTGTTTTCAAGTTGAGGGACGTCAGCAGGGCCCGGTTGGTTCGAAGACAGTTCTGCCACACACATGGAGGGCCCTGCGACCTATTCAACCCTGGCATGCCGGCGGATGTTGAGACTGCTGGTCTCCCTTGCTGGGATATGAGTTTGGCAGGCGCCAAGCGATATGAGCAAGGTCCCACTGCAACCGTGTTCATGTCCCACGCAAAGCGCCACAAGGAGAAGAGAACGCCTTTGTTGATCATTGAGAACGTGCAGGACTCGTCGGCCGACTGCGCCCCTACCCCCACCAATAGTTTGTGGTTTAAATTTCATTCCACGCGCCTTCCCAACAAAACGACGTGTGTGGTGCCGCAAGCCCCCAAGAGGCAGGTCCATGTTTGAAGAGTTCAAATCTAGGGGTTATCCTTTTGTCATTTTTTTTGACCCCTGCCAGAACCTTCGATTGGAAATGGTGCGCTACCTGTATGATGATGACTACGACATTTTTCCCATTTATGTCGACTGCTGTGACCAGGGGCATCGAGGAGTTGCTCGAGCTCGAGTGTATTGCATTTGTGCTCACAAACAGCGTGCAAAACAGCTGCTTGATGTGCACAAGGTCTACGACAAGGTGACTAAAGCCATCACCAAGCAAATACGCACTCGACCGCGTGATTACTTGGTGGCGACCCATTGGGAAATCATGCGGAATGCAAGCTTGACTGCTTCCAAGCGCCATATGTTTTTTGCACCGGCCCCTAGACAACTTCAGCCTTTAATTTGAGTTGTTGTTTTCCCACTGTTATTAGTCGGTCAGCTGTCAGCTAGTTACCCTCCGGCTTTTCATACATTGGTTTAAAGTTTTAAAAGGGTCTTATGTGATTATTTCAAATTGATCCGGGTATATAGCAAATCCCCCCGCCTTTTATCCCCCGCCCCCCCTCCCCTCCCGCCTTCCGGCCAAGGTTGCAGAAGGAGAGCGGATCGATCTGACGCCGTTGCTCCTGCCACGAGAGGCTCGAGTTTTGAGGAACCTTTGTCAAGAGTATGAAGATACTTATGGGCTCCCCGCCGACGATGACCCAGACCTTTTCATATATTTGGGGGATAGCGAGGCGAGGCGATGTTGGTCCGCGCAATCCCTCAAGATTCCCACTTTCAGAACTGGAGGCGGCAAAATGTGGTCAGTTGCTCAGAGGCGCTGGCTCACAGGGAGGGAAAAGATGGCCTGTCTTGGCCTGCCTGTGGACTCCGATGTTGCGGACGCCATGGGGACAATTCGACTAGAAGCTAATGACACGTTGAGAGCTGACCATGTCAGCGGGAACCGCATGCATTTCTCTTCAATTGGAGTAATCCAACTTGTAGCCTTAGCGTGCTTCCAGAAGCTGCCCTGATTCTGAACAGATCAGGCTTTGTTTTCAAGGGCATCACTCGATTCTAGATAGAATACGTTGGCTACAATTGCAGTACAGTACAGACTCATGAATCTCAGACGGAATTGCCATGCAAAATGATTGACACCGTGTCTTTGCAGGTGTGTGGCACTCACTCAGGTTACCAGGTTTGTCACTTGTGGATTTTGAGTTGCGGGCAGGTTACATGTTTGCCTTGCGGCTTGGACAAACGACTTGCTTCAACACTGACGTTGCAACAGTTTTGATGGCTGCCGAGTCAAAGCATTGGTTATTCTTTTCATGAGGGCTCAAGCTGACAAACTGCCTGTAAGCTAGATACCTGGCTTTCAACAGCCAACTGGCCCGGTTACCCAATGTCACGCCGAGCTCCGTTACCGCCCCCGCCTCTGCCCGACGCCGCGGACAGCGACAAGAAGGCTCGTCGGCGGCTCCTGGTGGCAGCCGCGCCCGAGGAAGAGCCAGACACGTTTTCCCCGACATCTCAGATGCGTGGAGAGGAGCCATTGGTGTTTCTTAGCTTTGAGTGGGACAATAGTTAGCGGCGCCTTTGTTTTATGGTGCGTCTAAATTGGTACTGAGAATGATATTAAACGGAAAGCATCATAATTCATAAAATGCTATTTATGGATTTGTGCACCTAGCTGAGGTTCCCTGGTGGAGATACAGTTGGGTTGGGCCCGGAGGCCCCCAGAGCCAAGAATAAGCCGAAGGCAAAGTCAAAGGCGTCGTCAGCTGGGGGAAACAGGAGACGGCTCGCGCAGAAGCTCCCTTACAAGAACTATGGTGGCGCTCCGGTCCAAGCCCCATTTGTTGAATTCAAAGTGGCAATCAGCTGGTCACACATACTGAGAAAAACACGCTACTGACTGATTTCTTCTGATAGTTTGATTATTTTGGGGATGCCCAGGATCACTATCTGGAACAGTGGCTCAGCAAATCGGACTCCGTGCACATGGGCAAGGGCGTTGTTCAGGATGCCGACCGTCCTGCAAAGTTTGCGATGTTGGCTTTCGCTTTCGGCTGGACTCCGGCCACTCCTCTTCACTCGCCACTTGTTGAAATTCAAGCAGCGGTTTCATACTTATATAATATACGTGAACCCAACACGAGTTGAAGTATGTAACAAAAATAGAGCGATCTTTTGTTTGAAAAGGCAGCTTGCTTTTTGTGCGACTTTGTCACTGTCTAGGCAAGACCCGGATGAGCTGCAGGAGATCTTCAGCAATGAGTACAATCGCCGCGGGCGTCCAGTTGAGCACACCCAGTGGGACCCCGACACGGTTCGTCGCTACATGCGCTACCGCTTGAGCAAGTTGCGAGTTGGGCAGAACTGTGGCTGCTACAAGCACAACCTCCCGGCTGCAGGCGCAGACAACACGCCAGCCCCCTTGCCAGCGGAGGTGATCGCGTGGGAGAAGTCGTCTGAGGGCGTGCCGAAAAAGAGTAGCAAGGTCACCGCGCATGAGCCGTTGGACGGGGAGGACATCCGGGATCCTGAGGAGAAGTACTTGTCAGATGCCGCCGTTTATGAGCTCGACCTTGACAAGGAGACCGACTGTTACACTCTCCGTCATTGCGAGACCGGAGATGAGGTCGTTCTTGATGACCTGCCAAAAGGCGGCAAGTACCGAATCTACAAGACGGAGACCGGTCTCACGTGCTTATGGGCGGGCGTTGACTCTCGGCCAGAATACGCATGCGACGTCTTCCTACAAGCGGCCTTCGAGACTTCGCAGCCACAGGCCGACAACAAGACCAAGAAGCGCGGTCTTACTGGTGTGACGGCTGGTGCTGCCCCTATGGCAGGCATGGCTGCTGGCGAAGGCGCTTGATTGATTGATTGGGGCCAAATTCAGTAGAATTTCCAATTTTTTCCCAAAATTTTGGCAAAGTACTGTAATTTTTTGGGGGGGGTACCACGAAATGCTGTATATAGCGTCATTTCGTGGTACCCCCCCCCAAAAAATTACAACATGACCACTGAGCTGTAATATTTTGGGGGGGGTACCACGAAATGCTGTATATACCGTCATTTCGTGGTACCCCCCCCAAAAAATTACAACTCAGACTCAAATTCCACCAAAATTTCATGTCGTGCTGTAATTTTTTGGGGGGGGTACCACGAAATGACGCTATACACAGCATTTCGTGGTTACCCCCCCAAAATTATAATTTCGGGTTGAAATTGTCCAGACTTACCCTCCCAACCCCCTTCCCCAAATCAAACGCCTACTCTGTTAGGAACAGATTGGTTGGATTGGAACGCTGGAGCGCCCATTGTGTCGGGTGAGTAAATCTAGTTTCTTTGCATTGAACTAGTCTGCCAGTAGTCAAACTTTCTGTTATTTAACTTAATTCGCCCCCAACCAACCCGAACCATCATAACCGTTTAAACCCTGGACCCTGCAGCCCCCGGCCCACTCCTGCCCAACGATGAGCGCATCCGCAACGAGCTGCCGCAGCCAGCCGTTGATCCGAGGATGCCTGTTTTGCCGGACAGGGGTTGGGTTCACAAAAAAAATCGGTTTAACACTTCCCTTCAGAAGCCTTGATTCAATTCAACGCCCGCCAGACCTATTTTAACAGTTTTGGCTTTACGTCCCAGGTTTTTGTGTTTTGAAAAAAATTGGACGACTTCCGTACTACACAAACAAGGACATTTTCACCCACTCGCATCGCATCTCACTCAAGACCTCTTCAATTCAGGAGCAACGCAAGTTTGAGTAGTTTAACATGACTTGAATACCCCTCGTAACATTCATGTTGTCAAGCCAGAAGACCTAGAATGAAATATTGTCCATTGTCAAGTGCGTTATTTCTGTTCCAAGCGTGTTACTGGTTGATAATGCCCCGACTCGATTGTTGCGCCCGCCCAGGATGACAACGACTCAGACCCGGAAGCAAGCGACAGTGAGAAGGAATTGGGTGAGACACCGCTTGCAGAAAGGCCGTTTTTGATGAAGGTTGCCCAGCAGCACATTTTGGTGTGCCCTAAGAAGAGTTTGCAAGTGGCGCTCAAAGCCAATGTTGAGTGGACCATCAACCCTCACAATCGCAATGGTCAGTGAAAGTACATCGTGCAAACCGATCCCGCCTCGACGTCCAAGCCGAAGTGGGCTCACGTCCTCCTTGGTGGGTCCAAAGCGGTTGCGGTGACGAGTGATGAAGTCTTGGCAGAGATTGCCACCAGGACGGTTGGGCGCTCTTTCAATGATTCAAACAGGACCAACGAACCCGAATCAGAAATGAGTCGAGAGCTCAAACCTGTCATTTGTGTTGCTGCATAGTAAATTTCCAAAGTTGAAATCAAGGGCAGGAGTCAAGAGTGTCGCATTTCGACCCCTATTAAAGAACTCTTGGTCATTGGTAGGATTGATTGTAGTGCTGTCAGTCACAGTAATCGATAACTACGACACATGTTAAACTGTTACACACACACATGTTAAAAGTGTTGGGGTTTCCCGTGCAACACTAACTTGCAAAAGGCAGTGCCTACAACCGGCGACCACGACTTGTCAGGAAACTTCTCAACCAACTTTAGATTTGATAATCTCTGATACTTTGAATGTTGCTATGAACCAACGGCAATTCTGGTGCCCCCATTCCGTGGCCTAGTTCAGGTACTGAAAAGCGGTTTCCTGTCCGCAGGACGGGCAGCAAAGACCGCGGGTCGAGCAGCAATTTGGAGACGGTGGCTTCCCTGCCGGCTTCTCCCGCTGAAGAATCAGGGCCAAAGTCGACGACCAAGCGCCCAGCTTCCCCACCGCTCCCCGGAGATGCCGGCGACGAAAGTGTGAGCCCGACCAAAGCTAAGATTCCCCGAGTCGAGGATTCTGATTTAATGATCGAGGGTTAGATCGAAAAGTGAATCGGGGGTACTGCCCGGCCAAGCAGAAGAACGCAGGTTTCCCCATGCAATCAGTTCAATTGCTCAACCACACCAGTCAAAGATAAGTTCCTGGCTAGTGCAGCCCAACTCACCTAGTCTGGTCGGAGAATGCTCCCGATTCTGAATCACTGAAGTTCTGAAGAGCGCGGTAAGACTGGGCCTGCCTGTGTTACTTGAAAGCATGATGATTCTTGTAGGCCAAGTGGTGTTGGCAAATGTGCTACTTGAAGAATTGGGTCCGTCTTGCCGCTAAGCTTTGACCCCTGTCTGATCGGACTTCACTGTGCAATGCAAGCTCATGGCTGCTGACTCCATAAATTTAAAGACTAGTAAAGCGCAGAGGTCAGACACTCAAACAACTACTCAGTATATCATTGTGGCAAACCAAGTCAGAAAGCTTTCCTCATATCCGGCTCAATGAAAGATGTTGTTAAACGGTTTCAGTGTTACCTTGGAGCTTGCGCTCAGCAATTTTGGAAGCCCAGTAGTCTGTGTATCCATCGGCTTGCTTGGCCGTACTGACCTACGCCCAGCTACCCACGCAGAGCAAAGCAATCTGAGCTGGACCACCTATCTGATCTGAACGAGCTTTTGCTGTTGTCGAAACCCGCGGCGCATGATGTTGCTTCGGAAAGGATGTGATATTAATCCTTGTTGCTTTGACATTAACTAAGCGGCGAGGTGGCCCAGCTAACCACGGAAGTGATCTGCCCTATACGGATGGATCTTCACCATTGCTCTATAGGGTTGCTGGGTTACGGGTTTCACAAGTCAAGTCATCTGAGCGTGGCCGAAAAATCCGGATCGAGTGCACTTCACATTGCTGACAGGTAGGTGCTGGATTTGAGTTGTAGCCCCCCCAATCGAATCACGGTGTAAGCCACGCTGCCAAGGCCGTCAAGAAGGTGTTCTGGGAGACGCTGGACGGCAGCACGGTCTTGAGGCTCCTTACCTTGACAGTGACAGCAGCGCAAGCATTTACTAAACTTGAAACATGGCTCAGTTGAAGTTTACTTGGAACAAAATGCAAACTTGTCATTTGTGAGTCTTTGATTCATTGATTGGTTGTCACGCAGGCCAAAGCTATCCAAGAAGGAAAGCAGCGCTTTTTGGGCATCCAGGCTGAAATTGCGTGTGTGTTGCACACTCTGACAAATGCTCCAATAGTTGCAAAAGCCAAGCTCCGCTCTAAGGTTTACTTGAAAGCCATCAACCACGTCTTGCTTTGGGTGGCTGATGTCACCTACGTGGACTTCATGCCGTCGAAGGATCGGTGTTTGTCCTTGGGACATGACTTGCGAACTGTCGCTCTGCCTGCGCTGTCAGATATGCGGGTTCTGAAGTTCGCCGTTTGGCTCGGTAATCAAGACTTTTCTGGAGGTTCTTTAACAACTTATGATGATTCTCAGTGGAACGCGGCTAGGTTTCTTATGAGTCAGTTCTCAAACTGAGGTCATTGACGAAGAAAAATGCCAGAACAAAGCGCTCAACATTATTCTCCAACAGACGCACGTCCGTGCCTTTGCAGATGCCGATTGCTGCCACATCAAGTGGAACACAATCAAGAACAGTCTGAACAGCACGGGGCTGGACATGGCCACTTTGAAGCTTACCATCACATGTGTGGAGGCAACACTTGGCATGGTTTTACTTTTCTGCAACGTGGCTACTTCTGTTTGAAGCAGTTGGAGAACTAGTTGAAAAACATTGACTCATTGTCATTGGCTGGTTCCACAGTCAAGCGTCATGTGAGGTAATCACCGACACGGGTCTTTCTGCGCCGCTGATCGTCACCAATCGCGGAAACAATGCTTGGAAAAGTTTCTTAGCCATCAGTCTGAAGAGTATTTCTCCGGCCTTTCTGAAGGAATCTGCTTTGACCGGGAGATGGATGCGGTTGATCTGGAATCCATCCGAATGGATGCAGAACAGTTCATGGCAGAACCCTGCGTGGCCAGACGGGGCGAATTTGTGGGAAACCTAGCTCTGAAACGCGTCTGTCATGTGCGCCCTTCTTATTTTTCAATACAAGGGTTTGAATTGAGCAGCGAACCTGTGGCTCAGGTCAAGAACAAATCATGGTTTTCACTCCACCGGGGTCTCCGCGAATTGATCTGGAATTGGGCATTGGAGACAGAGGCAGTGCGTTCGATGGTTGTGATGGTCCCATCCTCAGACACTTACATAAGTCAAGCAAGCTCTCATGGCGCTGTATTCGGGGTTGAATAGCCTGGCTTGTGTTGCAAGCATGTTTCGTGAAACACTCACGCCCGTTCCCGAGGGCGAACCCGATGCGGAATCTGACCTATCGAACAATGATGAGGAGGAGGGTGATGCTGACAGCCAACCTGCTGCAGCTGCTAACAGCAAGTCCAAGTCTGGGCCAAAGACCAAATCAGAGCTCTACAAGTACTTTTCCGGGAAAGGGCCGAACAAAATGGTCTACGAGTTTCTTTCTGACAGGTCTTTGCAGCTTTGCGCAATCATTGTGGTTTACATCAGTGCCCCAATCGAAGCAGAGTATGCCAGCGACTTGAAATCCATGGAAGGTGGACCCATTTGTCAAGGATTGTGGGCTGCGGAAAGGTCTGTGGGAAAAAATTCTTGGTGGGCCACTGCCCGAAAGATCTTAGAGGCCACATATGGTGTGAAGTTGCTTCAGAGGTTGAATTTCACAAGGCCTCATGAGCAAATCCCCCATGACTCTGATCACACTTGGCTTCGTCAAGAACAAGATCTAGCGCAGCTTGCGTGTGATTTTGGGCACGAGCTTTTTGCCCGGTATGTATGGGCAAATATCCCATTTATGTTCAACTTGCCCCAAGCATTTGCTTTGTATCTTCTTGCAGACAGAGATGCCCGAGCGGCAGCGCTGGAGATCTTGGGCGGTGTCCTCACCTCGGTTTTCAACGCTCAACAGCACTGGCGTGAATGCTTGACCCGTGACAAACAAAAGGCACACGATTTGGAGACTGTGTTCAACCATATCGGGTGGTGTCATCACCAGTTGGCAACAGAACTGCTTGCATTTATGCTTCAATCAGACTTCAACCCCGATCATGTGCCATGCCGCCAATTAGCGGCGAAGTTGTTTCGGGGAAGCAGCACGACCAAGCACTGTTTGGAAGATGTGTTTGCGCATTTGCAAAGCATGACGGCCAAAGCGACAAACAACAAACGTATGTCACACTGGGCTCGCTACTTTTACTCAACCACCGCGAGAAGTGTGGTCTCTGGGGGCATCCAAACAGTCATGCCGGACAGGGCGGATTGGGATTCGGCTGCTGGTCGCACGTTTAGCTTCATCCCGGAGTATGCGAAAATGTTCGACATGAACAACACGTCAATGCCAGAGCCTGACTCGGAGGACAGCATCCTTTTGCCAAAGCCGGAAGGTTTGCAAAAGCGTCAGTGGAAAGCAGCTGGCCCTGAATCCAATCAAAGGGGTGCCGCGGCTATGGTGTACCTCCATAATGACGCACCCTCACATTGGGCAAACATCAAGAGAGTGTGGGCCAGCTTCTCGCACCAAGGTTCAGCCGCTTTGTAGTTGAGGCTTAGGGCTTGTGTCTTCACTGTCAAAACCATAGACTCACCGGCAAATACCGGCTCTTGTTTTAAAGTGACTTAGTGACTTTCAGATCCCTAGAATGTTGACAAGTGATTTGAGAGATAGGCGGGGGCAACCTTCATAAATTAATTAGCCCCTTGGGCCACTTCTCGGTCGATGCGGGTTGAATCTGTTGTGTAGCATTCTATGAACTGAGTTGTGCATATGTGTCGGTCTCCTGCTCAGGTTGCCTACTGACATGCCGGAGGATTTTCTTGCACAAGCCTTCGGGGGGATATTATTTGTCCTTGGGATTTCGGAGCTACGCCGTCGCAGCTGTCAAGTGCAAACCGATTGAACATCAGGAAGACGCATCCCGGCTGCTGCGCTATCATTTGTTTTGTTGAATTCTGAATCAGTCCGTCACTAATTAATTGAGAAACATAACCGTAACAATGCATCATTTTCGCATGCCCTTAGACAAGGTCTTCTTGGTGGTGGAGAACGAGGGCCAAGACAGGCCAGATTTCCTTTTCAACTACACAGTTGGCGCTGACTGCCCCTTCAAGCACATTCCAGTTCAAGTGACTCATCCCGCTTGTTTACCTGAAGGGCTCCCGCGAGGGCTGTACATGCGCGTCCTCAACACTGAAGGAGATGATGTGCTCAAGTCCGCGGTTAAACTGGGGACTTTTTTGACAGTCCAGCAGCTACAAAACATAGCTGAAGAGCTGAAGTTGCCAGAGCTGACGCGTGGCAGTGGTGCCAGTAAGAATATCATCAAAGTGGACCGGGCTAAGCAACTCGTCAATCACCTGTTTAGGGAGGCGTCAGCAGAGTCCAAGGCCGAAATGGTGGCCCACATCATGCGAACAACGGTGCAGAAACTCCAGGAAAAAGAAGTCAGTATTCTTGAGATGTGCGAGCATTTGGATGCGGAAAACCAGCAAGCCTTTAGCCAAATGAAGAGTTGGGCCAAGCAAAAGCTGGATCACAAGTTGAGGATGGAGGGGAAAATGCAGTACATTCAAGAGCAAAAGGAGAGAACAAACTTCCGGCAACGCTTTGCCAAGTCGCTTCGATTGAAAGCCAAGGGCAAAGGAAAGGGAAAGGGCAAGCCTCCTGCAAACGAGGCACCAGCAGCAGCACCGGCAGCTGCACCAGCACCGGAAGCCGCGCCAGCACCAGAAGCCTCAGCAGTTGCAGAGACCCCGCTTGTCCACAGGGCGGACCCTCCCCTAACCCACGCGCCACCAGCTGTGGCAGTCGAACGAAGGGCTCACGTCACACCAAGGGAGTTTAAAGATCTGATGCCTGGCAATGGGACCAAGCTCGGTGTTTTCCAACCGTTTCGCAACGACATTCCTGGCAGTAACTACTATCGGGTTACTTACAAGGTTAGCGCCCAGGCTTTGTTTGGCGATCGTTCTTTTCTTTACGATTGTGGAAGGCGGCGTTGTTACCTGGTTTGATTCAAACAACTTCGCAGCAATGGCCTTTAACGCAAGTTTGTTGCCTCGACTCAAGGTGGTGAGCCCGGAGCGCAATCGTGCGCACGCTCTTGGCCGACCCGTCAATGCGAGACCGAGCTGGAGGCAATAACTGCGGTGCTCCGGTGGACGTACACTAGATGGAACCGGTTGAACCCAGAAGAACAGTACGAGTTGCCGCTCGATTTCGAAAGGAACCTTTTCTTTTCCAGTTTTGCAACTGGCTTACCTTTGAACAACCCATTCATTTGATTCTGTCTCTCTCAAGCCGCTTAGGCCCCAGCAAGAGGTGCTGTGGAGGTTCATCAACACAATGCCGTAGCCATTGCGTGAGCAGCAAAGGCGCCAAACTGATGTCCAGTGATGTTCTGAACAAACAGTTGTGTTGCATGAGCCTTACTGCTGATTCATGCAACGTGCGAACCAATTCACATCTCACTGAATGGATCTCACAAATGTGAGCCGCTGAGAAACGCAGGCGCTGATCAACTGCCGTGGCTGGTGTTGGGTGGGTCTGGCAAGGTTCAATCGGGCTTAAACTAGGCTTAACTAGGCTTAATTAAGCTTATTTAACAACATGTGTTTTTAGCCAACTAAGCTTAATTAAGCCTAATTAGGCTTAGTTAAGCCTAATTAAGCCTAATTAAGCTCGATTGTCTTTGCCACAAGGGATATCCTTAAACCACCCTTAACTTTTTGGGGGGGGTAGCTTTGGGGGGGGTAGCGTTTCATTTCATGAGTACTCCTCACAACAACGTTGCAAGAGCATATCTCCTCAACTTCCTCCTGCAGGGGCTCTGTCGAAGCACTGGAGCGCGGTGACTCTGCAGCCACCGTGCTCTCTGTGTCACTGTGGATCACCTTGCCCATCTGCACAAAATCAGAAACCATGGCACCAGAACAAAGTGCTACGCTCTTCCGACTATGATCCTGGTTTGAGCCCTGGCAGCCTGGTGCGATATCCCCGCAGAGACCGTCCCATGACCCGCACAACGGTGGCAAAGGACACGCAGCAGCAGGCTGCAGCAGCAAAGGCGGAAAGCACAGAAAGGATGCGGCAAAGGCAAAGGTAGAAGCAAAGCCAACGAACAGCACATGGGATGGGGAAAGGAACATCGCACGGATCCAGCGCAGGATCCAGGATCCAGCGCAAACAAGCCAGGAAAAGGCCAAGGCGCAAAGAATGGTGGCAAAGGCAAAGAGGCAAATCACTCTCGAGCGGGCAATGGAGCCGGGAAGAGCTGGTGATTCGAGAATCCATTTGCCTTCTGCGCGGAGCCAATCGCCAAGATCGGCTGATGCTGCGCAATGCGGAGAAGTTCCCTGCATGTGTGTATGAGTTTGACCCCTGTACCAACAGTCTTTTCCCTGACGAGAGGCTCATTCCTTGGGACGTTGCTTTCTTGGGCAAATACCACCGGAAGCACCGGTTTGCCAGCGCGGCCCCTCCTAGGCTGGAAGATTCTGAGGAGGATGGAAGGGGAGGTGGAGGCATAACAACAGTACCCACTGTCTCGAAAGGGTTCGACATCTGAAATGAGTTGCACACTTGACGGTTGTCTGTGTGTGTGTGAAGTACTCGGCGCCAGCCCGCTCACAGCCGCAGGCGTAAAAATGGCCTCGACACTGGTCAGTGTGTGTGTGTGTTGCTTTGAGGGTCTTTTGGCTCTGCATTCACAAAGCTCAAGATCTCGGCCGGCAAGCAGCTGATGAATGCCGGCCATCTGAACCCAGCGCTGTACAAATGCTCGTACACCCACCTTCCCGGCGCTGCCTTTGCAGCGCGTGCAACCACATGATTGCCTGTACACGTTCAATGGCCTCTACATGTTCCTCTTAGGAAGCTCAATGTCCACGGGCTGGAGATGAAGATGCAACCAGATTCCAGGTTCAAAATTGCACAAAATCGGCTGCGAAGCATCCGAATGTTGGTAGGCCTCTGCCGCCGACCTCAGCGCTCACTTGCAAGCGCCTGAAGGCGCTTTGACCTTCTTGGTCGGCCGAGGGAAGGCTTTGCGCTGGCCATCCTTGAAAATGACAGGCTTGTACTCATCAGGAACGCTCTTGTGCATGACTGGGCTGTTTCGGTACCGATCTATGTGAGCTTTAAATCCTTGGTGTGGACCACTCCAGCCCACTTGGCAGACCTTGCTCGTTGGCATCGACCATTCCGAGAACCCATCCAGCGCCTTCCAAACAGCATCCACCGCAGTGCCATCCACCATGTTTACAAAGGCATAGCCGAGGTTTGCAGCACGGTAGAAGTCGCAGGGCAAATACACAAAGTCATAGCACCCTGCCAGACCTTGCGCGTCGAGCAAAGTCAGAAGCATCTCGCGAGTGTAGTTGTTGGGAACATTGCGCAGCATCACGGTGGTCCTCTCAGCTGGCGCACTCTGTTTCGGGGCGTCACGCCCGCCATCTCTGGGCTTGATTTTGGGCTCTTCAACCACAACCCTGCCCTGAGCTTCCTGCGTTGCCACTTTGGCAGCAATGCGCCTTCGAGCTTCGTCTTCATCTTGCTGGTCACTGAACTTGCCTGGCTCGTACGCTGCCGGTACATCCAAGACTCTTGCCAGAACGCTATCCGTGGCAAACCGCCGGAGCTTCCTGTAGCAGAGAGCCATGCTTGCATCATCAAAGTCAATGAAGGTACTCCTCACAACAACGTTGCAAGAGCATATCTCCTCAACTTCCTCCTGCACTGGCTCTGTCGAAGCACTGGAGCGCGGTGACTCTGCAGCCACTGTGCTCTCTGTGTCACTGTGGATCACCTTGCCCATCTGCACGAAAACAGAAACCATGGCACTGGCGCTGAACAAAGTGCTACGCTCTTCCGACTATGAGCCTGCATCCTGGTGCGATATCCCCGGAGTGACCGTCCCATGACCCGCACAACGGTGGCAAAGGACACGCAGCAGCAGGCTGCGGCGGCAAAGGCGGCGGGAAAGCACAGAAAGGATGCAGCAAAGGCAAAGGTAGAAGCAAAGCCAACAAACAGCACATGGGATGGGGAAAGGAACATCGCACGGACAAGTTCTTCACAGCACAGGATCCAGCGCAAACAAGCCAGGAAAAGGCCAAGGCGCAAAGAATGGCGGCAAAGGCAAAGGCAAAGAGGCAAATCACTCTCGAGCGGGCAATGGAGCCGGGAAGAGCTGGTGATTCGAGAATCCATTTGCCTTCTGCGCGGAGCCAATCGCCAAGATCGGCTGATGCTGCGCAATGTGGAGAAGTTCCCTGCATGTGTGTATGAGTTTGACCCCTGTACCAACAGTGTTTTCCCTGACGAGAGGCTCATTCCTTGGGACGTTGCTTTCTTGGGCAAATACCACCGGAAGCACCGGTTTGCCAGCGCGGCCCCTCCTAGGCTGGAAGATTCTGAGGAGGATGGAAGGGGAGGTGGAGGCATAACAACAGTACCCACTGTCTCGAAAGGGTTCGACATCTGAAATGAGTTGCACACTTGACGGTTGTGTGTGTGTGTGAAGTACTCGGCGCCAGCCCGCTCACAGCCGCAGGCGTAAAAATGGCCTCGACACTGGTCAGTGTGTGTGTGTGTGTGCTGCTTTGAGGGTCTTTTGGCTCTGCATTCACAAAGCTCAAGATCTCGGCCGGCAAGCAGCTGATGAATGCCGGCCATCTGAACCCAGCGCTGTACAAATGCTCTTACACCCACCTTCCTGGCGCTGCCTTTGCAGCGCGTGCAACCACATGATTGCCTGTACACGTTCAATGGCCTCTACATGTTCCTCTTAGGAAGCTCAATGTCCACGGGCTGGAGATGAAGATGCAACCAGATTCCAGGTTCAAAATTGCACAAAATCGGCTGCGAAGCATCCGAATGTTGGTAGGCCTCTGCCGCCGACCTCAGCGCTCACTTGCAAGCGCCTGAAGGCGCTTTGACCTTCTTGGTCGGCCGAGGGAAGGCTTTGCGCTGGCCATCCTTGAAAATGACAGGCTTGTACTCATCAGGAACGCTCTTGTGCATGACTGGGCTGTTTCGGTACCGATCTATGTGAGCTTTAAATCCTTGGTGTGGACCACTCCAGCCCACTTGGCAGACCTTGCTCGTTGGCATCGACCATTCCGAGAACCCATCCAGCGCCTTCCAAACAGCATCCACCGCAGTGCCATCCACCATGTTTACAAAGGCATAGCCGAGGTTTGCAGCACGGTAGAAGTCGCAGGGCAAATACACAAAGTCATAGCACCCTGCCAGACCTTGCTCGTCGAGCAAAGTCAGAAGCATCTCGCGAGTGTAGTTGTTGGGAACATTGCGCAGCATCACGGTGGTCCTCTCAGCTGGCGCACTCTGTTTCGGGGCGTCACGCCCGGCATCTCTGGGCTTGATTTTGGGCTCTTCAACCACAACCCTGCCCTGAGCTTCCTGCGTTGCCACTTTGGCAGCAATGCGCCTTCGAGCTTCGTCTTCATCTTGCTGGTCACTGAACTTGCCTGGCTCGTACACTGCCGGTACATCCAAGACTCTTGCCAGAGCGCTATCCGTGGCAAACCGCCGGAGCTTCCTGTAGCAGAGAGCCATGCTTGCATCATCAAAGTCAATGAAGGTACTCCTCACAACAACGTTGCAAGAGCATATCTCCTCAACTTCCTCCTGCACTGGCTCTGTCGAAGCACTGGAGCGCGGTGACTCTGCAGCCACCGTGCTCTCTGTGTCACTGTGGATCACCTTGCCCATCTGCACGAAAACAGAAACCATGGCACTGGCGCTGAACAAAGTGCTACGCTCTTCCGACTATGAGCCTGGTTTGAGCCCTGGCATCCTGGTGCGATATCCCCGGAGTGACCGTCCCATCAAGGGCACAACGGTGACAAAGAGACAAGCAGCACAGGCTGCGGCAGCAGGCAAATCACTTTCAAGCGGGCATGGGAGCCGGGAAGAGCTGGTGATTCGAGAATCCATTTGCCTTCTGCGCGGAGCCAATCGCCAAGATCGACTGATGCTGCGCAATGTGGAGAAGTTCCCTGCATGTGTGTATGAGTTTGACCCCTGTACCAACAGTGTTTTCCCTGACGGGAGGCTCATTCCTTGGGACGTTGCTTTCTTGGGCAAATACCACCGGAAGCACCGGTTTGCCAGCGCGGCCCCTCCTAGGCTGGAAGATTCTGAGGAGGATGGAAGGGGAGGTGGAGGCATAACAACAGTACCCACTGTCTCGAAAGGGTTCGACATCTGAAATGAGTTGCACACTTGACGGTTGTGTGTGTGTGAAGTACTCGGCGCCAGCCCGCTCACAGCCGCAGGCGTAAAAATGGCCTCGACACTGGTCAGTGCGTGTGTGTTGCTTTGAGGGTCTTTTGGCTCTGCATTCACAAAGCTCAAGATCTCGGCCGGCAAGCAGCTGATGAATGCCGGCCATCTGAACCCAGCGCTGTACAAATGCTCTTACACCCACCTTCCTGGCGCTGCCTTTGCAGCGCGTGCAACCACATGATTGCCTGTACACGTTCAATGGCCTCTACATGTTCCAGGTTCAAAATTGCACAAAATCGGCTGCGAAGCATCCGAATGTTGGTAGGCCTCTGCCGCCGACCTCAGCGCTCACTTGCAAGCGCCTGAAGGCGCTTTGACCTTCTTGGTCGGCCGAGGGAAGGCTTTGCGCTGGCCATCCTTGAAAATGACAGGCTTGTACTCATCAGGAACGCTCTTGTGCATGACTGGGCTGTTTCGGTACCGATCTATGTGAGCTTTAAATCCTTGGTGTGGACCACTCCAGCCCACTTGGCAGACCTTGCTCGTTGGCATCGACCATTCCGAGAACCCATCCAGCGCCTTCCAAACAGCATCCACCGCAGTGCCATCCACCATGTTTACAAAGGCATAGCCGAGGTTTGCAGCACGGTAGAAGTCGCAGGGCAAATACACAAAGTCATAGCACCCTGCCAGACCTTGCTCGTCGAGCAAAGTCAGAAGCATCTCGCGAGTGTAGTTGTTGGGAACATTGCGCAGCATCACGGTGGTCCTTTCAGCTGGCGCACTCTGTTTCGGGGCGTCACGCCCGGCATCTCTGGGCTTGATTTTGGGCTCTTCAACCACCACCCTGCCCTGAGCTTCCTGCGTTGCCACTTTGGCAGCAATGCGCCTTCGAGCTTCGTCTTCATCTTGCTGGTCACTGAACTTGCCTGGCTCGTACGCTGCCGGTACATCCAAGACTCTTGCCAGAACGCTATCCGTGGCAAACCGCCGGAGCTTCCTGTAGCAGAGAGCCATGCTTGCATCATCAAAGTCAATGAAGGTACTCCTCACAACAACGTTGCAAGAGCATATCTCCTCGACTTCCTCTTGCACTGGCTCTGTCGAAGCACTGGAGCGCGGTGACTCTGCAGCCACCGTGCTCTCTGTGTCACTGTGGATCACCTTGCCCATCTGCACGAAAACAGAAACCATGGCACTGGCGCTGAACAAAGTGCTACGCTCTTCCGACTATGAGCCTGGTTTGAGCCCTGGCATCCTGGTGCAATATCCCCGGAGTGACCGTCCCATCAAGGGCACAACGGTGACAAAGAGACAAGCAGCACAGGCTGCGGCAGCAGGCAAATCACTTTCAAGCGGGCAAGGGAGCCGGGAAGAGCTGGTGATTCGAGAATCCATTCGCCTTCTGCGCGGAGCCAATCGCCAAGATCGGCTGATGCTGCGCAATGTGGAGAAGTTCCCTGCATGTGTGTATGAGTTTGACCCCTGTACCAACAGTGTTTTCCGTGACGGGAGGCTCATTCCTTGGGACGTTCCTTTCTTGGCACCGGTTTGCCAGCGCGGCCCCTCCTACGCTGGAAGATTTGGAGGAGGATGCAAGGGGAGGTGGAGGCATAACAACAGTACCCACTATCTCGAAAGGGTTTGACATCTGAAATGAGTTTCACACTTGACGGTTGTGTGTTGAAGTACTCGGCGCCAGCCCGCTCACAGCCACAGGCGTAAAAATGGCCTCGACACTGGTCAGTGTGTGTGTGTGTGTGTCTTGCTTTGAGGGTCTTTTGGCTCTGCATTCACAAAGCTCAAGATCTCGGCCGGCAAGCAGCTGATGAATGCCGGCCATCTGAACCCAGCGCTGTACAAATGCTCTTACACCCACCTTCCTGGCGCTGCCTTTGCAGCGCGTGCAACCACATGATTGCCTGTACACGTTCAATGGCCTCTACATGTTCCTCTTAGGAAGCTCAATGTCCACGGGCTGGAGATGAAGATGCAACCAGATTCCAGGTTCAAAATTGCACAAAATCGGCTGCGAAGCATCCGAATGTTGGTAGGCCTCTGCCGCCGACCTCAGCGCTCACTTGCAAGCGCCTGAAGGCGCTTTGACCTTCTTGGTCGGCCGAGGGAAGGCTTTGCGCTGGCCATCCTTGAAAATGACAGGCTTGTACTCATCAGGAACGCTCTTGTGCATGACTGGGCTGTTTCGGTACCGATCTATGTGAGCTTTAAATCCTTGGTGTGGACCACTCCAGCCCACTTGGCAGACCTTGCTCGTTGGCATCGACCATTCCGAGAACCCATCCAGCGCCTTCCAAACAGCATCCACCGCAGTGCCATCCACCATGTTTACAAAGGCATAGCCGAGGTTTGCAGCACGGTAGAAGTCGCAGGGCAAATACACAAAGTCATAGCACCCTGCCAGACCTTGCTCGTCGAGCAAAGTCAGAAGCATCTCGCGAGTGTAGTTGTTGGGAACATTGCGCAGCATCACGGTGGTCCTCTCAGCTGGCGCACTCTGTTTCGGGGCGTCACGCCCGGCATCTCTGGGCTTGATTTTGGGCTCTTCAACCACCACCCTGCCCTGAGCTTCCTGCGTTGCCACTTTGGCAGCAATGCGCCTTCGAGCTTCGTCTTCATCTTGCTGGTCACTGAACTTGCCTGGCTCGTACGCTGCCGGTACATCCAAGACTCTTGCCAGAACGCTATCCGTGGCAAACCGCCGGAGCTTCCTGTAGCAGAGAGCCATGCTTGCATCATCAAAGTCTATGAAGGTACTCCTCACAACAACGTTGCAAGAGCATATCTCCTCAACTTCCTCTTGCACTGGCTCTGTCGAAGCACTGGAGCGCGGTGACTCTGCAGCCACTGTGCTCTCTGTGTCACTGTGGATCACCTTGCCCATCTGCATGAAAACAGAAACCATGGCACCGGCGCTGAACAAAGTGCTACGCTCTTCCGACTATGAGCCTGGTTTGAGCCCTGGCATCCTGGTGAGGTGCTCTGCTCCCAAACCCCTTCTGGGCCTGGTTCCTTTGAAGATTCACCCAGGGAAGAAAAGGCAATAATAAAAAATAAAATAAAAAAAAATGTCGGCACACTTTGGATCCATGGGAAAAACCTGAGTAGCTATAAGTATCTGGACCTACCTGATAATCACGTTACCACGTGCGTCTGGATTTGATCTGACGCGCTCGCATCAAGATCCTTCGCTGACAAATTCACTGTCCGGCGGCACTTACATGCGTTCATCCCATGCGTTCATCCCTAAACTACTCCCATACCATCCAGCACACAGCACGCAGCAAGCAGCTGTGCTGCGCAATGCCTGGAGATCTTCGACAGCTTAAGTGCACTGAAAAACCATGGATAAATGGTCTGGCAAGAGAGAACCACAGCTTGGCGGAAAACTGTCTTTGCTCTGCTTGAAAGCATGCTTGAATGGCATCTTCAGCTGAGTAAAGAGGTTCAGGAGCTGGGAACGCTTCGTCGGAGTCACCTGCTGTTCGTGTTCCCGGCGACGTGGTTTCTTGGCCACCACCGGGAAGTTCTGAATCTGTGCCCCATCTTAGGATGACTCACGTTGACCACATAGTGAGCCAGCAAAGCAGCAGCATCAGTCAGCGAGCAGGTCTCTCCATGCTCAGCGCTCACAAGGTCAGTGGAGCAACTTGGACCTGACACTATCCCTGCACCACCAAAGCTAAGGCTGGCAAAGCCCTGCCCAAAGGTTTTGCCATAGGCTCAGGACCACATGGCCCATGTCCGACACCTGCACGGGTCGGCGGCCCTGACAAACCCGCACCTCTACAGATTGAACTCTTGGCACCAAGAATCGGGGCCCCGATTTTGTGTGGTGAGCAACGAGCACCGGGCAGCTTCCGAAAGCAAGTCACCCATTTTCGTGAAGGCTCGAGCGGAAGGGTGGCGAGGAGAAATGCATGGTCCATGGTTACCCGCGTCAAAGCTGCAAGCCACAATGCTGCTTGAGCCAAAGGAGTATCCAAAAAAAAGTGCCCAGACACCTCCAGGGCAAGCTCCAAGCTCATGATTGGCTAGGACCCCATAGCTGTCGCTGTTGGGACAGCATGAAACCTCGAGCGAATCTGTTGCCTTCTCCTTCATGAAGCCCGCCCCACGGCAGGAGCTACAAACGTCACGGACCTGCAAGTGGTCACTAACACCATGCTTCGCCCTTCGCCATGCAAGACCGTTTGAAGATTGCGATCTGCAGCTGAAAGAAAGCCCGGCACAGCCCAGCGGCACAGCCCAGCGGCACCCTTCCCTATGTCCAATACCCAGTATGCATGGGTCTCCCCTCAGCCATGCGAAGTCTCAAACATTCCAGGTACACCCACAATGCTAAGATCGAAATGGATTCCTAAGTGCTAATGTCAAACTGACCCAGTGCAACGTGCTTTCTTCCTAGCAAAACAGAAATCACAAAAGCGAATGGGGAAGAAAAGCCCCAGAGCTAAAAACCGCCGGCCTCACCGCCTTAGGCCTTGCGCTGGTTGCCGCTATGTGCCCAGACCCTGCCTGCCGCCCCTGGCCCATGCAAGCGCCGCAGGTTCGCTGCATGCGCTGGACATAGCCCGGCCCCAGCTGGCAAAGCGGGACAAACGGCTGACCCTCTCATAGAACATCTGCCCTACACTCAAATTCACGGCCAAGCAGCATCTCTCATCAGTTTGACAGGACTGATCCACTTTAAGCCTATGTCATTCTGGGTCGGCAATCACCACTGGAACTTGCCTGGTGTTCTTCCACAACGACGCCCATTCCGCGACAGCGAGCACCTGCCCAGGCAAAGGGCTCAAGCCAAGACTGCTTGCTGCTGACAGCCCTTTGCTACAAAGCCCTCGTACCAGAACACTGCAGTAGGGGCTGCTGCATTTCCCCTACGTATGACGAACAGGTCCACATTTTGCCTTCAGTATGAGGATCTCTCTCTTCCCTTTTTTCTCTCTTCTCACTCTCTCTTTCGCTTCTCTTTGTTTTCTCTTTCTTTTCTGTTTTCTCCCTCGTTTCATCTGCTGCCGGGCAACAGTGGCGCACATCTGTGCCACCCATGCCCTTGCATTTACGGCACACGGCGTCCTGGGGCCGGATTCGGAGGCTCGGACTGGCAAATGCAATCCCCAACATCGAACACCTGCCGGAAACGGTGGATTCGGGAATCCGACCCGCCCCCAATCCATGGGCTGGGACCCCATAGCTTTCGCTAGGGGAAAAAGCTTCGACGCAAATCTGGCTCTGCGTGTCCCGTTCGTATGAGAGGTTGCGGCTGAAGCCGGCGTACAGCTCCTGGAGAAATATTTGACGTATGTCACACAGATGTCCACAACATTCCTCAACCAGCCTCCATCGTTGCCTCCACTTCGTAGCCTTGATTTCACAAGATCCGAATCTCTTCAATCTGAAAAACTCATGAGGGAGCCAGCGATGTCTGAGCATGCAGCCCACATCTGGCGTACGCTGCTGGCCAAAGCCGAAGTTCTGTCCGAACATGCTCCTGCACGCACCGGCTTCAAGAAAGCGACCTGCCCCCCGGCGCGGGCGGTTTCACTCCTGAACATGTCGAAGGGATCAGCTCCAGCACCTCAGCACTTTGCTCCAAGCAAACACACGACGTTGTCTCCACTTCCCCAAAACTCTGCCAGAGTGTGAGACAAAGCCAATTCCGGGCACAGAAACAACTGCGCTCCAGACCGAAGCCGTTGAAGCCCGCGGCATCCCGGCCGTCGAAGGCCGCCTGCCGAGTCCCCGAATCCGAGCCTAGCCAAGTCCGCCCACGCCATGGACCAAGCCACGGCCCACTAAAGCTTCGAGTCAGCTCCGAGAGACCCGAGAAAGTGCCTCACCGCGGGCATCGTAGGAGCGGCCTTGGGCTCCAGTTGCAAGGAATGCAACTTGTCTCTTGTCTTTTTCCTCGGTGGAGTGAGCCTTTCTGGGCATCCCAGGCGCTTTTCTGGGTCTGAGAGGATCTCGTAAGCCCGCGAGATGCGCTTGAAGCGCTCCTGGCACTCTGTGGCGCAAAACCCAATGTGGAATCGCGAAAGAAAGTGCAACTGTGGCCAAAATCCAACTCTGCCTCGTACTGCGGCCGCTCGCTTTCGTGCGCCTCAGGCGATTTAACATGCCTTTCACAAGTGCAGCACTAAATCCACGTCAGAACGCTGCCAGCCGAGGAGTTAAACTAGGAGTGAATGACTGTCAGCCGGTTCTTGAACGGAATATGGACTGCACTCCGTTTACAAGAAGAGTCATGGCAAATGTATGTGCCTTGTCCGGATGAAACTTCACTGCAGCGCGCTTGTAGGCCTGCGGGGAGCGTGCACGAGCCAAAGGACATCACAACTCACCTTTGCTGACAAATGCTCTTTGACTTTGAAGCTCTTCCACAAAGGGACTCTCTACATGTTTGTCGGTAAAGGGCTCGAATGCTGTTGCCAACTAGAGCACAACATGCGCATGAGCATGGACAGCAGACCTGACAATTCCAAAACACAAAGCACAATGCTAAAAAGTGTAGACTCCAAGGGCAAGAACCTGTGCCCTTAGTCGTCTGAGTTGTACCACCTTAAGATGCTCCATTCATGCCACGACAAGGCCAGGGTTGATTGGAGCCGCCAACCATGATGGACAATGGTCAAGGCAATCAACAAAAATACAGGTATTGAACCGTCAGCATTAGTGCAAGCCCAACCCCCGTAAAACGGCCTACCTCATTGCCATTGCCCTATGCGGGGCAGCGCGCACCTTCTTGATCTCTTGCTCGGTGGCATTGCGGTCTACCCCGAGCACCTCGTAGAGGGAGGCCTGCTTGAGGGATTGCGTGCCGTTTCACTGGACTTCGCTTTAGGACATCACAAGTACCTAGGCTGCTCAGAACATGTTTTGATTGACCGCCGTGCCACAAACAGGAGCCTACCTAGTACTGTTCAATTGGGCAAGCATGCGTTGAACTCTGCCCTCAAACACTCATGCCGCAGGATGACATCGCCGACAACGCATGGTTTGACAACCTACACACACACATTGATTCTAGCCTGGGCCTTGAAGACGCAAACTTCATTCAAGAGACGAGGGGTTCAATCCCATGAACTTCCTTCGCAACCGGTTTTCACTCATTTCAAGCAACCGCTTTCTCACCTTGGCTGTTCTTTGGTATTATCGATCCCAGGGCTTAAATGGATTTCTGCTGTTGGAACCCAGCAACATTGTAGTGAAATTCAGCATCGTCATGATGATGTTAACAGAATCATGGTGCTACATGACCCGCGAACCATAACGCTGCAATGGGTTCAACAACACCATGATTACCTGGTCAGCATAATGATGATACCACAACCACGAACCAGCACCCCCTACCGAGCCTGCCGTCAATCTCGACAAAATGCGCCCTCAAAGCACCCCGAAACAGCATCTGCACCAGAACCTCAAACTGCATGTACTAGCACCCTGCCGTCAAAACGCAACAATGCACCCACACCGTCACAAACTACAATCGCGCCCACACCGTCAACAACAGCCACCCCAAACAGTACCCCAAAGCAGCACCTGCACCAGCACCCCAAACTGCATGTGCTTCAGCACGGCCGTCGATCTCGAAAAACGTCCGCCCACATCATCAACAGCAGCTACCCGCCAGCACCCCAAACTGCATGCCCCCCGGCACCCTGCCGTCAAGCTATCTGGGGGAAAAAAAATACAAAACATGCACAGCATCGCCAGCCATTCATTGACTTCAAAAGGAATACATACAAACAAAAATAGAAAAACAATAGGTTGCATAATAATTTGGAGCTGACTAGTAACTAGTATGAATGATACTGAAGCTTTACATGTGACTGCTTGCTTGGAATCTGGTCACTGGCTCCCTTTGTACCCTCGCAAAAAGCAACACGCAAGCCAATCTGTGTTTTTTAGCAAACTTCACAAATGATTCTTCTGGAATGCCACCAAGAATTAGGTAAGTCCAGCAGCATGAGTTGTCCACTGCTGCTTGTTTGCGTAGTTTGAACCGGCCCGAAAGTCTGGCCTAACCACGCCAATATGTATTCGCAAAAATACAAGCATTCCGTCATGCCTCCTCTGCTCGGGCTGGAGGAACAAGTGCAAAGGTGGTTGCACCTGATACATTCCATATCGTTGCTGTGCCTTACAGCTTGCATTTCCAAGCCTTCTGCAAAACAAACAATTCCAACCTCCACCAAGTGACTTGGCCCCGAGCAGGCCAAAGGCAACCATGTCGATGCCAACCTCACATCAGCAGTATTCCACTGCAGGCCTAGAATTTCTGCAAAGGGGTGGCCATTCTTGAAACAACTGGACTGTTCATACTGCGTGTGTAACACCCTGGGTACATGATATCGTTGTATGCATCATCTCAAAAAGGTGGGTCCCGAAAAGCCCAGGCCCTGGAGGCTTCTTCAATGCCACCGCGCCACGGGCTCGCGGGCCTCCAGCTCCGACGGGCCTGGCCACTCGAATCTCCGAGTGTCTGAGAACTTCATGAGGGCATCAGTCAACGCATCCGTTTTTCATTCGTCAGCTTTAAGGCCCGGAGTTTCCGTTCGTGCACAGCAAGCATGCAATCACGCTGTGACAGGGTCGTTCAGTCCATCAAGGGCTGCATATCGGCCTGCCAAGTGATGATGCGGGCCGCATCTGCAAGCCTCACTGTTTACAACTTACAACGTATACAAAGCAAGCGAAGTTGCGACCTTTTTTTGGAAACGTGCTCAAAACACATTTTCAAGGTGTTTTGCAACGAAAAGGACACGTAATATGTCTTGAAGAAACTTGGTTTTAAAATGGCACAATCCAACTCTCCGGTGCCAACGCAAGGCTCCAGCCGCCGCACAACCGCTGAAAAGGCCAGGGTACCTGGTGCCAACTGGCTCTGATACTCAGAGCAACCTTGCTTAAGGGCGATGGGTCCATGAGAGGCTTAAAAAGTATAATGCTTGACTCATCCATTTGCGCAAAAAATCGAAGAGGCGTCAGCATGTACCATGCTGGCGATAAACGGCAACATTCCTACTAAGGAGACGTTGAATGCAACCGTCGCCTTGAAAGAAGCTTCGCACGCCTGCTTGGCATGGCATCACAACCGTGCCTACACAACCGTGCCTAGCAATTTGTAAAAACCATGATGTCAATTGCTAGTACGTTCCAATGTGCTGTTGAGCGCCCTGATTTGATGTAGGCGCAACCCATGCCACAAACTAGCCGTGTTGAATGACTTGAATGTGCACTGTCGCATTACAAATTCATGTTCTACGTGTTAAGTTACCATCAACTCCGGTTGTATGTGCAACGCTGCATTTATTGCAGTTTCTTGAGCCTGACACCACGACGAACATGACCGTACTCAATGGGTATAGCAACAAAAGCAATGGCATAACCACAACCAAGCAAAGTGCACACAACATTGTTTTCTACATGCGTACGTCCTGCACACATGCACGATTTTAACCAAGTTTGCTTACCATTTTGCAGGCGATACTGAGCGGGTGTACTTGAAGGGGGTGCGCACACCATTTGCCAGGCGCTGAGCGGGCGCACGTGAGCGGGTGCGCTGTTGGAGCGTCCGCTGACCAGGGAAAAGCAAGAAGCAATCCGAACAAAAACAAAAACAAAAAAACTACTGACAAACAAGAACAAATGAAACACAGACACCCGGATATTGTCATGAAAATCTCAACTGCACCTAAACGCATCGAGACCTAACAAAAAAATGCTCTCCGAACCCGCTGAGACTGCACAAGCTTGCTTGAGGTTTTGGCAGGAAGCTACTCTGCAGAAGAAAAAACAGTTCTCGAAGAAGCGCGGAAACCTTGCTTGAAGGGCGCAATGGCCTTCAGAAACAATGAAATAGCGGAGGACACGAAAAAACGCTCGGTCGTCCTGTTCACGCGCCGCAGCGCCTTGGAGCACAGCCAAAACAACCCCCACAAGCCAATCTAACCCTTCCCACAAAGCAATCAGATTCTTCAGAAGTCGGTTTCATGTTTTGCCACGTGAACAAGCCAATCTGATCCTTCTGACAAGTCTGATTGATCCCCAGCCCATCCTGTGGTTTGCACAAATGCCTGCAGTTGACTGTCAGCTCATCTTTCCAGTCTCTCTCAAAAAATAGCGGACCCGCATGATCGCAAGTGGCCGCTTGGGGAAACAAGCAACTTTTTTTCCGGTGATCCCTAGAGAAGTATTTTTCCCTTTGGCCAAGACATATTTTTTGTCTGGCCATTCGGCGCGTCTTAAACGCACCACAGTCTGTATTCCTGGGTCTGTCAAAAGCAAGGTTCGCCCCCATTTGACGCGAACAAAAACAGCTGCATTTGTGCGATGTGCAAGTCGTTACATGTTAAAGCCCGGACCGTGCAGCTTGAGGGTTCGTGTGGTACAACTCCGAAAGAAACATTTTTGTGCAGCAGTTTGGCAGGCATGTGGGCAGTTTCTTAAGTGCTAGCGGGCGGGTTGGCAACAAGTGGGTCTTCGAGCCCGCGTCATGAAGGGGCGCGCGACAGTGACGTTGCCACGCCCGTCGGGAACGAATCCACAAGCGCCAAGTTTTTAAGTCGGTGCTTAGCGTGGCTCGCCGGGTGCGTCCCGGTGTTCTTGGACCACAGCGCAGTCGTGGCATCGGCAAACTCTAACCAGCTGCGGGAGCAGCATCTTCTCGCGGAGCGTCGTGGCCCTACTGAGGCGGCCGAGAAGGACGGGCGCGTTAAGGCATGTCGCAGGTTGGACAGGTGCGCTGCTGGCACAGGGCTAGGGCGAAACACTGCGCGCCTTAGGAAAGCCCTAGCCGAATGCCATCGGCTCAGCCTGCGCTCAGAGCCTTCCGAACAGGCCGCCAGTTCCGGATCGCCATGCATGCAGCCCAATCAACTCGCATCTTGGGCAGAGCACTTGCCACCCAAGCTCACATCCGAACGCGTGTCCAGACGAGGGCCTGAAGTCCGGGCAATCCCTGAAGTGGGTGCTCTGGCAATATCGCCTTTCATCACGGCAATACCAGAAGCGCATGGAAGCAAAGTCGGCACGAGCGGTCCGCTCGGAGTTGCAGCTCCTAAGCCAGGCCTTTTTCGACGACGCGCCAGAGGTCTCTGTGGAGCGCCACTCGCTGGCAGCGGGATGGTATGAAAGGCTGCAAGTCCGCAATGTTGGGAAGGCAAAGGCGAAGTCCGACGGGCAGTCGAAACCTCTGGCCAAAACGAGGTCCCGCAGGCCTTCAGGGACCCTGGCTTCTGTCAGGACGTCCTGTAGCCGATCGCGATCCATGTGCATCAGTAACGAATGCTTGAGGGGCAAAAAAGGATAGCTGCGAATGCGTACAGTCAGTGCAGATGGCAACACTGGACTGGCACCTGAACACTGCTGAGTTGCCGACCTCGAAAGGGCGTACCTAAGTGATCGACCCGTGCAGTCTCGGTGGTGCTGTGTGAGTCAAGGCGGCGCATGAGCGTTGATTTTTTTAGCACAGCACGGCCATACACGCCTTGCGTTTGCAGAGCTGCAGGCCGGGGTGAATCTGATGCACCGGGTTCGAGCAATGCTTGAGGTGCAAGCCACAGGATGTCTGTACTGAGTTGTTGTGAGTGCACTGCACGGCATGCACGGATCCCCAGGGCACCACGGCAAGAGCTTCCTCATCTGCATCTAGGCTTCCCTGTGATACAGGAATCTTGTCAGGCTGGGCGGGAGGCTCTGAAGTGGTAGGTGGCTAGGAGGGCTGCCCTAAGGCCGGTTCCACGGTAGGGTGTTGCCCCCCTTGAGCCATCGGTCGAGGTGGTCTGCGGACAAAAGGCGATGGTGTCCTTGAAGCCTTCTGCTGTCTTCTGGCAGGCGTAGCTGCGCAGCTGCACTGAGTAAGGCGCATTTAAGGCTGTGAAGGGTGAACGAAGATGCCTCATGCTGAGTAACCAGCTGACCGCCTCCGATTTCCACGGCAACTGTGCCTGCAAATAGGACATCGGGCGTGAAAGGCTGGAGCATATGTGAGATTCCAGGTTTGGAATGCAGGGCAAAATGAAGAGTCTTCCCATTCGGAGTGGGTGGCGTCAAGGGCTTGACTGAGCAGGGCCAGCCACTTTCACTAGCCAGGATGTGCTGATATCCTCACCCCGGAAACCGAAAAGGCAGGCTGTCCTTGGCAGGTAGTTTTGGTGGCCCACAGGCCTAAGTGCCTGTGCAGACAGTGAAAGAGCGGAGGGCTTGATTCTCTGAATGTCGCCAAATCTTAGGCTGCAATGGGCGCACAAAAGCAGGGCACCTAGTAGCAGGCCCACAGCGGGCGTGCACGCGGGGGACACTATGTGTTCTTCCCAGGCTGCAAGAATGGCCAGTGGCAAGGGGCTGTTCATCAAGTCTAACAGGCTAGATACTTGCCCAATGCGTGCAAACCAAGAAGTGCCTGCTCATCATGATGGCACTGCATTTAAGTGCTGTGCCTGGCACATGGCAGCCTGCGATGAAGTCTGAAAGGTGGGCCAGGGTAAGGCTCAGCAAGTCACACGCACTGAATGTACAAAGGAGAAAAAGGCGGGAGGTACTGCGACAGCGTGCCCCCCGAAAATTTTCGCAGTGATGCTTCAACAAGAATCTGAGGGTGCTGCGAGGCTTCCAGGGCTTGCCAGCTCACTGCTAGCGACGCAGGATTTGAGTATCAAAACCCATTCGGCCGTACACTTGTCCTTCAGTGTGGCTTGCAGCTGGGCAGGAGGAGGGCTCAGCTGGACGGATTGGGCCATACGGCCTGGGCATTGTAGGCCTGGTGCCGAACACGCGGCGTGAGGGCAACACTGTGGGTGGTGGGCGGAGCAGGGATCGAATCTGATCGAGGGCGTTTTCCAAATGGATTCTATTCTACCTGAGAGGCTCCCAGCACTCGTCCGTCCAGCATTTGACCTCGTCCTGCGAAGGATTCGAAGTCTAAAACGCTGCGTGCAGGCGTGTGGCTGCAAAATAATGACCCCTAGATATGCTTGCAATTTGGCTCCAGGTTGCATTTCAAGCGAGCCAACCTTTGCAGGGCTAAGAAAAAACCAAAAAAAAAGGAAAAAAAAAAAAAAAAGGCCCAAAAAAAGGGGTCCCCGAAAAAAAGGGAAAAGGGGTTTCCTTTGGCAAAGGTTGACATCGCTTGAAATGCAACCTGGAGCCAAATTGCGGCGCATATCTAGGGGTCATTATTTTGCAGCCACACGCCTGCACGCAGCGTTTTAGACTTCGAATCCTTCGCAGGACGAGGTCAAATGCTGGACGGACGAGTGCTGGGAGCCTCTCAGGTAGAATAGAATCCATTTGGGAAACGCCCTCTAAAGAGAGAGGCGAGGCACACGGAATCGGGGCCTGCCTGGAATCGGGGCGTAATACTGAGAGAGCTTGTAACACGGCAGCCCGCAGTTGTCCAAGTTCCTTGTCCAAGTTCCCCGGGCGAACTTGGACAAGTGGCTCTGCAAGAGGAAAACACGTGATAAAATTTGTCCAAGTTCCTTGTCCAAGTTCTTGTCCAAGTTCGGGTTTCCGCCGGGGCGAGGCACACGGAATCGGGGCCTGCCTGGAATCGGGGCGTAATACTGAGAGAGCTTGTAACACGGCAGCCCGCAGTTGTCCAAGTTCCTTGTCCAAGTTCCCCGGGCGAACTTGGACAAGTGGCTCTGCAAGAGGAAAACACGTGATAAAACTTGTCCAAGTTCCTTGTCCAAGTTCTTGTCCAAGTTCGGGTTTCCGCCCTGGGCCACGAAGTTGGAATCGGGGCCTGCCTGGAATCGGGGCCTGCCTGGAATCGGGGCGCTCCTGCTCGGAGACTTATACCACTCTTTTTAATAACAAGACAACCAGAAGAAGAAAATATTAGGGTACGAGAATTCTCCTCCGGAGGAACCTGAACTTGGACAAGAACTTGGACAAGGAACTTGGACAAATTTTATCACGTGTTTTCCTCTTGCAAAGCCACTTGTCCAAGTTCCCCCGCCGAACTTGGACAAGGAACTTGGACAACTGCTGGCTGCCTTGTGATTATTTACATGGGCCCAGGCTGGAATCGAACCTGGGCCACTTGGCTTCGAAGTCTACGCCTTAGCCATTGCGCTATGGCCGCTTTGCTCTTCAGTGACACTGTGTGCCTGACCTGCCCGCCTGGAGGAGTGTGGCGGCGAAGTCTACAGACGAAGATTCGCAATTTCAGCAACACCATTTTTCCTTGCTTCGAAACATCCGACCTGGTCTTTACTGAATAAGTCTAAAAGCGCCCACTTCGGATTGCACTTGACACGGGTTGCATTTAAGGGCAATTCGAGTGGCTAGAATTGCCAGCCGGCAATTTTTGCAGAAACCTCATTCTAAGCCGCGAGGCTCATTTAAGGACCAGGAAGGCTCCTGATACATCTGAGCTAGAACCGGCAATTTGTGCAGAAACCTAACCGGCTGAGTGGCTAGAAACGGCTAATCTGAGGCTCCTGATACATCTAAGGACCAGGATTGGAATTTGAGTGGCTAGAATTCGAGTGGCTAGAACCGGCAATTTGTGCAGAAACCTAACTCTAAGCTGGGAGGCTCCTGATACATCTAAGGACCAGGATTGGAATTTGAGTGGCTAGAATGGCTAGCCGGCAATTTGTGCAGAAACCTCATTCTAAGCCGCGAGGCTCCTGATACATCTAAGGACTAGGACTGGAATTTGAGTGGCTAGAATTCGAGTGGCTAGAACCGGCAATTTGTGACTCTAAGCTGGGAGGCTCCTGATACATCTAAGGACCAGGATTGGAATTTGAGTGGCTAGAATGGCTTGCCGGCAATTTGTGCAGAAACCTCATTCTAAGCCGCGAGGCTCCTGATACATCTAAGGACTAGGACTGGAATTTGAGTGGCTAGAATTTGAGTGGCTAAAGCGGCTAGAACCGACAATTTGTGCAGAAACCGAATTCTAAGCTGGGAGGCTCAGGAATTTGAGTGGTCAGAAGCACCGGCAATTTCTAATTCTAAGCCGGGAGGCTCCTGATACATAGGAGACCATCATGGTGCCGTCCAGGCCCTTGAAGGTGAACCGGGCAAGGACCAGCCACGCCCAGAGAGCAAGAGGCCGTTGTCTAATTGGCAAAGACACGGCTTCCGGAGCTGAAGGGCTAGGGGTTCGATTCCTCCCTGGTTCCTTAGAAGTTGATCCGCACTAGTGCAATTTGAAGTGAACGCTGCAACACCTGGATTGTCTGGCTCATGCCGCATCATCCGAAGCAAGGAGCAAAGGTGCCTTCTTCTTAGTTGACAGTACACTAGTGCAAATTGAAGTGATCGCTGAGATGCCTTCATGCGGTGGTTCAAGCGGATTGATTCAAAGCAAGGAGCAAAGGTGCTGCCACAGCCACCAAAATCAGGTGGCTGTCCTTCAAATCGCTTCGGAACCAAATCACCTCGATTCGAGTCGTTTTTGCAGAAATTGCCGATCTGTCATCAGGAGCCTCGCAGCTTAGAATTAGGCTTCTGCACAAATTGCCGGTTCTAGCCACTCAAATTCCTGGCACGGGCGTCTCTGTGCTGGACTAAAAAGGCCCGGTGCCGCTCTGCTTCATTTTTGATGCAGGGTGGCACCGCTTTTGAATGCGCCACAAAAACGGCAAAAAAAAGGCCCGGTGTCCCTCTTCATCATTTTTGATGAAGCGTGACACCGCTTTTGAGTGCGCCCAAAAACGAGAAAAAAGGCGGGGGTGCCCCTCTTCTTCATTTTTGATGTTTAGTGGCACCGCTTTTGAGTGCGCCCAAAAAACGAGAAAAAAGGCGGGGGTGCCCCTCTTCACCATTTTTGGTGTTTAGTGGCACCGCCCAAAAAAACATGCAAAAACATGGAAAAATGGGCTTCTTCCAGGCTCGTCGGATTAGACGAAGCCTGAAGACTCAGTCCGGAATGCTCAGCCGCTCCGCAAGCTCCTCCGTGGCCGCGCGCGCAATCTCCTCGCACAGCGCAGCAGGAACGCTGTAGAGCAGCACGCGTGATTGGCTGACCCTCTCGTACTGCCCCTCCATCAGCCGCGGCCCCCGCTGCGCGGCCCGGAGGTGCCTGCCGTCCTGCCACGCCTCGCAGCGGCTGCCGGGCCTGCACAGGCTCCGCCTCGGCCTCCAGCGCATGTTGGT
>CAUJNA010003582.1:499040-512608 GCA_963377175.1 Effrenium voratum
GCCGAACTTCGCAATGAAGCTTGCACTCGGGCTGGACGTTCAGACCAATGCCAAGGGGGGAAAATTCATGTCCATAGCGGACTCCCATCAGGGCGCGCTGGTGTGCAAGGTGGACGTGGAGGTGCTGTGGGAGCCCGGCAACTTCCAGGACGACGGGGCCAAGAGGGTGGGCGTGTGCTTTGCGAGCAACACCAACCTGGAGCTGTGGACGGAGGAGGTGGAGCAGGGCGTCATCGACAACATGATCATCTTCCAGAAGCCCTTTCCGGGGGCCGCCCGCACCGAGCTTGAGAGCCAGCTGCAGCGCGCCGTCAAGGTGAGCGCCAAGGGCAAGCACGTGAAGTGCAAGATGGACTTGGAGCGCTGCCTCTTCTGGGACACCGCCGGCAGCCGCGCGCCGCGCCCCGCGGAGTTCGCGCGCCGCAGGGGCCGCGCGCTTGTGGAGGCCCGGCACGTGTGGCTTGGCTGATGGGCAGGCAGTGGGGCGTGCTCTTTGAGGTGCGCCACCTCATGCTGGAGCCCCTGGAGGCGCCGTGCTGCCCGTTCTAGGCCGCCTCCAGCAGCTCGGAGCTTGTCGCCCTTGAGGCGCCCACGTACAGGTGGCGCAGCGTGAGGTGGCAGGACTCCAGGTCCAGGCGGACGCGGTTGTGGAGGGTGAGGCCCTGGCAGCTGGCGTAGGTCACTGCGTGGCTCGGCCGGGTGGCCCGCAGCAGCTCCTGGTTCTTCAGCCGCATGCCGTTGTCCAGCCTCACTCCGTCCGGCTCCACTTCCGCCACGGCCACAAAGACGCCCTTGGGTATCTTTCCGCCGGCCCCCATGAGGCGCAGCCCCGGCCACACCCTCATGCTCTGCGGGCTGTTTTGGGGCGCAGTTTGGCTACACCCATTTTGGGTCTCACCCAAATCTATGTGGATGACTTCCAATTGGAGCAGCTTTGAGGCCTCCGGCGCCAGGGCCCGGTTCGCCGCTGCGTTGACGGCCATGCGCTTGCTGTGGCTGATGACCAGCGTGGTGTCCGGCCACCCGGGCTTGGAGGGGTAGAGCTCCCTCAGCCTCGCCTTGGCCTGCTCCAGCGTGGGGCACGCCTCCTCGCCGACCCGCAGCCACTTCACGAAGTCGAAGATGCCGGGGTCGGAGCGCATGTTCTCCGTGAGCTCGTGCCTGTGCCCGCCGGCCAGGTCGCGGATGAGTTGGCTGTGCTCCAACGGCGCGCTGATGGGCCGCCCGGCCCAGGAGTCCAGCACGGCCGGCAGCTGCCGGAAGTCTCCCAGCAGCAGGAACTTCACGTCGGCGTTCAGCCCCACGCAGGCCAGGTCCGCCCAGAGCGCCATGTCCAGCTGCGTGATCTCCTCCACCACCAGCCAGTCCAGCTTTTGCGCGCTGCCGCCGCGCACGTACCTGCGCACCCAGTGGTCGGCCGTCTGCGCCCCCAGGCCCAGGTTCTGCGCGGAGCAGTGCGTCTTGGACACCAGGTGCACCGCCTCGCCCTGCTCTCGCAGCCTCGCCACAATGGTGCGGGCCAGGTGCGTCTTCCCGGTGCCCGGCAGGCCCGTGAGCAGCAGGGAGTTGCCCGCCAGGCAGTGGCTTATAGGGTCATCCACCCCGTTCCACCTCCGTTGTTTGGGGCGCTCCGCCTCCACGCGCGGCGCCCGGCTGCTGCCCAGCAACGGCCTCGTCTCTTCTACGCAGTAGACGGGCGTGCCGTCCGGGTGGCGCAGCGCCTCCAGCGCCCGCAGCCGCTCCGTGAAGCGCTTCGGCAGCCGCTGCGTCAGCAGGCAGTCCGTCTTCACCTGCGCCAGGTACCGCGGCGGCGCGTCCAGGATGCGCCGGGCCTTGGCCACCAAGCAGTGCTCGAAGCCCAGGACCGCGTCGTGGATGGGGCGGTAGGTGCCGTTGCTCAGCAGCCTCCTGGCGTAGACGAAGTCCCACACCATGCCCCCCTCGTAGGCGAAGGCCTGGGAGAAGTCCGCGCCCGCGCCGTCCAGCTCGCTGCTGCTGCTGCGCACGCTGTACACCACCTCCGTGCTGCGCGCCCACAGGCCTATCATCGCGTTCACGCTGAGCTTGGCCATGTGCTCCTCGCCGTCGGGCCAGGCGGCGTCCATGCGCTCCAGCGCGCGCCGCAGCGTCGCCGCGTCCACGTGGCTCCGCGCGGAGATGCCCAACACGATGTGGTCCCAGCGGCAGACGCCCAGGTCCAGCATCGCGGCCAGCGAAACCTTCGGGTACCAGCCGGGCCCCACGTACGGCAACAGATTCAGGCAGGACTGCCTCGCGTCGCAGCAGCCCTCCACAAAGCCCAGGTCCGGCAGCGCGCCGTCCACGGGCTCAACGCCGTCCGCCGGGCACAGGATGGGCAGGGGGAAGGGGGCGTTGGCCAGCCCGTTGCGCCTGCAGCGCACCACGTCCACGCCGACGTACAGAGCGTCTCTCTTGCGGGACGCTGCGCACGCCTGCGCCTCAAAAACCAGAGGAGGCAGCTTGGGGCTCCGGGCGTACTCCATGACTCCGGGGGCCACGCGGCTCTCCAGGCTGGTGGGCTGCGCGCTCTCCCTCAGCGTCTTCTCGCTGTGGCAGTCGCCGCACAGCGCCTGCAGAGTTTGCACGCTGCCCGCAAAGGCCTGCCTCACCGGCACCACGGGGTCCAGCTCGCAGGTGCCGGCCGTCAGCCCGCAGCCGCACAGCGCGCACTTGCCGTCCTGCGCGGCCAGGGTCTTCTGCCTCTCCGCCGCGCCGGGCACTTCCCGCTTCGCCTTCAGCAGCTTCACAAAAATCTCGTGCGCCAAGCCGGCCAGGCGCTGGCCCCGGTACTCCTGGTTGAGCGCCTCGCACCACCTCCGCAGCACCTCGTGCTCCTCCGGCAGCTCTCGGATCCTGGTGCCCCCCCTCAGCCTCAGCCCGCAGTACTGCGCCGGGCTGCTGATGGCCACCTTGGGGCTCTCGCCGGCGGCCATGAGCTGGCGCCGCGCCTCCCGCAGGTCCTCGCACCAGAACAGCCCCGGCTGCACGTCCGCGGCGTCGAAGCGCCTCCACTCTTGGATGTGCGGCAGGGTCTGCCTCGCCTCGCCCCGGTAGAGCACGCGCGCCGCCTGCCTCTCCAGCACCCTCTTCACGGCCCTGTACATGTAGCAGTGCCCGTCGAAGGCCAAGAAGCACACGGTGCGGTGCTCCTTCAGCGCCGGGTCGTAGCTGTCCACGAGGTCGCCCTGGCACGCGCATGGGGGCGTTGCGCCACACGCAGAACTCTCGCACCTCCTCGGCGGAGATGCCGAGGCGCCTCCAGTCGTGGCGCAGCATGGCGTCAAAGTCGGCGCACACCTCCTCCACGCTCAGCTGCAGCAGCTCGGCCAGCTGCCGGGGCACGCAGAGCGGCTTGTCCTCGAAGGCGCTCGGCAGCACGTCCTCCTCGCAAGGCAGCTGGAAGCTCACGCTCCTCAGGCCCCTCATGCGCTGGCGCAGGAGCGTCTCCACCTCGGTCCTGGAGTTCCTGTAGTGTGTGCTCTGGGTGCTGACCACCCAGTGCCCCTCAGGGTCGAGGAAGTAGGTCTCGTCCGAGAGCTGCAGGATGGGGCCGCCCGGGTCCAGCGAGGCCTCCACTTGCTGCCTGACCCGCTGCGCCACCTGCTCCTCCGTGAGGTGCGCCGGGTGCCTCGTGGCGCCGCCCAGCTCGTTCACCGGCAGCCAGTCCCTGCGCTCGTAGCCCGCGCCCGCGTTCCGCCCGCTGCGCCGCCAGCCACGGATGATCACCGGCACGTGGACCAGGTACTCGTAGTACTTGTCGCGGAAGAAGCCCTTGCCCAGCTTGGTCAGCCGGTGCTCTCCGCCCTGCAGGGAGCGCACGAGCTTCTTCTGCCCGTTGCGCAGCAGGATGTAGTTGTTGGGCCCCTCTCGGATGAGGGGCTGGTTGTAGTCGAAGTCCTTGCTGGGAGGCCGCAGGCCCAGGTGGGAGTAGTAGTGCTGGCCCGCCCGGGTCAGCTGCCCGTCCGCGCGCGAGAGCAGCGCGTAGGCCCCCGGGCCGCGCCGCAGGTTCAGCACGACGGCACCATCCGCCCCCGTGCGAGCCCGGGCGCCGCCGCCCGCGGCCTCCGTGATCTGCTGTCGTTGTCTCGCCCAACTTGCCATTCTTTTTTTACGGGGCCATTTTTTGTCGGTTGGACGCGCCGCGGTTCTGGGGACGCCTCTGAGATTGGAAAAACGCAGTTGGGCGGACCCGGGAGGAATCGAACCTCAAACTCTTTTTCAGCCAATGAGACAAGCATATGACTACTGGCAGGATCAACCAGGTTTTTTGTTGCATGCTGCTTTGTCTTGGGCAAGTGCCTTCATTAAACAATTTGCAGTTTCTGACTCTCGAACCGCTACTACGACATGACACGACATGACACGACATGACAGCAGGACATCAACAGCATGAGCACGCGTACCACCAGCACGTGCAACAACAGCAGCAGCACAGGTAGGAAGCGCATTCGCAATGGCAGATCTGGGCGCTTGGAAATCCCTCCAGGAGGCCGTCATCGCAGGATCCGCGCAGGCAGATCGCCTAGCAGCGAGGGTGATGCGCGCGGAGTCGACAGATGCGGGCCGTGCGGAGCTCCTCGGCAAGCTCATCCAGGCATCGGGGGCAGCGGACTGGCAGGAGCTCGCTGCGAAGATGGGGGCATCGGAGGACAGGTTGTGTGTGTGTGTGTGTGTGTGTTTTTTGTTGGGCTCTCTTTTTTTGACGTTTTGCAACGTTCTTAAAAAACTCCAGACCCGTTGGGCGAGTCAGTACTTTAAAAAAACATCGCCCCCCTCCAGAGCCGTTGGGCGAGTCAGTACTTAAAAAAATCACACCTCCAGAGCCGTTGGGCGAGTCAGTACTAAAAATAATCGCACCTCCAGAGCCGTTGGGCGAGTCAGTACTGAAAAAAAATGCACCCCTCCAGAGCCGTTGGGCGAGTCAGTACTGAAATAATCGCACCTCCAGAGCCGTTGGGCGAGTCAGTACTTAAAAAAATGCACCCCTGCAGAGTCGTTGCGTCAGTACTAAAAAAAATCGCACCCCTCCAGAGTCGTTGGGCGAGTCAGTACTTAAAAAAATGCACCCCTCCAGAGCCGTTGGGCGAGTCAGTACTTAAAAAAATGCACCCCTGCAGAGTCGTTGCGTCAGTACTAAAAAAATCGCACCCCTCCAGAGTCGTTGGGCGAGTCAGTACTTAAAAAAATGCACCCCTCCAGAGCCGTTGGGCGAGTCAGTACTGAAAAAATCGCACCCCTCCAGAGTCGTTGGACGAGTCAGTGCCGAAAAAAAATTGCACCCCTCCAGACCCGTTGGGCGAGTCAGTACTGAAAAAATCGCACCCCACCAGAGCCGTTGGGCGAGTCAGTACTAAAAAAAATGCACCCCTCCAGAGCCGTTGGGCGACCCAGTACTAAAAAACCCTCTCGACTCGTTGGAAGGATCAGGCACAGACACCGCCTCTGCGCCCACCCCAGCGCCCTTGCGCTGCTGTGCCGCTGAGCGCTGCGGAGCTCAGGGAAGTGCCCATTGTTGAGCTCTTCGGCCTCGTTCACGAAGAGGACTTCACCGTGGAAGGGGTCCGGAAGGCTTACAGGCGACTCACTCTCATGTACCACCCGGATAAGGGTGGGGACGCCGACGCCTTCAACGAGCTCACACAGAGGTACGAGGAGGCTTGCGAACCGGGTGTTTTGACAATCTACAAGATTTTCAGGGCTTCAAGAGCTCCGAAACGGGCAACGTCAGCACCAGCTCCAAAGCCAGCACCACCAGCCTCGAAGCCAGCACCAGCTCCAAAGCCAGCACCAGCTCCAAAGCCAGCACCAGCTCCAAAGCCAGCACCAGCTCCAAAGCCAGCACCAGCTCCAAAGCCAGCACCAGCTCCAAAGCCAGCACCACCAGCCTCGAAGCCAGCACCAGCTCCAAAGCCAGCACCAGCTCCAAAGCCAGCACCAGCTCCAAAGCCGGCGCCGCCAAAGCCAGCACCAGCTCCAAAGCCGGCGCAGCCAAAGCCGGCACCAGCTTCTGAGCCAGCACCAGCTCCAAAGCCGGCGCAGCCAAAGCCGGCACCAGCTCCTGAGCCAGCACCAGCTCCAAAGCCGGCGCAGCCAAAGCCGGCGCCAGCTCCTGAGCCAGCACCAGCTCCAAAGCCGGCGCAGCCAAAGCCGGCACCAGCTCCTGAGCCAGCACCAGCTCCAAAGCCGGCGCCAGCTCCTGAGCCAGCACCAGCTCCAAAGCCGGCACCAGCTCCAAAGCCGGCGCAGCCAAAGCCGGCCTCGTCCCGTATCAGAAGCCGGCTGAGCCAAAGAGGAAGAAGCAAAAACGCCAGTCTGACGACGAGGGAAGTTTCGAGCAGGAGGCTTGGCTTGCCATCGAGAACAGGACCAACCCACCGGGCTCCGCCCCTCAGGAAATTGAGTGGGAGATGGTCTTTGAGCCCATCAACCCGGAGCAGATTTTGCACTTTCTTCGCCTGCAGGACGCCAGACGGATCGGGAACGAGAATGGTCCGCTGTTTGTGGAGCTGAACTACCTCTACAGGCGCTGCGAGTACGTGAACGGCGTGGGGTACTGTGTCAGGGTGAGTCTGTGGCACCTCCCGCACGCCCACGGCTTCAGTGGGCGTCGCTACTCGGGGCTCTCGCCCTGGGGCACTTACCCGAGCGAGGACCCTGACCTCTTGCTCTGCATGCAGAACGAGGTCTTCAAGGGCATCCCCCGCACTTTCCTGGGCAGGAGAGCTTTTGCAGCGTCCAAGCTGGTGAAGACAGTGGCTCGCACCCCCCCTGCACTGGCGCAATGGGTCCACGTGGACGTGGACATGTGCTTCAGCTACATCCAGCTCAGGGCCAACCGCATCAAGAATGAAGGCAACTTTCCCGACGGCTTCACCCTGCACTTGCGACCAAGCCCTTCTGCCCTTCTGCGAGCTTTTCAAAAAGGGCGTGGCGTCCGACCAGCCGGCGATGAGCTTCAAGAAGCAGGTGAAGCGACTCCTGCTGGCCATGTCCAACGGTTCCGGTGTGGGGAACTGGCTCCAGAACGCTGGCATCCACGTCTCCAGCGAGGGGCTCAAAGACTTCGAGAACTCGCAGCTGCTGCGCACATGGAAAGCGGAGACCCGGAAGTACCACGCCGTCGTGAGCAACCGCCATCCCGACTTGCTGCACTTCTACAAGTCCCAGAACAAGTGGTACCCTGAGTGCAGTGTCACCAACGCCTTGGACGAGCGGGATGAGAGGCTTGGTGTGGACAGTTTGATGCAACTGGCCGAGCGAGTTCATGACATTCCCATTGCTTCCGTCGAGCATGACGGAGTGGTCTTCTGGTTCAAGCGGGAGTCCTACAACGAGGCCAACCTGATGGCCCAGGTCAGGAGAGTGTCCCAAGGCTTGGCCTTCGCCGTCAAAGCGCTGCGCAACCCTGTGGAGCTGGCCAGAGAGCTCTACCCGACTCGGGGCTTCAAGCGGGTGTCTGGCCTTGACTCGATTGCCTTCCTGGACAATTGGCAGGTGGCCAAGTCGGCAGTCGGGACGAACACATTCAGGGAGACCAGCCACTCCTTCACACTCGTTCTTCGGGATTTTTACAGCGACATCCTCTTCAAGAACGCCGACGACATAGTGGAGCTCTTGGGTTTTGGGTTTGGATTTCGTGCCGGAATGTGAAGGACCTGGACGACGCGATTGCCAGGGATTGCAAGTGGCTCTGGGCCCCGTCAGGGCCTTCTAGGCCAGGTGAAATGCCTCGCGTGCCACCAACACCATTCAACGATGACGCCTGGCACAGCGCCCGGCGCGAGGCCATTCTGAAGGGCGCCTCTCGCTCAGAGTCGCAGCCCCTGGATGCCCAGTGCCGCTTCAAGCTGCTCTTTCCGCCAGCCGAGGACGACCCCCGCTCAGTGGCAATGGTCTACAACTTTCTCACCGACGAGACGCGTCCCGCTCAGCCCGGTGACCGGTTGTACATGCGGACCAACTTCCCCTACAAACCCTTCGAGGTGTCCGAAGCGACGGAACGCATCGTGGACAACTTTATGGAGCTCTACTTCAACTGGCACTTGGTTGGATCGGGTCTGCTAGATGGAGAGGAGGAGGATGGCGGAGAGGAGGTAAAGAGAGCCCTGGCGAAGGTCCTCACGTGCCCGGACCTGGAGTGGTTTCGCGGCCAGGCGGAGCAATGGGTTACCTTGGAGGAGGACGGCGCCATCAAGGGCTCCGCTGACAAGATGCTTTTCATTCGCAAGATGGACGCCAAGATCTTCTCCAGGACCGACAAGTTTGTGGGGTTTGTCTGCATCACCGGCCCACCAGGGGGTGGCAAGGGGACAGTCATCTACACGCTCCGCCGGTTTGGCGGCGATGGACGAGCCAATCTGTGCCACAACATGGGGGCCACCTACCTCTTCGACGACAGGGTCCGCGGGGCAGAGGACTGCAAGCCGGTGTTGGCCGGCCTGGCCGGCAAGGCAGCGGGCTACTGCGACGAGTTCCCGAATCGCAGGATCAACCCGGAGACCGTGAAACCGCTCATCTGCGCCAGGGGGGGTCAAGTCAGCGCCCGCTTCGGCGGGGCCAAGGAGGGGCAGGCAACTTTCATGGAGATCACAGCCACGCTCATTGGTGCCGGCAATTACCCCATCAGCGTCCCCCCTGGAACCGTCGGGATGGCAGACAAGATCTGGGATCTCACCCCAGAGGACATTTTCGTGAACGAGGCACGGGGTTCCACTTTTTTAAGCATGTCTTCCTTTCGTTTGCATTTTTTGACTCACAGCCCCGGGCAATAAGAGTTTTTTCACAAAACCTCCCCCTCCAGGGCTGCGAGACGCTCCCCACGCACAAGCGCGGCAACGAGAGGTACCAGGCACTCCTCTGCAGCGGCGCATTCGTGCCGGAGTACTTCTGGTTCATGAGGAAGCTGTTCCGCTTCGTGAACGACGACAGGATCGTCAAGGGGCGCACATGGTGGCCGCTGCCCCAAGCACTGTCCGTAGCCCCCCACCTGGAGTCCGTGCGGGAGGAGGGCAGTGCCGTGGAAGGGGCTGTCATTGAGCAGCTCTTCCAAGAAGTTCCCAGGGCTCGACAAGGAGACAACAAACTCCTCGTGCAGAAGACTTCGAACTTCCTAGGCGCAGCGGGCAACACCGAGCACTTCTTCGCGAGGAACGGCATCAGCACAGAGCATGCAAGGAGCACCAGTGGCGCGCGACTCTACTCGGTGCTGGTTCGCATCTCCGAGTCCGGCAAGTCGTTTTTGAGATTGAGGCAGAGCACGCGTGAGCAGGCGCTCTCAGAGTTTGGGAGCAAGAAGGTCGGGCGCGGGTCTCGACACACCTTTGCCACACTGCCAACCGCGGTCGACCCTGCGCCCTAGGAGGAGCACGGAGGCTTTTTTCGTACAGTCATTTCCGTGCACGTTCGCTCACTGGTACAGAGGCGGGCTGCGCGTGAACATCGCACAGTTGTGGAACATGTCCAAAAAAACAATCATAGCGCTGGCCGTGCTTGACACCCCACCAAAAAAAGGACCCCTTTGGATCCAGTGAACGCTGAAATTCGTGTCATCAAGTCTGTTTTTTGCAAGGATTTTGAAACTTTTTTTTTCTCGAAAAAGGACTAGGTCTGTCAGGGTGAAGACGTCACTCCCCCCCTTCAACCCATCTGCGGGTTGTCGTGTTAGCGCCTGTGATCCAGTACCATCCACCCGCAGCCTCGAGCGGACCCGAACTTGGACAAGAACTTGGACAAGGAGCTTGGACAAATTTTATCACGTGTTTTCCTCTTGCAAAGCCACTTGTCCAAGTTCGGCCAGGGAACTTGGACAAGGAACTTGGACAACCGCCGGCTGCCTTGTTACGCAGCCTCGAACACATGGTAACACGGCAGCCCGCGGTTGTCCAAGTTCCTTGTCCAAGTTCCCTGGCCGAACTTGGACATGGCTTTGCAGGAAAACACGTGATAAAATTTGTCCAAGTTCCTTGTCCAAGTTCTTGTCCAAGTTCGGGTCTCGGGGGTGGCTCGGAAAAAATGGCCCGACCTCACACACGGTAGTCAGGGAAGAAAAACTTGCAAGATCAACGCAAACCAAGCAAAATCATGCAAAATCATGCCATATCAAAAATCGTGCAAAAACAGGTTAGCCATAGATGCAGGGAGATCAACGCAATGCCTCAAACCATTTTTTCCAAAAAAGAACTCGTCGAGGGTCCTGCGCCTCGGAGGCGCCAGGAAGTCGTCCAGCTGCCTCACAGCTGCTGGCCTGCCCCGCCTCGTCAGTCGGCCCGCCGCGTTGCCGCTGCCCTGGGGCGCCGGCAGCGCCAGCTTCAGCAGGGTCTCCCGGCCCTCGGTGCTCCGGACGGTCATGGAGTCCACGGCCCGCAGCTGCTGCACGTCGCCGTACTGTGGGTTGAAGCTCCTCGCCGCGTTCGTCGGTGCTCGGAAAGCGCCCGCGTCCTCCACTGCCTTGATGCGGCGGTTCGTCAAGTCCTTGTTGTGCTGGAACCTGTCGGCGTTGTAGGCCGAAGCGGTCTGCTCAAAGTGGTCGCTCCACTGGCCGCCCTTGCGGGCCACGCGCGTGGCCAGGTCCTTCTTCAGCGTCTGGATTCCCCGGTCCACCACGGCCGGGGCGTTGCGGTCCTCCGGGCGCTTCGTTCGGTGCACGGCTTCCGCGGGCAGCTCCCGGTCCAGCGTGGCGAACTCGTTGCCCAGGTCGGTCGTGACCACGAAGTTCTTGTCGGCCCCCGTCAGCTCCTGCGTGGCACGCTTGGTGGCCCGGCCGACCGTCTCGGCGTTCTTGTTCTGCAGAGGTTCCACGGCAGCCTCCCGGGTGAAGACGTCCATCACCACCAGGCCATACTTCGTCTTCCCCGCGTGTTCTGGCTGAAGTCGATGAGGTCGGCCTGCAGCCGGTCGTTCGGCCCCTCGGCGGCCGACTTGCCCAGCGCACGCGGCCGTGGCGCCTGCACCTTCCGGCCCACGTCGGCCTTCAGCGCCTCGAAGGCCATGGCCTGCGTCACGTCAAGGTCGCGCTGCCTCGCAAGTCGGTACAGCTTCCGCGGGTCCCGCACGTTGAAGTCGTCGGCCAGGTCCCTCAGCGCCTCCATGTTTACTTGTTCTTCAGCCCCCGCTGCGCCTGCCAGGCTTCAAGTGCGTCCAGCCGGGCCTGGAAGCTCTTGCACACCCCCCACAGCACGCTGGTGAGGTGCGAGTAGTCGAGCGTGACCATCTCCGTGCCGTCGCTCCACCGCGTGGTCCCCGTCAAATTCTTCCACTTTGTTCCTGCGAAGTCGTCCGAGGCAAAGCCCAGCCTCAGGTCCCCGTTCATGTCCGGGCGCTTGTACTGCTTGGCCTCCACGGAGTCAAAGAGCTGCAAGAGCTCAGCCACGTCGGCCTCGGCAATCTCCGTCTTCACCCGGCTGTCGGACAAGTCCGTGAAGCTCGTGTTGCAGACCACGTTGCCCGTGTTGCCCGCGATCACCAGGCAGCCGGGGTTCTTCTGGTTCGTGGTCAGGGACAGCTGCGTGGAGAGGCTCTTCGTCTGCACCAGCGCCTCGTCGTTGATCATGATGAGCTCGCACTGGTGCGCCCCGCCGTCCCGCTCCAGGAAGACCCTGGCGCTCTGGTTGCCCAGCAGCCGCAGCTCCGGGCGGCTGTCGGGGGCCGCGCTGTTGTTGGACACCTGCAGCTTGCTCCAGCCCGCCCAGTTCTTCGTCAGGAAGAGATCGTCCGAGAAGTCGGAGGTGTTGGTCACGGTGAGCGTGTTGGACGCGAAGAGCTGCGGCGCGGAGACCGTGCCCGAGCTCGTCACGTCGCTGCAGACCACGCTGCCCGTCGACACTCCGCCGCTCGTGGCCGTGAAGGTGCAGTCCAGGCTCTCGCAGTCCAGCGGGCCCGCGGAGGCCGCACCGGTGATCGTCAGCGTGGTGCCCGTGAGCGCGCCGGTGGCTGCGAAGCTCGCCGCGGTTGCTGCGCCCGAGGCCGTCAATGTCCCCGTGGACACGTCGCCCACCGTGGTGAAGTTCCCGGCGTTGGCCGTGTTGTTGATGGTGAGTGTGCTGCCTGTGATTCCTGTGGCGGAGCTCAGCAGGCCCACGCTGGCCGCGCCGCTGATGCTCAGCGAGCTGCCTGACACGGCCCCTGTGGACGACACCGTGGCTCCGGCGACGGTGCCTGTGGCTGTGAGCGCTGCGCAGGAGACTGCGCCCGAGGCGTCCACGCCCGTGGTGAACACGTCCGTGCAGTTCACGTCGTTGCACAGCAGCTGGTCGCAGCCCACGTTGCCCTGCGCGGTGAGCCCGTCCAGCGTGGCCGAGCCTGTGAGGGCCAGCGAGTCCGCCAGCAGGTCCGTCACGGAGACCGACTCTCCCTCGAAGGCGCTGGCCCTGATCTGCATGCTGTACAGGTCCAGCGTGCCCGCCGACTGCTGCACCAGCCCGGGGATCGAGCCTCCGAAAGCTCCGAAGTGCAGCTTCGCGATTCCGCCCGGCGGCACCGAGAAGTCCAGGCGCGCTGTGCTCCAGACGCCCTGCGAGGGCGTGCCGAGGAAGGTGCCGGTGACGCCCACGTAGTCGTTGTCGGCCGCGCTGACGTACATCACCAAGTTGGAGGCCGTGCCCAGCCTGTACCGGCAGCCGAAGGAGTAGCGTCTCCCCGGCGTCAGCGTGTAGGTGCGCACGATGTTCGGGTGGCCAGCGTGACGTCGTCGGCCCCTCCGTCGAGGAACTCGTGCTTCAGCAGCAGTGCCGAGGCTGCCGTGTCCTCCTCCTCCGTGTTGCCGGCCTCCAGGGTTGCGTCCAGGATCTGGAGACCGTAGACGTCCACCGTTCCTGCCGTTTGGTTGGGCAGGCCCGGCGCCTGGAAGTGCGCCCCGAAGTGCAGCTTTGCCACTCCGTTTGGCGGCACGGTGAAGTACATCTTGGCCGTGCTCCAGGCGCCCTCGTCTCCCGCGAAGCTGCCGTACAATGGGTCGTAGACGTTGTCGGCCTTGGACATGTACACCACGAAGTTGGAGGCCGTGCCGAGCCGGTAGCGGCAGGCGAAGAGGAGCTCTCGGCCGGGCGTCAAGTTGTAGGTGCGCGCAATGTTCCACGGGTTCGCCGCCAGGGTCAGAGTGTAGCCGTCCACGCTCACTCCCGCGGTGTGCGTGGCCAGGACCACGCTGCAGCCGCTGCTGGGGCGAACCGTCCAGTTTGAGAGTGAGACGTCTGTGGGGGCCAGGATCTGCTCTCCTATGGCGGCCACCACCTCGTCGGCCCCTCCGTCGTCCGGAAAGCGCACGGCTATTTGCAGGGCTGAGGCCGCCTCCGTGACTCCGAGCTTGTTGGCAAGGAGACCGTCCACTTGTGCGATGGTGTAGTAGCTGAGCAGGGCGGCGGCGATGCTTGAGGCCGTTGCCGTGTCCTGGTCGGCGGCTGGGCGGTACGCCACCAGCGCCGAGGTGATTTGGTTGGTTGTGAACACGTCCTGGTCCGGGCCCGTCCGGTAGGCCAGCAGCGCGCCCGTGATGGCGGCCTGCGTCTGCGTGTCCTGCGCGCTCGCCGTGCGGTAGTCTCCCAACAGCGCGT
>CAUJNA010003583.1:0-24070 GCA_963377175.1 Effrenium voratum
CAACGCACAACGCGCAACGCACAACGCACAACGCACTACGCACAACGCACAACGCACAACACACAACACACAACACACCACACACAACACACAACACACAACACACAACACACAACACACAACACACAACACACAACACACAACACACAACACACAACACACAACACACAACACACAACACACAACACACAACACACAACACACCACACACAACACACAACACACAACACACAACACACAACACACAACACACAACACACAACACACAACACACAACACACAACACAAAACACACAACACACACCACACAACACACAACACACAACACACAACACACAACACACAACACACAACACACAACACACAACACACAACACACAACACACAACACACAACACACAACACACAACACACAACACACAACACACAACACACAACACACAACACACTACACACAACACACACACACACACACAACACACAACACACAACACACAACACACAACACACAACACACAACACACAACACACAACACACAACACACAACACACAACACACAACACACAACACACAACACACAACACACAACACACAACACTCAACACTCAACACACAACACACAACACACAACACACAACACACAACACACAACACACAACACACAACACACAACACACAACACACAACACACACACACAACACACATCACACACACACAACACACAACACACAACACACAACACACAACACACAACACACAACACACAACACACAACACACAACACACAACACACAACACACACAACACACAACACACAACACACAACACACAACACACAACACACAACACACAACACACAACACACAACACACAACACACAACACACAACACACAACACACAACACACAACACACAACACACAACACACAACACACAACACACAACACACAACACACAACACACAACACACAACACACACACACAACACACAACACACAACACACAACACACAACACACAACACACAACACACAACACACAACACACAACACACAACACACAACACACAACACACAACACACACAACACACAACACACAACACACAACACACAACACACAACGCACAACACACAACACACAACACACAACACACAACACACAACACACAACACACAACACACAACACACAACACACAACACACAACACACAACACACAACACACAACACACAACACACAACACACAACACACAACACACAACACACACACACACAACACACAACACACAACACACAACACACAACACACAACACACAACACACAACACACAACACACAACACACAACACACACACACACACACACCCGCAAAAAACACCCAAAAACACGCAAAACATACGTACAACAGAAGCCACAAATTTGTCGCTCTTTTTTTTTGTGTCGTGTTTTGTTCTTTTGTCTTATTTTGTTGTGTTGTTTCTTTTGTGCTTGTTTTGTGCTCTTGTTTGTGGTTTTTGTTTGCCTTTGTTTGTGCATTTCTGAGTGCTTTTCTGAGATTTTCTTTTTGTGTGCCTAAGTGTGTGCTTTTCTTGGTTGTTTTGTGTGTTTTTTTGCGTGTATTTTTGCTTTTTCTCGTGCACATTTGCCGGACTTACTCAACATATGCACATTTGAACAATCAATGCCGCCCAAAAGTGGGCTTCCGTCGTGCTTTTTTGGTCACTGTTGATGGGCAGGGGAGAACCCAATGGGGCAACTCACATGTACTGAAGTTGATTACCCAGTGCCCTTTGTGGATCATTTCTCTCAACTTGCTGAGAATCCAGCCCTCGAACGGTTAGTCACTATCTTCGGCACTCATTCTTTGAGCCTGTTTTTGGAGAGTGACAGGAATAGGAGAGCTAGTCCTTTGGCATGCTCCAGGAACAACGGCAGCTTGCAAGACTTGCACACGAAGTTGAGAGAGATCTTCCCGCGCCCTCCATGGCTCTGCATCATTGGCCCACATGGTACTGGAAAGACTCACATGCTGAGCCACGTGCATGACATTTTGAAGCAGAGGAGCATCCAGGTGGAGGTGGTTGAAGAGCTTGCTCGTTGCTTTGCCACGCATTTTTGCTTTCAGGGGCAAATGGCTTCCATCATGGGACCAGCACTTTGCCCATAGAATCCAGCTGAAATCGTTCGTGTTGCTCAGATTGAGTTGGACCCTTCCAGGTGGCCTTTTGATTCCCCCTTGGCTTCCATGAAAGTTTTTAAAGGGTGAAGCTCTATGTTGAGACAAACCCAAATGTATGCCAAACAAATCCACGTACTGTAGAAACCGACTTCTCTCCCCTAGGTCTTACTTACGTACTCTAGTGGCAAATGGAATCACAGGGTAGTGTTTGTGAATGAAAAAGGTGAGTCTTCCAGATCCGATCCATAATCGATCACTTGCAAGCTCGAAACCTCGAGACGGAGAAACCAGAAACCACTGGTAGACGACCAGAACTTCGAAAGGAAAGTCAACAGTGCTGCGCAACATGTGAACATATCAAAGAACATGTAGGCAGGTACAAGAAGTGATCGTTTTTAGCTTGCTTTTTGGAGCAATCCATGCTGAACTCGTGGAGCCGACATCTCAGGTGGTCTCATCACAGAGATGGGATTGAAGCAAGAAGACTTCACCCATTTCACGCCGCCGGTGGTTCAGTTCCAAATGACCCTCCTGAAAAGGTACTTGGAGAAGCACAAAGCGGAGCCTTGGTCTTGATTGAATCGATTGGTTTCCGAGTGAGGGCCTTCCGCTTTTTCCTTGCTTGATCATTAATTGACTTACGACAGAATGCTCACTCTTTTCAGCCAGGCCGTGAATTCCTTGATTGGATTGAGACTAGTATAGTTTGCATTGACGCTACTCCGTTTTATATTTACTGTACGGGTTTGCCTCGGCTTGTCCCTCCCGACCACTAGCGGTTATCCCTTTTGGAACAACGTTTGAGTGGTTGCTGGTCTAAACTCCCATCATCCACGGCTTTCATGGTCGAGTGCACAATCAACATTTTAGATGCTGAATGAGAAAATGGGGCACCGCAGTTGCTTTTCTGTTCCCAGGCCCTTCTCCAGCAATGCAGCACCACTTACGGGTATATACGTATATAAATAAATTGCCTTCCAGACTCATTTTTTCCCAGATGGCTGAAAGCTGGGGTTCTGACTTCTAAAGAAGAGGGGAAAGTGATTTGCGAGATTGACGGCTGGGTGCTAGAGGGCGTGCAGTTTGGGGTGTTGGTGCAGGTGCTGATCGACGGCCGGGTGCTCTGGGGGTGCTATCTGGGGTCTATGCTGGTGTAACGGTAGTATTTTAGGCCTCCATGCCTTGAACAAATCATACCTGGACACATTTCCCTGGGGGAAAGAGGTCTATGCGAGCAACTGACAATCTTAGCAGTCCGTTCATTTTTGCGTTCAGAAGGGGACGGCCTCAATTGCCTATTTCCCCCACACAAAGCAATCTTGTCAGTTCCTCATGTGTCTTTGATGCGCATACGAGCATTGCTCAATATTCATTTGCCGCCATCTACTGAATTGTTTGAAGGGGGAACACAATGCGTACTCACCAAACTACCATAAGGAAACGAGAGTTGTCTTTTCCAATCAACATCCAATTCAATTGTGCATTGTATGAATTTCAGTATGAATTCCAAGTACGAACACCCTGGTTAGTAGTGTATTAACCATCAATAATTGCGGAAACTAGCCAAGGGGTCCAACACAGCAAAGGGTTGCTGTTCTAGGGGTATGTTTTCCTTCTTTTAAAGATGCTTGCTTTGACCGTTTGCAGCAGTGAACCCTTTCTACCAGACCACAAGGAAACTGAGACCATTCTGGGGGTAAGTCGTTCAAGTGGATAATCCAAGAAATTCTGTTCGGTGCACTCTCTGTCGAATTTCTCCAGCATTCAGGTTGCTTCGACATGTTGCCCGATGCTTTCCGACAGGCTCGGATGTCAGCCTGCCTCGCACTGGCCTCTTTTTCTTATAGGGACAACTCCTATGATGAGATGTTTCGTTTTGGTTGCCCTTTAAACCACCCAAAAGCGAGTCCACCGTTTTGAGAAGCCCCCCATCTAAGCCAATATAATCCTTTATACCAGAGCTTTTACCTAAAGACCTCGAATGTTAAGACTTGGTAAGCATCACTTTTTGGAACGTCCCAGTCTCCCGTTACGCACCCATTTTCCGAGTTGGCGCAGATCCAGAACTGCTGGCCTTCCGGAGCCCACAAAGCCCGCTGAACAATGATCCGTCCTTGAGACATGTTTACCTGTTTGGTGGTTTTCAACATGGGGTGATGTTTACGGGGCAAATATTGGGAACTCAGCGAGAGGGGGTCAGGGGGTTATGCGGGCTCTTAGCTTCCACGCTAGCCTTTCTGAACAGGGCCCTTGTTCAGTTGTCAATGAGTCAACACCTTGCGACTCAACAAGCACTTGGCAAGAACATGAGGCTCGCATCTGACGCGTATGGCCCTGAATCGAATCACATATGCAACCACAACATATGCAGCAGAATTCATTGGACCATCCAGGTCAATGCTGGCAAAGCAGATTCTTACTGGGGGTTTTTGGGCGAAACGCAAGAAGTTCGGCCATCAGAAGGCCCAGATTGAATGTTTGAAGGTTGGCTTGGGCACCGTAGGAAATTCAAGCCAAACTGAACGGGCATTGGCGGATTATGACTCAGAAGCAATAGACATCACGTTTAGCTTGGCATGTCGCTGAATCAGTGTATTGCATTCCCAAAGACTCATACTTCGCTTGCTGACTTTTCTTCCACGAACATCGTTTCCAAACAGAAGAGATCTCATCTCAAATGTTTGTGCGTCAACAAAGCGTACGTAGGCCAATAGCAACGTCTTAAACATCACGGAACATCACTGAGATTCATACTCCCGTAGAGCCCTGCACCCCTGCTGTAGGGCTCATGAATTTAGACAAGTTTTGCCTGTTTAGTCGTATTAGCAGAAACCGTCGGACTACGGGGGTTGCGCCCCCCATATCTATCAACCAGGGGTTCTTTATCAAATAGTAAGGGGTTCTGCTTAATCAATCAGCTTGTTGGGTCAACATTCTTCAGTCGCAGCTCTCGAGACCTTTTCTTTGCGGAGCATGTATTTGGACCGGATGGGTCCAGAACTTTCGGACACCTCGACGGCAGGAGCACTTTCGACCAATTGGCCTACCTAGACTGGCAGGCTGCAAAAGGACAAGTTCCCCGGACTGTGGTGGAGGAAGCTTGTCTTGTGATCACTTAGCAATACGGTTGTTGGAACTGGGCATTTCAACTGGGGAAGAAGGGGATACCGGGATACCCTGCAATTTTCCCATGGTACTGCATGTGCTTATCTATCAACATTTCGGGCTCGGACCTGTATCTTGGGGGTGACATTTAGAAAAGCATCCAGGGGCCCAAGATGGGCCGAGACCATGACCCGGAATTGGGGAGCCACTGGCGTCAGATTTTTTCCTTTGCCGCGCTTTTCAACTTTGGGTTATTTGAAGGGGACATGTACGGAACCCGAAACAGGTATTAGGGGGGGGGGGGGTAGCTGGCCACATGGACGGCGTGGACCGCTCCAGTTGAAGGAGCCATCGCTGTTACTCTAGGAGGGTATGGGTGCCTTCTCATATCCCAGGAAGCATGGTCACTGCTGGACCTGCAAGAGCTGCATCTTGGCCTTCCTTTTTTTCCAAACGCCTTGGGACAGTCATGCCCCACAGAGTGCTCGGTCTGCAGGGGTGTCAGGATGCACAGCGCAGATCATCAACATGAACAAGTCACAAACACAAAACAACAACAGACAAGCGGAAACCAAGCAAGACGCAGACAGGAAAGCAGGTCATTTCACTGACCCAGTCAGCTCTGGAAAGCCAAGCCTGATATTTTGAAATCCCTGTCTCGTGGATCGAGCCTCTGAATGTGACCATTTTGAGACAGTTCCAGGAAAGAGCTCTATGAGAAGACCAGCTTTTTGCTCCTCATGCCCGACCCGACCCTGTGCAAGAACGATGGCACCCGAATGCAGTCCAGCCCACAGGACCTGGAAGCCTTGTTCCAGGCCTTCAGGCGACTCCACTTGAGCCATCCAAACCCGTGAATTGGTGTGGGGATTGACTTTTTAATACCAGGCTTGATTATGACTCACTTCGATACTCCCATGCAAATTCTGGCTTCTCAAAATGGGTTTGGGGACCCTGTTTGGATACTTCTAAGGGGAAACTATTACGAGGTTCATTTTTGTTAGGCCCCCTTACCAAACTACCATATGGTATGTGCCATGCTCGAAACAATTACTTGGAGTCAGGGATGGTCGTAGACCGTTAAAGAGGGACTTGACCCAACTAACTTTGGCCGCCCAGATGTGGGTTTCAAATAGGTTCCCCGGCTGGGATAAATGTTACTTTGTTGGTTTTCGCAAGACAGTTCGGCACTGTCAAGGGAGCAAAGTTGGAATTGGACCCCTCAAAACGGCTCAGGTTTCTCTTGTTTTCCCTTTGAAAGCCATCCAAGCAAGAAGTCCCCAAACACATTTTGATTGAACCCCCCAGGGGTACAGCTTTGTTTCCCCTTTCGCTGGTTTAACAAGATCACCTTTCGGTTGCCAAATTGATTTGTGAGTTGGGGTGTTGTTTGGAGGGGACGCGTAGTGTGCCTGCGTGTCCCAGCGAGCTGCGTGCGGCTCAGGCGAGTCCTTCAGAGAGCGGGGGTCAGCTACAGAGAGTGCTCCGCGCGAAAGGAGGAGCCCTCGAAAGTCGCGCAGCTTTTCATTTGAAAGTCGCAGCTTTGAGCCTTGGGCCAATGCAAGATGGTCAAAGGCCCTTTGAGCATTGAGCTTTGGAAAGGGCCAGTGTTCGGTGACTTGCCAAGTTGGGAGGAGGAACTGTTTGTTGCTCGGGGAAACATGACGCGTCTGCGGGAGATGTTAAGGATGGTGGTGTGTGTTTGGTGTTGAACCGTGCACTCCTGCCTCTTGACAACAACAATTGCGGCTCTGCTGCAAAGAGATTGGATTTGTTGGTCAGTGATCCATCGGACCTGCGTGAGAGTAAACTCTCTGGCGATGTGTCAAAGAACGTGGCCAAACTTCAATGCGCCAAAGACGCGGAAATGGACGTTTTTGTTCCTTTAAGTGCATCCTGAGGCTTGCAGGTATTCACCCCAACCTTTCCGATGCCGCATTTCTTGCCACTACTTGCCACTGGTCCTCACCACGGAAGTGTTTTAAACCGGCTCACTTGGCCTCGCGAACGGCCCAATCCAGGCGACAAAAGAAAGCGTCCGGCAAAACCTCCGGGTTCAATCTGAGCCACAATCAAACCTGGGGCTATCTCGACAACAAAATGTCGACCACGGATTTGAGAATACCCGTCGGATTAATAGGGTAGTTCCCCCCAAAAGTGATTGTAATCTGAAAGGAGATGCGCTCTGGCATGAATCCATCAGGGGTTCTGCTCAATCAACAGGGTTCCCGATATCCGCGTGATTCTTTCCCAGCTGTGGGAACCGATTCCTTGTCAGGCTTCGACTGCTCAACTGTGCTGTGCAAAAGGTCACAGCTCTCGTGCCTTCTGCACAACATGTTGTCTTGATTCCATATGGGGTTTCAATCAAAATGAGTAAGGGACCCATTTCAAAGGGAACCCAAAAAGAGCTCATCAATTTTGGCGATCCAATCATGTTTTTGAGAAACAGTCATATAAAACATAATCTATCGTAATTCCCATATCGCGCACGGTTAGTTGTACGTAGTATTTGGTTGTGTTCGCCTGCGAGATTTGTCAGTGTGGCTTTTGCCACAAGTGCCCTCGCGAAGCTAAGCGAATGGCCTGGATCACGAGTCCTGCCGGAATGAAGTGTCAATGCCAAAGATGTCATGGGCTACTCGCACTGCGCCGTGCTAGCCTATGACTCCGGTCATGGTAGCATTCCAGAGTTGCAAAGGCTGCTCCTGCACTTTCCACAGTGCCTCCAGCATCTCCAGGCCTTCTCAGCGAACCTACGTTACGGTTGATTCTTCACAGCAATTAGCAAGCAAATTGGAGACTCGTACACCTTTTCGTGTTTTCTTGGTTGGTTTACTTGCGTGCTGGAGGGAATCAACCGTACCCTGATGTCAGAAAATAAACGCATACATCCGCTCCCTCCGGTTCTTTCTGGAATGCAGAGAAAGGCTGGGGGCTGTGCAAACGACCTTCACATTCAGCGAGTCCTCGTGAGCAGCAAGCCTAGCACTGACAGATCTTCGGGTTGTGCAACAATGCCTCTTCCATCGCAGTATCCCTGGAATGACCCGCATTCGCCGTTGTTTCGGGAACAATGAACACACAGTGTGTTTTTCCTTAGCAGTCCCAAACAGCCGAGGGCTTATGAGACATGGTTACACATTTCAACATTGCGGGGGCAACTTGAGCATATTTGGGAATACAGCCTTTTTCGCTGCCCACGAGGTTCTGAATGGTGGCTTGTGGGTCGACGTTTTGTCCAGCTAATGCGAGCGCACAAGGACACAAGGGTGAGGCTGAGCGACTAAGCGGGATACTTCATGGAGTCAGTAGCCATAAGTTGATTAGGGTTTCCCAATCGGGACTGGACCAACTGCTCAGTTTGTCCCACAAGCCGGGTACTGTCAGCTAGATTCTGCTCATAACTCAGATCCAGATTCACGAAAGGTAGCCCTTCCTCCTCCCCCCCAATTTGTCGGGTATCTCCACACTTCGCTCCGCTTTTCACACCGCTTTTGCTCTTGTGTTTGAAGTCAACCCCTTTTTTTGCTCTTTCTTTTTTTTCCCGCTCGCTCCGCTTTCATCCCCAACCCCACTGATGTGCGTCAATTCCTTCAGTACCTCCACTTTCATCCCCAACCCCGCTTTTCAGCTTTCATTCCGTTTGCACCTTTCAATCCTGTCAATGCAAGGCGGTGTTTTGGTGGTGGGTTGTGTTTTGGTGGTATCCCAGTAGTGTTATGGTTGTGTTTTAATGCTGTGTTGGTGGTGTCCCAGTGGTGTCCAGACGGTGGTGGTGTTCCAGCGGTGCTTTGGTGCTGGAGTTCCGGTGGTGTCCCAGTCGTGTCCCAGTCGTGTCCCTGGTGCTGGTGGTTTTGTGGTGTCCTGTTGGTGTCCACTTGTGTTTTTGATGGCGTCCTGTGTTCCAGTGGTGTTCCATTTGTTTTGTGGTGCCCTTCTGGTGGTGTCCCGTTGGTGTGCCTGTTGCGCTTTTTTGGTGATGTCCTGTTGCCTTCTTGGTGTCCCTCTGATTGGTACTCTGAATTTCTTGACTTGTAAAAATAGCAATTTTGGCTGTGTCAAGTGCTCCCATATATGCTTGAAGCTCATTTCTAACTTTCACAGGTCCTACCAACAGTTGGCTGAATACAACAAACCATGTATTGTTTTGGGCTCATGCCACATTTAAGTTTGAGGGTCTCGTAAATGATTTTTTGGAGGTCTCCCAATTCTTGCGATGATACAGCTTCCCTCTAATTTGGTCGACCTTCAACAAATGAAAATTGCATTTTTGTTACAACTGTTGTTGTTGTTGGATCCCTGTTGGCATGTTGCAGTTTCATCCTCAACCCCACTTATATGCTTCAATTCCTTTTGTGCCTTTCATACTTCCTACCAACAGTTTGGCTCAATGCAAGGGGAAACTCTCGCGATTGTTTTGTTGGGATTCGCGCCACATTTCATTTCCAAGTGCTCGAGATGATGTTCGCCGTCTCCGCTTTCACACTTAGGACATTGCGCATTGTTTGCCGTGTTGTCGCATGTTGTCGCTGGGTGCCCCTTGACATCTTTAAGCTTCAGCCGACCCAAGCGCTTGAATCCCTTGTATGCTTCTATTCACTTTCCCAACATGTTGGCTCAATGCAAGGGGGAGCTCTTGCACAATTTGTCTTTGTTGTGGGTTTCGCGCCACGTGTTAGCTTGAGGGTCTCGTGAGCGATTTTGGGTCGTTTTCAAATTCTCCAGATCATGCATGTTCCCCCTAAGTCTTTCGATTTTCTATTTGTTAAAGTTGCATTTGTTGCTGTGTTTTGTGGTTGGATGCCCTTGGCATTGTCCACTTTCATCCTCGTGTTACGGTTTCATTCTGTTTGCACCTCTCATGTCTCCTACCAGCATTTCTGGCTGAATGCAATGGGCAACAGTTTTTTTTGCTTTGTGCGTTCGCGCTACGTATGAGTTTTAAAGTCTCGTGCGCGATTTGTGGTGGTTTCCGCATTCTCGAGACGGTAGACCTTGCCTCCAAATGTCATGACTTTCTCAAGAATCAAACATTACATTCTTTGCCGTGTTGTCGTTGGATGAGCCTTAACATTTTGCAATTTTCATCTCCAGCCTCAACCGCTTAGCTCCCTCGTAAGCTTAAAACATCCATTTCCTTCCTGCCAACATTTCGCCTCAATCCAAGGGGAACACTGGCAATTTTGTGTTTTCGGCTTTCGCAACGCATTTCAGATTTTTGGTCTCGTAAACGATTTTTTGCTGGCTTCCAAATTGTCGAGATGGTGGCGTTTCCCTCTAAATTTCATGACGGTTAAGATTTAAAAATGCAACTTTTGTTGCTTTGTTCTCAACCTTGACATCTTCAAGTTTCGTCCCCAACCCCACCCTACTTCGATTCCATTTGTACCTTGCTTTTGACCCTGTTGGCTCCTTTTTGGAGCTTCTTGCTTTACACTCAAGCCAGCCCATGACTGGCTAGAACTTTGTTTGCTGCTGTACTCTCTCCTTCGTGCGTCCTTCTGCTCAAGTGACAAACTGGCCCCAAACTGGTCTCTGAATCAAACAAGGTAGATGTACATCTCTGTTTTGGTATCAACATAGTCCAATTGAGAGTACCAAGCTAGAATTGCTTTCCATGAAACGACAACCCTTGACTTGAAGTTTCTGGTTTTGGAAGGTGTGCCTGGTTGAAATGCTTGTGATCGCCCATGACCTCACTAACCTCAATCCTCAACATAGGTCGCCCCATCGCAAAGGGTGTTTCTCAAAGTTGAAGTTGGACCTCTACAAATGGGCTTGCCTCACGTCGGTTTCCCTGCACAATCATCCAAAAGGGGTCCTGTCGCATGTCGGGAACCCCGAGTCAGCAACATCATGGAACAGCACCGCATTTTGCCAACTGAGCCCCGGAGCCGCAGACACGCCATGACTGCCAGCGCAAAAGGAGTCCAGCAGAAAAGTGCGGCGCAAATTGCTTTGCTCTAGAATATCCTTTGCCCACATCGAGTGCTGGGACATTGCCATATCCATGAGTTATGCCCAACACTATTGTCCAAATGAATCGCAAGGTTGCAGTTCCTTGGTTTACAACACAGAGGCGAGAACTTGACTCACAAAAGTCAACATTGACACGAATCTTTTGCGCATCGCCTTTTGATTTCTGGGGCAGATGGTGTTAGCAATCCTTTGCGAAGCGTGTGTGGGTAAATGCCCCTTTACATGAACAACACGGTTCGCGTGGGCGTGCTGATATATATATATATACATACATGGGCGTGGCTCAAAATTAAACAGGAGGGGTTACGCAGGTTTTGGTCCATGTTTCCACTTACCAGGGTTCCATTTTGGTACCGGGTTTTGTGAGCCACAGCCATATATACACACATATTTTTATATATTGCTTTCGAGCGTGAGCAAAGGAGGGAACTTTGAGTGGTAAAGTAGGATGCCTGGTTCCGGACCCAGACACACCTGAGGCAGGCTTCGCAAGTCTGAGAGCGCTTATGTCGTACAGAACAGGCCAGGGGTTGATGTCTCTCTTACAGCCATGTGCTCAACATCAGCTTGAGCGCTTTGGATGATGTATCAAAGCACATCGACACAGAGGATCCATCTGCAAAAGGATCATGCGCCATGTCGCACGTTGGAGTGCCTGAGCCAGCACCCTACGTGCAGCTGCAGCTGCCGAAAAATTTGCGCCGCAGTGACCGCTGGCAGGTGCTGCGAACCACGGCCACAAAATCCCAGGTGCCCCTGGGACGGCATAGGATGCGGCCTGTTCGGGATCTCCACAAACCCCCAATGAAAGAGCAAACCTTCTGGAAACCTTGGGCTGGGCAGTTCAGCCAGTTACACTCTCTCCCGATCATAGCGAAGCGATTTTGACGTCGGTGTTGGCCATCGGCAAATTTGGCGACCCTGGTTCTTATGTGCCGAACAAAGAAGAGCCCAATTCAGCTTCATTGAGCATCCCTGAACTCGAGTTTCCTTGGTCGAGCCACGACCGAAAAGTTGCTTGCGTCCGCAGAAGGTTTGTTCTATACGTGCTGGTGAAGTCGTATTTCAGTTTACGCGGGAAACTGTGTACATAGGGGCTACATGTTGTGGACATGTTGGTGCGACAGGTAAAATGCAATGCCGTGAAAGCGAAAGTTAGTAAGATAATAAATGCTGGGTCCCGAGCTTGAACACAGCTACTGACAAATGCTGAAACTTAGCGAATGTAGCCCATGTGTGCTGGGTGAATGAAACATTCAGGTTCACAAGATGGCAACTACTGACCTTGAGGAGTAACTTGAAACAGCAGTAAAGTTACTTGCACCGCTCTGCACGGCACTTCCATCACGCTCTTTCGGGATTTTGCCGTAGGGTTTCAATTAAGCAGATCACGAAGCAAACTGGCCTGAGATTGCTGGATGCAGGATGCAGATGAGCCTGCGTTTTCGGAGCCGACCTGGGAAGCAGTCGAGACAAATCGCAGCCAAGCACAAAGCTGGGGGCAAAAAACGTTTCCCGGAGTGGTTTCTCCTAGCTGCTCGCCCGATTCGCAAAGTAGGTTTGCTTTGGTGGAGTCTATTCCGTGAGTACCATTAGCCAAATCAAAATCCCCAAAGTCCTCAAGCTTTCAATCCAGATTGCGGTTTCATTCTCCTTTTGAACACCCAAAAAGCATCGGTCAAGTTTCCTTTTGCTTTCCCTTTGCATCCAAAAAGGTTCCCATTTTGAGAAACCCTCTGGGCGGAACTCAGGCAACTTTGGGTGAACTACTTGGCGGTTGGGAAGTTCAGCTGGGCTTCTCAAGCCGGATCCTTGGGCTTGACCCTGGTTGAAAGGAAACCCAAAGGAAGCTTAACGACTCAACGCCCCTTTCCTGTTTTGTTTCAGTAAACCGCTTCCTGTCACTGACCACTTTTTCCTGGCCCCCCGCCACGGGCCACGATGCGCAGGGGAGATCCGAGCCTTTTCGGTTCGTCGTGACCGCTTACTTTGGTATCACACCAACAATCCGTGGAGTTGTTGTTTTTCACCACCCGTGGGAGCATTGCTGACCTGGAACTCTAGCAGCCTTTTGGCCTTTTGGCCGAGCAAACTGGATCAGTTTTCGTTTGTGTTTGAGTTGAAGTTGTTTGAAGCATCGGAATACCTTGTGCTAAAGCACTGCAAGAAGACCACCTTGTAAGCTGTGGAAAGGGAGGCAAGGACATCACAGGATTTGCAAGGAGGTATTTCTTTGTTCTCTAATCGTGTGCCATCGTTCCCGATATTTTTGTTGTTGTTGGGGGTTGGGGCACAGGCGTGCGACTGATGGACCTCTTTCCAATGGTTTAAGCAGTTTGTCACCCTCGGTTTGGACACTGAGAAAGTTGGCCCCTTCTTGAGTCTGTTTGGGAGTCTGACAGGCCTTTAGAGCTCGCATGGAGTTACGAGGAATGCTGGAAGAGTTCGGCGTGGATGGCTTTTGCCTCATCTCCTTCCAGGGCGTGTCACCCCGGGACATCGTGAAGATCCTGGTGCGCGGGGTGCAGATTGGCGACCGCGTGTTTCGGTTCATCGGGCATTCGAACAGCCAGTTGAGGTCCAAGACCTGCTGGTTTCTTGGTGGAGTTGTTGAACCTTCACCCTCGCTGGGTGGAGAGGGTAGGATGTCAACCCCAGCTAATCTTGGAGCATCTCAAAAGAAGGAACCCTTTGCCTTTTTGCTTCGGTTTCTTTTTGAAACCTGCCAAACAAGGGGTCCCTAATGAGCTTCGAGACATCCCGATATCGTCCTTCTGCCAAGGTTGTACCAAGGATCATTGGAAGACAACGAGGATGTCTTGGACAAGGCCGGCTCTTCGCTCTGCGGTCCTTTGACACAAGTAGCTTTAGGTGTCCCGCAAGCCAGTTCAACTCGCAGACAGTCCCCTTGCCAATTGAATGGGCCCTGCCATGTGCCGGATCCTAGCGTTTGATGGTGGTCAAACAAGAGAAGCAGTACTTCATACACAGGGGTTATGTAAGCCCAGAGAATCAAGGGTCCACTGACAAGGGAAGCAAACAAACTCTTGTTGACGTTGTCAGGTCTTGCAAATGAGGTCTTGATTCCTATGTCGCTGGTTTTCCTTCATAGCGGCAGCCCTGAACTCGTCGACCAGGGCTTGCTATTTGTCAGGCCGGTTCAGGTGAGCCACAGTCCAAGCCTTGCTGAAACGAGTCTCGTGCCGCTTCCCTTGCAAGCAAAAGAGGTTGGATTTTTTGCAGCCCCCCCCAAAAGGGTCAAGAGCATTTAACCGGAGGCCTGAAAGGGGTTTGGTGTCCTTTGATTAGTTGGCTTACCCCTTTTTTGCAAAACGATGGAGCCCCATTCCACTTGCAATTGGGGATACACGATCCAGCTGTGGGTACTGGTACTTAACAACATGGGTTCGTTTCTTTTGGTTTGCTTTTCAGCAACCAAAAGGGAGTCCGTGGTCTATTTGGAGAAGCCTCTAGGCGCGCAGACCGACATTGTTCGTCCGCCCGCTGTGCAAAGGGCTGCGACGGGACGCCTGCCTGCGCCGTAATCTAGAAAGCCGTTTGGATGCGCCTTTGTCTCAAGAAGTTCCCGCTGTTGGTGCTTTTTTAGTACTCCTTTAGTAGTCTTTTAATACCTTGCAGGGGTGGATCTACAAAAGCAGCGTCCCGACTTCCATCAGTACCTTGCACAGTAGTGCACAAGAACAAGGTCAGTGCCAAAAACTGGAAGAAGTCTAGTTTGGTGTGACACCGGCCTTGTTCAGGGAGTTTACAGTAAACAGTGGCCTCGATGTCGGATCGAGGATGCCTGATTTCATGGTCCGAGTTTCCGTGAATTCAGAGACCAACTTTGAAAAGGTGCCATGTGCTGCCGCCATTCTGAGGGGCGTCCCATCTAGTATGTTTGAGCTGCGTGCCGTCAGAAACCGCGCAACGTTGCCGACAACTCTAGTTTGATGAAGCATGCGGTAGCAATTCGATACAGATTGGGGTACGGCTTGTTGCTCTCCAACATGGAACCCCAAACACACTCATTTTGTAGAGGAGCCTGCTTTTTGGGTGACCCCATTTTTGGGCTCCATGTTGATCTGTTGAGAGTACCTTTTGGAACATGGTCAGGTCGGCTTTTTTCGGATCATCCACCCGGCGGCGAAGCGTGCCAAGAGAGTCGGTCTACTCTTCAGCAGCATCGCCAATGTAGTGACCATCCCCGAAGGCTTTCGGGAGGAGACGGGCGTTTCGGAAAATTATCCCCTCCCAATGAACACGAGGGTCACCCGAAAGGAGCTGCCTCTGAAAGTGCGATTTTTGGAGGTTGCGCGTGAATCCGAAAATGAATTTGCGGACCCTGAGCATGGGTTTCTTTTAGCTTCTCTTTAAATTCATCCAAAACGAGGTCCTCATTTTCAGAAACTAGTGGAATGGTTGTCTAATTGAAGGGGAAGGCTTGGGCACACTATTAAGGTTTTTAATTTCGGATATCTTCTCAATCCCCGAGGGGGGATGGATGTCCTTTTCCGGTATGCCATATGATTCCGGATGGCATTCACTGTGGTTGTTCTTTGGTATGGAAACCAGACGCTTGACTTTTTGCAGGGGTCCGTGAGACCAATCCAGTTCACGGCTTCTGTGATATGGAAGCCATCGTCAAAATCCACGCCGACTACTGATAGGTGATATTGGACATGACTTAAGATCTATGTGGACAATCCAGGGCTACCCCACAAAGATGACTCAGAAAGGGTGTGCCGAGAGGGTGTTGATTGTGAGGGATGTTTGCCAAGAGGGTCGACACATGCTGTGGAAAGCCTCTTGCCGATAGGGAGAAACGTTACAGTCATACCGTGGGAATTGTAATCATGACTCACATCGCCCCCCTTCAATGACTTTGGAGGAGAACGATGAGGATGTGGAGCGCCGCTCGGCCGGACGGAGTTTCTAAGAATGGGAAAGTGCTCGAAAACAAACAGAACTAAAGGAAACGCGCCCTAATTTTAGGGGTCCACCATTTTGAGAGCTCCGCCTTCAAGAGCAAGGTTGTGACAATCAACCCTAAACCAACCTCAAACCAAGACCAAACCCAAACCCAGGAAGACGGCGGTGTGGTTAAAGTTTGGAGGTTCATGTGCAATCTCATCAGCAGGGACCAAGGCGGCCGCTGCGAAGAAGCGCAAAAGATGGAGAAGGCCAGTTGTTACTTCATCTTGTTGGTCAGGCATTCGGACAGCTCAACTGCATAAGAACGGACTTGCGACCTTGCCACAGAGCAAGTGACGAAACTTGCGTTCGTGTCTGAGAGTGTGCAATCCGTGTGGCGCTGCTGAACTGTCGTGCGTTCTGTTACCTTGTAAGGCTTCTGGTTTTTCCGTGTAGCGTTGTAGAATACCATTGGTGTGTTGGAAAGGGATGGCCGCATCAACATTCTTAAGACTTTGGCTTTTTACAGGCTCTGCTTTCTCGTTCGAGAAAACAAGCCCTCGATTTGTCGCTACCACAACCCTGTTCAAGAGGGCCGGAACATGCGCACAGAGTGGAGAGTTACCCCTGGCATTTCAATTGTGGTACTAGTTACCTGTTTTCCTCTTGGGATGTAGCTGGCAGGGCGTGATGTTTGTTGGCGAGTTGAGAACGAAATGTGCAACGATCCCTTTGTGAACCGGAGCCTCTGGGAAACAGCTGTGAGTGCGTACTCTTGCCGTTTGAGGGTTTCTATGTGTGGGTCTGGCTGTCAAGCGCAGCATGTGTTCACTCAGCGGGTGGATAACTTGGCAGAGTTCACTGTGAATCTGGGCTTGAAATGCGGGAAGGAAACACCAATTCAGGAAAGGCCATTTGTACTAATCCGAAGAATGAATAGGTTAGCAGAAGGACCACCTCTGCTACATTCATCTGAAGTTGGCGCAGAGTACAACATGGATGCCACCTCTCAACTTCACACATGGCTTTGGAGAGGGGATTGCAGTGGCTTCGGAAAATCATATATGTGCGTTTGGCAAGCTGCGTGAACATCAAAATGCGGCCACTTCTGGGTCACATCCACCTCTCAAAGGGGCGCTTTGGTTTGAAACCAGAATCTAGAACGAACCTGTTGTATGAGCTGTTTGGGTGCCTTGAGCTTACAGCGGGTCGATATGCATACTGCATGGTGTGGGAAGCAGCGGACCTTCATCCCGACGCACTGGTCAGTCTTTGGTGTGACCGTTTGTTGTGGCACCGCCAACACATATCTTCTTTCTTTTTTTCCCAGTCCACCAGCAGCTGTTGGTCAATTCAGAGGTGCTATGGTGGTGAAAAAGGATAGAATTGTGCCTCAAGAGAGGTTTTTGGCACCTGTCAACAGCCCGCGAGGTAATGGCTTTTGCTTCACAGATGGTTGTGGCCGCTTAAGCACTGCGTTTGGAAAGCGAATCGCGCGTTCGCTGACCATCATGGACCCGATGACGTGTGCCCGATACAGACCAAGCACCTTTCAAATCCGCTTCAAAGGATACAAGGGTATGGTGGTGGAAGATCCGGGTCTGAACGAGCGTGACGCGGAGGTGGTGAAAATGCGACCCAGCCAGCGCAAATTCCGATTCCAATCTGGTGATTCGGGACGGATGGGGCTGGCATTCGGGGTGGTTGACTACAGCAAGCCCTATCAGTGCCTTAGCTGCTTGATATCTGATGCTGGAAACCGGCTGGTAGCTAGCTTTTGAGAAATACGCACCCTCCACTTCAGCACCACCACATTGATTTTGCTATTGGACCACAGCGGCCCCTTCGCGCAAGGCCTAAGACTGCTACTCCTCCTCCCAAAAAAGAGTCGGGTATGGAGCTTGCATGACCGCTGTACAGCTACATCAAGGTTATATCCAATACCATTTTCCAGTTGGTTTGGGAGTGGCTTTTCCGCCTGAGGTACGGAGCACTGAACAAATTTTCCGTGATCATCCTGGCTTCCTTGCAGGCAGGGGTTTATGCCAACTTCCTATTTAAGCATGTTGCAACACAATGCAGACTGAAGAATTAGGAGGGATGACGGCTTCCCCTAAGATGTTGTTCAAATATAAACCTATTTTGGTTTTCCTTTGAAGGGGAGCTTTGAACATGTCACAACAGCATGTTTCAATCTTGTTCAAAGATTGGTCGTCTTGTTCTTTTTGAAGGGGACCTTTCAGGTTTGGTTTAAATCAACTGAGGAGACCTTTCTAACCCTTCACGAATCGTTCAACCAGCTGAGGGGGCCAAAATTGAGGTAACCTTTCCGGGCGAACCTACAATTTCTTCCCCCCTCTTGCAACCCATGTGTTTTTTTCCACACCTCAAAACGCATCCTGAGAATCCTGGAGAACGTAGAAGAGCCCAGGGTTTTGGCGGAAGCCCAAAGCTCCTGGCAGGTCCCGTCGCAGGTCTTCGAGGCACGGCAGCTGGAGTACTTCCGGAGATGGCGCCGGGCCTTCCAAGGGGATCCCGAAGCCGCGCTGGAGGCAAGGCACGCCCGAAAAAAGCTTGGTGGTTCCTGATGTCCATTTAGAGGATTTGTGGAGAGTTGAGTTGGGGAAGCCAACTGGACCATGATTGACATCAAACAGAACGGGTCCTAAGCCGTTTAAGATTAGTAACACGACTTGAAGGGTTTTGATTTTTCTTTTCAGACCCTTAACTCTCGGAGTACATGATGGTGTTCATTTAAGATATTGCAGACGCTTTGCGCTGCTCGCCTCGGCCATTATTCTTTTGAAGTGTCCAACGCCAAGGTCTGGGGCGGGTTGGGGGCAGTTGCCTGAAGGGCAGTCCTTGACGCTGCCAATGTTCTGAGGCGGGTTGATGGGTGGTTTTTCTTCTTCTACAGGGCAACCCAAACCCCAGCCGGTCAGGGCTTTGAGACCTATATTTGGAGAAGGAAGGCTGGCCTGAGTCGGGGCTCACGCTTCATGGGAGCTTGGGCAGCTGGATGAGGGTTGTGCAGACCCGCAAGCACAGACACGCACACACACAGACACAGACACACACACACACACAAGCGCGCGCAAGCAAACATACTTAGCACACATATGTGTGCACTGATCCCGACGATATCCTGCCGGATCTTTCCATTTCAGGGGCTCGCTTTAGAGGGCTGGGGCACCGCGACATGGGCTGACCGCTTCCCGGCCGAGGCAAATCTCAAGCGGCTTGAGTAGTTCCAACGGACTTCGCTCACATTGCAAATCAAACAAGGATAGTTGAATAAACGAAACGGCAGACCACGAAGTATGCCAGATGCCTTTTGCAAGGGCAGAGCAGGACGCCAGGCTCTTAAATGAAGTCAAAGCAGGCCCCTTTCGTTGCAGCTGCTTATTTGGCATTAGCTGCAGTAATTTGAAGATATATATATATATATATATATGGAGAGCTTACCTAGGCTCCCAGCCAGCATCCTAATGTGTCTCCCAGCTAGATTCGCGTCAACTAGGTGCTGCTGCTGGCCAAGCGGCCCGCAGAGGTCCAGAAACTCGTGGAGTGCGACGCGCGAGCCGCGCAGAGAGCCCTGAAGGATGCTTTGCAGAGCGAGCTGAAGAAAATGACGCGGGAGCCAGAGGCAGGGCGCTTGATCGATTTCGTTGTCGTGGCCCCCTTCAGAAGGAAACATTGGGATGTTTCAACCAGGTGTTTAAATATGGTTTAAACAGATTGACCCCTGCCTGGCGCGAGGAGCGCAAGCTCCGCATCCCCATCCAGAAGTCTCGGTCACTTGGTCCTCGCAGAGGGGGCGAATCCTGCTTTTTTGTTGGTCGCATTGGAACAGAATCGGTTTGGCCAACCAGCATGTGAGTTTATCCAAAACAATTTTGGATCGGTCCTTTGGAAGTGGTTTCTGAATCGTCCAAGGGACAGTGGACGGGAATGGGGGGCCTGTCCTTTGGTCGCAAGGTTGCTCTTTGGCGTCGCCGACACCACTGGCACACTGCAGCCGGGGGAATGCTGGCTGGAGGTGGAAAGCGAGGACAGGAAGCCTTTTCCACCAGATCAGAAAGAAACCAAGAGGAAACCTTTTACCCTTGACATGTGTTTCAACAAACCGTGGATCTTTTTTGAGACCCTTGAGGAGCTGCCGTCGCAAGTCTTGGTCACTCGAAGCCCCTGCTACCACCCTGGGGACATCCGCCTGCTGCGGAGGCCTCGGCCTTTGCCCGGGGAAGCGGGAAGGCGGAGGCCCAGAAAACGGAGCCATCTCAGACGGCATGGCAGGGCTCCAGCTCTATTTCCCTTGCTTGCTTTAAACATGATACTTTGAGCCACAAAAAGTGAGTTTCCCTTGGTTGGGGTGATGATAAAAGGGGAACTTCAGGGTTTTCCTTTTCCTTTTCCTTTTCCACCAGACCAAAGAGAAATCGATTCCATTTTGGGGGCAAGCCGTTCAGGTGGACAAAGAAACGCATCCAAAAGCAGGTCCACAACTTTGGGACGCCCGTCTCTTGGGCATGGAAACAGATTACCCACAATTCCCAAAGTGGCTGACTGGATTGAACCGGTCCCCCAAAAAGAAGAGAGCAAGAAAAGGACGAGCTTGAGCGCAGGGCGACCCGCTCCGTCCTCATCAGCCGAGCGCAATCTCGAGCGCAGCTGGTGGAGCGCCAGCTGGAGGTTCTGCGGGACGTGGTGGTCTTCCCAACCACCGGGCCACGGCCTCACGCGGACGAGATGCAAGGCAGGGGCTTGGCTTTCACCCGCACCAAGCCAGTGGAACCCGAAAGGAGACTCCTGCGAGAATGTCGGTTTTTGGGGTTCATGTTCATCTGTCGGAGGGAAACCATGGACCGTTGAGGGGCCGTGAGCTCGTGCACATTGACAGTGAATGGCTCACGTGAAATTTGAAAACAGCTAGGTTTCGGCCTCATGGCAGAGCAACGACAACGTAAAAACAGGAAGAAGCTGAGTTCGCATGAGAGATGATTCTTTTTGCAAAAAATGAACCGTTCGCCTGCATGAATACATTAGTTTATAGACGCAGCCCGAAATCAAACAGCTCAACTCTTCTCGGCTGCAGAATGATTGCCAGGATGAGTCCCTCAGCTGCATAGCGGAAACTTCCCACGCCCGTAAAAATGAGACCGCGTATGGCAAGGAGATGGTTTTAAAACAGAAACTGAGAGAGGACACACAAGCGTTTTGGGGTCCGAGAATGATGGTTGATTCAACAACTTCTGTGACACCTTTCAGGAATCTCCAAGTGAAGAGTTGGCCATCGGGAAGGCTGATTCCAGCAGTGTCACCGAGGTGGTTGCAATTGCCATAGCCCTGCAAGGGAAGTCAGGCAAAGCTTGCGCGTCAGACTCCAGCTTCAGGTCCACGAGCATGTTTGGAAAGCCCGACACAAGTCCGGGGGTTCTTGCAAAGGTGTTGGACATTGTTTTGATTCCAAGGGTTCATCCCTCACACTCGCATCATCCCTTCTCGTGGCATACTCCACTTCCAAGCACTAAGGATGTTGACAGGGGAATGATGGCGGCCCCAACAGTTTGCTGCAAAGCCCAGGCATCCGTACCATCCAGCTATTTATCCATGCATCCATCCATATTTTACCACCTGTGCAGCACCTTGTCGTTTGTCCCTCTATTGCCCTTGTTGTCCTTCGGGCCACCATCATGCACATCAAGGTTGTCGCCTCTTTTTGGCATTCTGGGACGTTTTGTACCGCCTTTGAGGATGGGGGGGGGGTGGGCGGCAAAAGGGTTCATAAATTTGACAACCCAGGTATGAAATGCCACCGCGTTGCCCCTTCCCTTTCCTACATGACACCACCTTTTGACCCCCGGAACCGACGTGACACGCCTGAAGCGCGGTTCCAGGCGGCGACCTGGACGGCGACGAGTTCTTCGTTTGCTGGGACTCTCAGCTGCTGCCCCGAGTCGAGGTGGACGCTGCAAGCTATGCGGCCAGCCCGGCACAGGCGCAGCAGGACAGAGAAGTTGGTGACCAAATAAATCTCATTACGAAAGCTAGCTTTAGCTAGTCGAGTTTCTATTTGCCTGAGCAAGTGCATGGGCTGCGCTCGAAACAACTGATATAATCAACAATGTAGCCCAGGCACTCCAGTTCGTGGGCTCGATTTGTCCCTGCCAAAAATTACACCAGCAGAGACCCCAAACAGTTGAGGGCTGACGGGCGAGCACAAACATGCCAACAGCTTGTGGCTTTCTGCGCTTCAACACGGATGATTCAAAATGATGCAGTCGTGAACCTGGCGCGCGTTGCGTTGCTGCACGTGTGTTGCTGGCGTGCTTCGCGCTTCAGCACCGCGCCAGAACTGAGGTTGGGCAAGCGCGCGCGATGGCGGGCGAGCGCGCGCGCGTGAACGCAAGTGTGGCCGCGCAAGCACGCAGTCACATGGGCAGTTCAAACACACATGTCCAATTCAGACACACCTGTGTGTACACGTGGAACACACATACGTATACGACTGAAACAGTATACATTCACCTGCGGCACACGCATAAATGTGTTGAGCTGGAAAACAAACATGTGCTTCTTGGAAAGCACACACACACATGTGCAAACGTGGAACGCACATATGTGTTCGCTTACGACACGCTAATGCGTTCACGTGGAACACACATGTGTGTTCACTTGGAACACAATGAAACGCGTGTCCAATTCAGACACACATGTGTGTACACGTGGAACACACATGCGTTCACCGGGAACACAAAGACGCGCAATTAAAGCACACATGTGTGTACGCGTGGGACACACATATGTATACCACTGGAACACAAACATGTGTCCACCTGGAACACCGCGTGTGCGATTAAAGCACACATGTGTGTACATGTGGAACACACATATGCGCACACGTGAGCAAACATACATGCTCACCTAAATCGCACACACATGCGCGCACCTCGAAAACAATCATGCGTTTTCTGGAGCGCATACATGTGCACACCTGGAGAGCAAATATGTCGTCAGATGCCAAAAAAAGTTCATCTAGCACATACTAATGTGTTCACGTGAAACACACATCTGTTCACCTGGAACACAAACCCGTGTCCAATTGGAACACACATGTGCGTACACGTGGAACACACATATGTGCACACGTGAACACGCATATGTGCACACGTGAACACTCACATATATGTGCACCCGGAACACACACCCGTGTGCTCATCTGATAACAACCATGTGTTCTCCTGGAACACAAACACGTGTCCAATTGCAACACGCATGTGTGTACACGTGAACACACATATGTGTACACGTGGGAGACGCAAATGCGCACACGTGAACACACACACATGTGCACACGTGGAACACACACATGTGTACTGCACATGTGAACACACACACATTTATGCGCGCGCGGAAAACACAGACACACAAGAGTGTTCATCTGATAACAAACACGTGGTCTCCTGGAACACAACCGTGTGTCTAATTGGAACACAACCGTGTGTACACGTGAACACACATATGTGTACACGTGAACACACACATATTTATATATATATGCGCACCCGGAACACACACACACGTGTGCGTTCATCTGAAAACAAACATGTATTCACCTGAAACACAAACACGTGTCCAATTGGAACAAACATGTGTGGACACATGAACTCACAAATGTGTACATGTGGAACACACATATGTGTGCAAATGAACACACATACATGCGCACACGGAGCAGACACACACACACACACACGCGTTCATCTGATAACAAACATGTGTCCTCCTGGAACACAAACACGTGTCCAGTTGGAACGCACATGTGTGCACGCGCGAACACACAATGTGTGCCGTGAACACACAAACAAAAAAGTGCACGCGGAGCAGAC
>CAUJNA010003583.1:24170-29170 GCA_963377175.1 Effrenium voratum
TCACTCACTCACTCACTCACTCACTCACTCACTCACTCACTCACTCACTCACTCACTCACTCACTCACTCACTCACTCACTCACTCACTCACTCACTCACTCACTCACTCACTCACTCACTCACTCACTCTCTCACTCTCTCACTCTCTCACTCTCTCACTCACTCACTCACTCACTCACTCACTCACCCACCCACCCACCCACCCACCCATCACTCACTCACTCACTCACTCGCTCGCTCGCTCACTCGCTCCCTCCCTCCCTCCCTCCCTCCCTCCCTGCCTCCCTCACCCACTCACTCACTGACCCACTGACCCACTGACCCACTCACCCACTCACCCACTCACCCACTCACTGACTCACTGACTCACTGACTCACTGACTCACTGACTCACTGACTCACTGACTCACTGACTCACTGACTCACTGACTCACTGACGCACTGACTCACTGACTCACTGACTCACTGACTCACTGGCTCACTGACTCACTGACTCACTGACTCACTGACTCACTGACTCACTGACTCACTGACTCACTGACTCACTGACTAACTCACTCACTGCTCACTCACTCACTCTCCCACTCACCCACTCACCCACCCACCCACCCACCCACCCACCCACCCACCCACCCACCCACCCACCCACTCACGCACTCACTCACTCACTCACTCACTCACTCACTCACTCACTCACTCACTCACTCACTCACTCACTCACTCACTCACTCACTCACTCACTCACTCACTCACTCACTCACTCACTCACTCACTCACTCACTCACTCACTCACTCACTCACTCACTCACTCACTCACTCACTCACTCACTCACTCACTCACTCACTCACTCACTCACTCACTCACTCACTCACTCACTCACTCACTCACTCACTCACTCACTCACTCACTCACTCACTCACTCACTCACTCACTCACTCACTCACTCACTCACTCACTCACTCACTCACTCACTCACTCACTCACTCACTCACTCACTCACTCACTCACTCACTCACTCACTCACTCACTCACTCACTCACTCACTCACTCACTCACTCACTCACTCACTCACTCACTCACTCACTCACTCACTCACTCACTCACTCACTCACTCACTCACTCACTCACTCACTCACTCACTCACTCACTCACTCACTCACTCACTCACTCACTCACTCACTCACTCACTCACTCACTCACTCACTCACTCACTCACTCACTCACTCACTCACTCACTGCACTCACTCACTTCCTCACTCGTTGGACATTTGCTTAACCTTGTCACATACCATATGCGTTCTTCCATTTGCTCAGGCTGATGTTTCATGGAACACTTTGTAAGAGTACATATTTCTGGCAAAACTCAAGATATTATCAATGAGGCAGTCAGGCGATATATCATCTGCTTTTTTAGCATTGTTGTTGAATATTTTACAGCCACGGCATTTACGCTGTCTTTTGTCAATTCCTCCGTGTTACACTTGCTCATTAGCTGCTGGGTATCATGGTACGGGTCGTTTCCTTGAGTCTGTTTCATGTGTTTTCTTTTGCTACGGGTCTTTAATCTCAATCCATGACTTGATTTTATTTGCTACTTCTGGCATCATCAATATGATGATGATGCCCCGTTTCCCCTTGCTTCACGTGTTCTTTTGCCTTTCTCCACGCTTCCAATCTTATATTAAAGCATCATCCTTTTCTAGTTGTTGTCACATTCTATCGTGTATGAGTTTCTCAACTGTACTTACGAAGACTTTGTTTTCTTTTTTAGCCTCTCGCTCCTTTTTCCTTTAACTGGCAGCTTGCATTGTTCTTTTTTTAGTTGTTCACGTGAGCAATGGTTCATATTAGTTGAACAATCAATGGTTTGCTTGTGTGTTCTGGTTTATCTCTCTTATGGAAGACACATTTACGTGTTCTACATCAACACATGAGTCATCCTTTCCTCTTGTATGTTTGCGTTTCCTATGGGTTCGAACGCTGCATTTCATCATCTGATGCCGTTGAATGAGCTGTTACACCATCTTGATTGTTTTGAAACTGCACTTAGCGTTTCATCATGTTGTTCTCTCCAAAGTTTTATTCGGGGTTCAAGTCCCACATTCGGTATTTTCGCTTCCGTTGACCTTTCATTTATGGAAGACTGTTGTTCACCATCCGATGTTTCATAGTTCATATCTTGGGCTCTTCGGTTCAGTTCTTCTTGCTTCTGAATGTCAAGAGCATCTTTACTTGCCAAACTGACTAGATCTTGGTGCCTTTTTGTCTATCACAATGACGGTCGGAAATGCACGTGTATTATGTCTCTTATTCTGTCTAATTCCTTTTTGTGTTTTTCGGTTCTGCTTTCAAATAATTCATTTCTATAATTATGAAAGACCCTTGCGTCGCTTCCATTGTGTCCTTCAATTGTTCAAAATAGTTCGTTCTTGAAGCGACGCCCAATAAATCGGTACTGTAGTTCTACCTTTTTACCCGTGGTGCTCTTTGGCACTTTGGTGTTCAACAATTCCACATCTTCTCATAAAACTGCTATTATACTCATTGTTGATTTCACGATTATTCAAAAACGTTGATCAAGTTAGCTTGTTTTGGTTCTGTTGTTTATTGTGCTTTTTCTTTTGGTTCAGTTCTTCATGATGTTGTTGTAACAATTATGTTACCTTAGGATGTTTAATAGTTTCTTTCCTGGCTTCTTGTTTTATCGTGTCTCAAACTGCCACATGTAGACCTTGGAGCCTGTATATACGAATATACCAAATATATATATATATATATACATATATATATATATATATATGTGTGTATTTAACACATGCCAAAACACAACCGCATTATGCCCAGGAACCATGTTCCTGACACACGCCCAAAACCAATTTCGCACTCGACAAGGTCACAACTTAGGCGGTTTCAACTATATGGGTTTGGGAGCACTGCTTTCGGACCATGTTGGGTTTGTTGTAGTCTTTCCTACGTGGTGTGTGTGTGTGTTTTGGTTGTGTATGTTTTGGTGGGTTGTCAGATGCGTTGCTGGGAAAGGGATTTGGCAAGGTTCCGCCCCATCCAAGTTGAATCCACAAAAGCAAATTTTGCATAAATTTACAGCCCGCAAAATATGACCATGCTTGTCTCAAACTGCCTAATGCACACCTTGCAGACTGTACTTATATGTGTATATATATATATACATAACATATACCAAGAAACAACAAGCGCAGAAAGATGAGGCGTAACTTTATGTGTTCGCGGACATTGAATGGGTCACAACTTAGGCTGCTTCAATTGTGTGGCAAGTCCAACCCAAACCAGGCCGCCCAAAATGTTGAAGCAAATTGAACCAACCAGTGGTCACATGCTTGTTTCAATCAACCTTCCGGGGCAGTCGACCCCAAACCCTGCAGGGGCTTACGCGTGTATTTGTGGTTGGGAACTGCGGTTTTGGTCTTGGCTCGGGTAGCACCGGTTGGAGCCTTTGTGAAGCAAAGAAAGTGGTGCTGGGTCTGAACACGTTTTCGCGAGGAGGCGACGTTGGCAGACTTGGCAGTGCATTTCGCCCACCACTCCTTCTCCGCAACCGCCAAGATCAGTGAGGCTTGGTTGTTCTGGGCTGCGCGCGAGAAGGAGGCAGGGGCAGCCATGTCTCGGCGGGCGCGCTTTTTTTTCCAATGCGCTCAGCAGTCTTCATAGGATATCATGCCTGTCGCTGGCTGTGCAAATCGGACTTTATCTGAATTATCCAACAACCACAAGCATGACAGCGTGCAAATACTGGGCATGTCAAACAGTGGCTTGACACGCTGGGCACCGGCCTTCAGAATTTTGGGAGCTTTTCGTGAACTACTTGCAGCGCTTCACAGATGTCAGGATGTGGCGACCGCAGATCCTTGTCAGTCATTGTAATGGGCCCTTTGCAAGTGCAGGGCCGCATCATAGATCGTAACCTGATCAATCGATGTTCCCCAAACCACATCACAATCTATTGATTTTGGGCGTGGCGAGCAAGGGCTAGGAAGACCGCAATTTTCTAAGTATCCTGCGGTATTGCGATATTGTGTGTGGAGGAGGGCGCGCGCAAGGCACAGGAAAAGCTCAAACAGGGAGCCGAAATGGGGAGCTGGGCGTTGAACAACCATCTGTGGAAGACGGGAAAGGCCCCACCACAGTGGGGTAGTATACGACAGGTCAAACCGGTCTTCCAAGCTGAGCAGAAGTCCAAGCTACTGCGCGATCTTTCCAGGGCTGAAGCTCAGGCCCAGTCAAGTGGTGGTAGCAAGGAGTGGTTCTAGGAGCAGCGCAAGGCACGCAATTCTGCTCCGACTTGTCTCGACAGCGCAGCCAACTCTTGCATGGATGAACAATCCACTGCCAACTGCAAGTATGAATTGCTAAGAGCCAAGAAGGGCGCCCGAAGAACTGAAGATGGAAAGAGGGCATTGGACGAACTAGATTTTCGCTTAAACCCACAAGCGCAAGCGTGAGAGCATGGTGTCAAACAATGACATGCAAGAACCAACTGGCGCCGTGCTGTCATTGCCATAGGAGCAGCCTTTGAAGGCGTTCGCACATTGGTATTTCCCCTTCAGGCCCGCCAATTCTCCACAATCCTACATTTTGCGTGCCTCAGAAGCTCTGTGAAATGCTTGTTGGCAGCGGCCCCAGGGCGCACGAAGCCAAAAGTGCCGACGACTGACGGACTTCTTCTCTCGCGCGGTGGACGCGGTGTCAAGCGGAGAGCGAGTCACGTTCCCCCAGCTGATCAGTGCTTCCGTTTTTTTCTTTGCCCGCAATGAAGGTGGTTTTGCCATCAGAAAATATCTGGAAATCATGCTTTGCCAGGGTGTGATGGGTACTTATTCAGGGTCGTTTGTTGATGAGAAACATCAGTCAAAGACCGGGTAACTTTGCTGTGCTGAGTATGCCAGAAGATCATCGCTTTGGGCACCAAGGCTACCTGCAGATCTTCAAATTCCTGAGGGAGAGACGGCTGAAGCCACTGTC
>CAUJNA010003583.1:34170-41670 GCA_963377175.1 Effrenium voratum
CGCTGCACACCACGCTCTGCACCGCCAGCCGCAGCCTTCTCGTCATCAAGGCCGGTGACCAAATCACGAAGGCCGTCAAAGAAAGAGGGGAAGATGCAAAGCGTTTGCCTGGCAGGCAAGCCGTTCTTGACTTGACTCGCTGTGGTGCCCAGATAGGCATATGTACACTTTCGGGTCACTTGCATTGGTGGAATGGCTTACTTCAAGTTTGCGCTGCTGACTTCCCTGGTTTGGACAGCACTCGCAAGGGGCTGTTGCGACCGACGCGACAAGCCAGCGTCGCCTTAAAAACACGAGACTGCCAACTGGAACTCCTTGCCAGTGTTTGCACGGAAAGCAATTGCAAGCTTGGCCCCTTTGATTTCATTTTTTGACCCAGCGGGAGGTTCGCGAGCGCTTCACCATGGCCTTGCTGCTTCTGGGCTTCTTTAAGCCCAGCGGGGCATATGACAAGAAACGCCGCCTTGTGGCGGAGGCAGGACGCCTCAAATGAGAACGGAAGCCGATGACAGTTCGTTGAAGGTGATTAGAGCAGTGTTGCTGGAGTAGAGGCAACGACAACAAGTGACCAACAAGCAAAACCTGGGGAGAGAATTGGGGACTGTCCCAACCACAAATAGGTTCTCGGCCGTTCAGGTTTTGATTGTGATTCCTGTGAGCTCCTAGCGTTAGTGTGAAACCGAGCCGATAAAGCTCCCATCAAGACCGGCCCATGGAAAAATCACTCTCAGTGGTGCGGAGCAGGTCCTGGCTGGCGGCAACGAGAGACAAACTAACCTCTTGAGCCCACCTTCTACGAGGCCTGAGACAGGCCGTCGGGAGAAGGACTGGAAGGGTGGTTGGAGCGGAGGCGATTGGGGGTTCACGCCTCAGCGCAGCAGTCGAGACAAGGCTAGGAGATGGGACGGCAGCGCGTCCATGAGCAACTTCCGGTCGTAAGTGGGTCTCATCTCGTACGCTCTCTGGCAGCAGTCAAGACTTGAGCGGGGTCTGAGCCGGGCGGCAGTCAACATGGTGAGCAAGAACTGCACCGTGGAGGACTTTGTGGTGATGTCGGCAAGTGACGCGGTCTATGCTGCACAGCCACGAGGGGGAATTCAAGGAGGAGGGGTGTGCAGCAACTCAGATGCAGCCCTGGAAGCACTACTTGGTGATCGATGCCAGGTCATGATCGATGCGGCTGTTGAGAGCGGCACTGATGGAAGAGAGAGCGCCAACAACCTTGAGATGGTGAGCGACTCCCTCACAAAGTGGAGCAGCAGCGTCGGAGGGGCAGTGGCAGCTCACGGGCTGGCCGGAGAGGCAGAAACTGACGCAGGAGGCAGCGCCAAGAAAGCGCATGTACAATCAAAAGAAGCGGTCGCTTTCACCAAAGGGGGCTCGTGTGAACTGAGCCGATAAGCGGCCGTTGCAGCACGCTCACATCAAGACCGGCCCCTGGAACAGTGCGGCGCCGGGCACTTGCCGATGGCTGAGAAGTCGGAGACACAGCTCTGACGCCTAAGGGCAAGTCAAATTCCTGGACCTTCGGGCCTTCCCTATGTTTCGCGTGACCGCATTAAGTTGCCCAGCAACGTGGGCTCTCAGGTGGATGCGCGCGAATGATAGCTTGGCCGTTTAGGGGGCATTCGCAACAAGTCGAAGCAACAAGCAAAGATCCACGCAAAGTGCGTTGATACGGCGAACAAAACCTGGAAACCACCCCAACCGGGCATTTGGGGGCATCCCTATTTTAGGGTTCTCCCTCACGAGACTTCAAAAATCGCGCCTCGCGCGAGGACATCTCAGTAGACGGCAAACAGCGGAAGCTCTGGATCTTCGGCCTGGCGTCGAACTTCCGGCGAAAGTTTGAGGCGGGCGTGTCTGCCATGATCGAAACTCCCAAAGTGTGCGCAATGATCCTGTCCCTTGCAAGTAACCATTGCAACGGCGGTCTGAAGAAGTTTCCTACCAAAGGGTCATGACCGTTGAAGGGTGTTTTGACCGTGGCGCATGAAATGAGGCTCGCGACGCACGATCCATAGGCTAAGCCCAAAAACATTCAACTCGATTTAGGTAGAAAAGACATCGCGTCAACTAACACGCGAGCTTGAATGAAACAGGGCTGGCGGCCGAGGCTGGGCTTGGAAACGACAGCAGGGAGAGCGTTCAACACCCTTTAAGCATTGTAGTGTTTCCTCCAAACGCGCAAAGGATCAGCGAGCAGGTTTTCCATTTGCTGTCAGAATGTAGATTGGGAAAACTAGAGGCAGTCATGATGCAACCGACCAACCTGAAGCAAACTCAACGTTGCAGATTCCATTACATTGTCGGATTTCGAGAGGCTTGCCGTAGCCGCTCACGATCAGGCGAGTACTGGTGATTCTTGAAGGCTTCAACACGAGTTCTCTTTATTTCTTTGTTCTTCTTTCATTTCTGTAACTACTGTCCATGGTACCATGATTGACCAGTCGTTGCTCCTTTCGCAAGTCAGAGGCATCCTCTGACTACCGGCTCTGTCTTTGTCGGGACCGCTTTCAGCTGTACGCTTGCAAGTCCAAGGACGGACGGAACTCGCAGATGATGAGCCCTGTACTGATGGAACGGATGGGCATGCAAGGTTCTTGACCTAGGATAGAAGGAATCCTAGGAGGCATCGGCTTACCATGTTTGACGCCGACGTCGGCCGTGTCAAGAATTCTGTCATGTCAATCTGTTTAGTGCAGCATCATCAAAGAGGTCCTGAATTGTTGTCTTTTGCCAGTTTGGTTAAGACAGTAACATTTTGCTCTTTGCCTGCAACCAAGAGGAAGCTGTCCACCTGGTTGTTTTTTCGTTTTGAGAAGCACCCTCATCATGCTCATACATTCCATGGTCCATGAGCCAGAAAAGAAGCGGCTCCCTATAACCAAGCTGTCGCACCACTTCAGCTCGCCAGGAGCATGAGCTCACGAGCCAGGCAGTTGGGGGTAGCACCTTCGTGTACATCGGAGCAGAGCCTTTGGAAGCCAGCGGCAAGGGTGCAAAGGGCGGAAAAGGCGGAAAGGACAAGGTGAAGCTCGGATGAAATTTTAGCTAGGCAGTAGAGTGTAGATGTCTAGCGTGAGCTGTGAACTCTACGGAGTTTTCAGCGCGTGTGTGTGTGTGTGTGTGTTGCCTAATCCTGCGGCAATGCGCTTTGTCGCTCCTTGCTCAAAGTTTCTTGCAGGGCCTGTTGAGCGCAGGGATGTTGGCAGATCTGGACGCGGGAGGATACAACCTTGTTTGGTTTGTTTGAGCCCCTGGATTCCCTGGTTGGTTTTCAAAGCCCATTACGTCATAGTAGCCTTTGTGTTTTTTGCCGTTTCAGTGAAGCTTTGATGGCTGCTTCGTGCTCAGGAGAGCTCCGGTGTCCGAGCCCCACACAGTCATGTCAGTGGCTCTTCAGAATCTTGATCGCCGCGGTCAGGAGGGCTGATGGGCACAGCGCAGCGTCAAACCTAATCCGTTGCCCCTATCAATATGCAGTGTGTCGCAACATATCCTGCCCAAACAATTCCTCCTCGAGCCCTCTCAATGTTGAATCGCAAATCTCCAAAACTGCTCCCAGTGGACAAAGACCGAAGTGGAAACGCTTGGACCCCCTTACTGCATCAAATGACATGTTCTCCTCAAGGATGTCTATCGCTTGAGAGAGGGATATTTTCTCTTTTGCCATGCAGATTGGAAGCCAAGCGTCTTTGAGGCGTTTCCAATCGACGGAGCTGCCAGTAGAAGCATTCGTCAATGCTGCCGAATTTGACCCAGTGCATGGGTCATCCAAGGTTTCAATTTCTTGTGGCTGTTGTGTCCTTGCTCCACACTTGATTCCAACTTCATGTGAGCGAGTTCACCCTGTGGCAGGACTTTTTCGGCGGCCGCGTCAACAAGCTACGCTGTTTGGCATGGGCGACACAGCTCAAAAGTGGGCTGAAGGGACATGTGTGCATGTTCGGGGTGGCCAAAGGTCCTAATCCGGATGGTTAGGTTGTATGGCCACGCGTCAGAGCCCAATTCCTGCAGTTGCCGATTTCCAATGTTTCAGAAATCTCACACCTGTCACCCTTTTGAGACCGTACTGCAATGCGCACTTTCACAGGCCTGCCGGAAAAGCTGTCCTTCTGGGAGGTGTTTGAAACAACAATGCTGTTTGAACGCTATGCTGCATGGAGCTTGGCCCCCGCCACTCGTGCACGCTCATGTCCACGAGTCCTGACAACACGTATACCCTTGTAATAGAATGATGCTCTAGTCAAAAGCACATGGCACAAGTGCGGTCTCCTGCGTGGATGGCTTTTTGTTGCCCTTATCACAAAGTCCTTTGCTGACTTACCTATTGAGGCTGAACACGCAGCACCAGACAAATTAGTTCTGTCCTTGGTTTCGGGGGGCAGGGGCTCAAAAGAAAGCAAATCGGCCCTGTTGTGTTTCTCGTCATTTTCCCCATCAGAAACTCAGGAGCTGTACACCGAGCCCTCAGACAGAGGAGGTGCACCTGAAAAACCTGGGCAGCTGCTGTGGGCGATCTATTTGGGCAAGGCGCGAGTGCCTTCAAAACTTTGTGAGAGGCATTGCGAAACGTCCTATTCGGTTTTGAACCCCTTTAGGAGTGAAAATGAACAAGTCCAGACGAGAAAGCATTACTTTGCATTTTAAGTAACTGCCTTCTCTGGCTAGTTTGCCCCATCAGTGCTGCTGGCCACTCGGAGCCTTGGACATGTGATTACCCTTACACTCTACACCGCACAGTGGGCAGGCTGACGAAACGCCGATCTCAACTGACACGCACGCAAACGATGACACTGTTGCAAATTGCATGTGCACGCTCCTGCTCACATGTGGCCTTTCTAGCTATGGTTCCCAATCCACACAGCCTTGGGGCTCGACGTCATCATCGAACTCAGATTGCGGCAGCGCATGATGGTGATCCAAACAAGTCTGTGCACACGGTATGTATCGCAATTCTGTCTTACGCAAACTTTAAAAATTGCACCCCCTTCCAGTTGCTTGCAAAGCCTGATTCCAGGTAAGACGGATCAGAACGTCTAGTCAGCACAACAGGAAGAGGAACACATAATCTCTGTAACTCCATCTGCACGTCAATCAGAGGCTTGAGAGTTGTACCATTGTCCGCTGTTGTCCAGGAGAGGTGGTTGCTGGCGGGGATCTGACACCAAGGGTGGGAAAGGCTCACGGCCGCAGTGCCAGATGCATGTTCTCAAGTTTGAGAGTCGCAGTGGACTAAACCTTCAAGCTATTCGCCCTTAAGACTTCAGGAATTGCAGCGTGGCAAGGCAGGAAACATCGGTGCCCGCGATGTCAATCTCACGTTTGCTTATGTGCATGCTGATTTCTCAGGTTCTCCCTAGAATTCGTGACCCCAGGTGCCACGTGTGCTGGCGTTTGGCTGTGAATCAAAGTGATTGCTCTCACCAACAAACAGGGACGTGGACAGACCCTTTTTGGAAGACTACTTCCCCTTTTGGAAGGGGGCGCGCGCCGAGCCATTTTGGGAGGATGAGCTCCGGGCTCCCGTCAGGCGCCTCCCAGGCTGGAGCTTGATGACCCCAACGCCTTCGAGTCGGACCTGCGCTGGCTTCAGGAGCTCTACTCAGAGCTGCTTTGGCCAAAGAGAGGGTGTGGTGGTTGCCAGTGCGTGTGGTTTCCGAAGAAATGTGTCCGTCTCATTAGGGCTTGACCCTCTTTGTGGGGAATGGTAACCAAAAGGAAGCCTGACCCATCTTTAGCATCCCCTATGGAGTCCTAGACACGTCCTTCACAGAAGTCTGGTGTGCTTTGTGGCTGGTGTTTGCCAGGAGACGTAGGTTTGGCGCCTCTTTTTGGGAGGAGAAGCTGGCCCGCAAGCAACACTTGCTCAAAACATTGCGGGAAACTGAGTGTCTTGCCGACAGAAGTTTGAGTTCTGGTCGGTACGGGCTTGGGAATCTTCAGGCTGATTGCAAAGCTGCTTGAGAAGGCGAGATGTCGTTTCTTGCCAGGTTCATTAAGATCATAAGCAAAACTTGAACAAATAATAAGGAGGAGGGAACGGTGAATTCGGCGGGAAGGATCCGAGTTGCAGGAGACGAAGGATCATGTAGCGAGAATCGGAACCCAACCAATCGCGAATTGTGCGAGAAGAGCCTGCGTGGCCACGTCAGCACTCTGGACCAAGGGCTGAGGCCTTTCCTTTGCCTTGCGCGCCTCACGGTCTCGGTCACTCTAAATCACCTGCAGTCAATCTAGCCCCCAATCCTGAGCAGCTTGTTGCGGGCTGCAGTTCAATTTTGCAGGAGGATGCCCGCATGTGTCTTTGCGCTTCCTGTGTGCGGGCACGAGGCCTGAGGAGCAGGAGCCGGTGTATGCCACTTCCTCGCCGGTGATCGCCTTGGAACAGCTCAGCGCCGCTGCAGCGGCTGGCGGGCTGGGGGTCAAGGCCAGAAGCAATTTGAGCGCCCAAAGACTAGGGGCAGGCAAAGCGGGTTGTGTTTTGCCCTCTCGTATACTTGGGTGTTTCTCAAAATTGGGGACTCGTTTTGCATGGACGTGAGAAGGGAAACTGAAGGGAGTCCAACCACCTGGCAAGGTCGATTATTTTGAGACATACATGCCCGCTTCGTGTTTCGCAAACGTTCGGTTGAGTGAGAAGGTGCCCCAAACAGCTTTTGGCAGGGCCGACTCCTTGTGATTCCGTGCTCGTGGTTCAAGTTATCACGCACGAGTCCGCCCAATATGGCCTGTGGTCTCACAGATGAAGCGGCCCGAATGTTGAGGGTAGATCTAAAGTCAATCCCCACCAACCTTTTGGAAGCGGATGGGAAGCGGATGGGAAGCCCTTTTCGTGCAAACATCCAATTCACAGTGCCATTCTGTGACTGAGCACTCGGCAAATTTGTCTTGACGTTCCGTTTAAACACCAACACTGGACAGCCCTCGCACAGGTTTGCGATGGGAAGATGAGGATGCAAGGGCCAACATAATGTACACTTTAAAGTTTTGTGGGTTTATCTTTCTTTGGTGGTGCCCTTTTTGGGGGTTGGTTCAACGGGAAATGCAAGGGAAAGCAACCATTTTTGGGGTCCCCTATTTGACACACCCATATGTCGTCTTGGAAACAGCCCTGCGCTTGCTGAGTGTGCGAGCTGCAACCTTGGTCTGCTGGATGTGTTTTCTTGGTTTCCAGGGTTGAGTTCTTCAAACCAAATCCAATGTGAAGGATGTAAACACATCTGCTTGCTTTGATGTGCACTGCCACCAGTTCACTCAACACTACCACAGCCATGGCAAACTGCAAACTGCAGTGAGTTGTGGCAGCCAAATGAATCTAAAGGCACCTCTGGTCAATGCGGACACAGTGACTGTCCATGCCATGGGCTACATTGTTCCTTGCTGCCGGAGGTGCTTTACAAAGCCATTTGCCAAGAGGAAAGGACTGGCGATGTGCAACTCGGCATGCAGTCTATGGCCCTGCTTGCTAAACGGAGTGGTCCGTGGCGCGAGCCG
>CAUJNA010003583.1:49170-68742 GCA_963377175.1 Effrenium voratum
GCCAATCGAAATGTCTTATCATCGAAGATTTCTTGGCCTTCCTAGAGCCAACTTCTTGTTTTAGTGCTGGTCGGGCCGGAGCTACCACTCCACTTTTCTAGCCCTAAGATCCATGAACCATATGAGTAGCAAATTGACCGGGGTGTCCGCCGTGCGAAACCAAGACCTTCGGCAGCTCAAATCTGGGCCCCCTGAAGCCTCCGAAATGACGGAAAGGGGCAGCACGGTTCAACATTCTGCCTTTGTCGCATCACAGGCTCGGAGCCGAGGTATGCGGCGCCCGTGTACCACAGGTGATAGGAGCCGGAAGTTCGGCAACGAGAAAGTGATGTGTCAGGATAGGCTAGGGCTTTTTCAACGAACGAGCCACCTACAACTGTTGCACGTGACAGGTGGATGTGAATACTCGATGCTGGAAATGCTGCAAAGTGGTGAAGACGCAATTGACCAACCCCCTTGCCTGTCATGTTCGTGGCAAGGAAATTCCAGGGCTTAGCTCGCCAGGACTTGCTACCCAGAGCTTGCAGAGCTGGTTGCTGAAGAACAGCCTGTCGGTGGTGCCTGGATGGAAACATGATGTTGGAGGATGTGAAACGGAATTTCAGTATTTGACTCATTTACAAGATTCCTGCGAACTTGACATAACATTATATTGCGAGGCAGAATGAATATGCCTATGTCTATGTGTATGTGTATGTACACGTACATGTGCATATATTCATACAGCAAACATGAATGCACTATGAATGGTTGCTTTCATGAACTCGTTCTGGCCCGCATCGCGGCCGCAACCAGTCACGTGTTTGCAGACACGGTTGCAAGGGCTTGAACGCAGGGGTTAAAAACTCTTGTATCCTTGGGAAGGCGGTTCCTTGCAATACTTGTGTTTTTTCCTGACATGGGTCAGAAACGCAGGGAGCAAGAGGACAGCACTTTGGGCCGCCGCTGCGTGGAATGTAATGCCAAGCATGAGAAGGAGACAACCTACACCGTCCCAGAAGCAGCTGTAGAGTTTACCAGATTATGTCACGCGTCAGACATATTTCGCAGACCTTAGCTTTCTACCGCGGAATGGTCGGGTGGTGTCATGTCATTGGTTTGCGTTTTCACGCTTCTTTCCGGATGTAAGTTGGGTTGCTTCCAGGGCAAAGTTATTTGAATTCCACATTTGTGCAGGCTTGGCAGAGGGGGTCGGAGCCGACACAGTGGCAATCAGGTTGCGCGTGTCTACTTTTGTCTCTTGTTTGTTTCTTTTCCAATTGCACACGGAGCCAATGGTTGGCTGTTATACGCAAGGATGCCTACGAGCACATGTGCAGATGCTTCTGCCAGAATCTTCCCCACCATTGGCTGCTCACAGAGACTTTGCTGCTTGCCTGAGGCTGGCGCGGTTGCACATAGTACATGTGTGGTTTTTGTGGCTCGTATCACAATACTTCTGCCGGTTTTGCAGGTCCTTCTGGCCGTTGCAGCTTCAAGCCACTCATTTTCACATCGATCACGGACAACCTCCAATTCGCTCCACTTTGTCACAATTGCTGGGCTTTGAATCCCGTTTGCGCAGCGCAGTTTTGTTGCCTGCCCTATTCACAGAAGGAAGCGTCACATTCGGGCAGTCAAAGCAAATGTTGCTCGTTGACATGGCAGGGTTGTCCTAATTGGAAAGTGAGTGGGGTACCAAAAGTGACTCCGGACCCCTCTTTGAGATATGCCAAAGCGCAAAAGGACCACCCTGGCAGCTGCTAGTCTATGTCTTTTTAAGAAGGGGGGACCCTCAAATTCCAATCATCAAAAGCCAGGGGGCGATTCCATCCAATTTTCGACCATGTCCTCTTGGAGAAGGAGTCGAATATTCTCACTGGCTCATGCCACCAAGAAAGTCGCCGAATTGAAACTTTAAGAGCCGGCAGCAAGGAACACATTCAGCAAATGACTCATGTGATTGCTCGTTCGAGGCGCTTTCTGTGCTGTTTTGCAACCAGAGGGTGAGGCGTGGGTCTTCCGGCCTATTTTTTGAACAAAGACAAAAGAGGCAGTCGCAATGCCCCAAAGCAACATATTATCAAGAGCGTGTTCATTTCGAGCGCTGGTTTTGCGACGCCGAAGATTCCGTTCAGGCTGCAACTCGGCAAGCTTTGCCACGGGCAGTTTGGGTCATGTGCTCAGAGAGCTCGGCTTGAGCGTCGCGCTCCTCACGGTTCCTCCAGGACCACACACGCACACACGCACGTGTCCCTCAAGTAATGACTTTCTGCGGGGGAACTAGACCTACTAAGGCCTTGCTAAAGGGGAAAATGCGGGGGGGGGGGGGGTCATGGAAACAACAAGTGGGCTTAGTTTTTTGTTTTTTGCTATTGAGGACAGTTTGAAATTGGCAAGCGACAGCCGGAAACGGACTCTTGATATATATATATATAGATCATACCTGGTGAGCCGCTCACTCTTAAAGAAACACATGGGGCAAGGGTTTGGAGCAACTTTCACACAGGGCGCTATCAATCTTGCTGCCTAGGGGTAGAGGCTTGATGGTGCAGTATTCAGTGCAGATATGCCTCCTGGCAGAATTGTTGAAGCAAAACTCTACGCAGAAATGGCCCACTTAACGGAAGCAGCTGTTACATGAAGTCAGAAGTTTCGACCTTTGCAGTTCCGAGCCGCTGGAAACGTCACGCCCAATCGCACCATGTCAAGGACAGCCCGAACGCCACCAGCCTGCGCTGTATCAGGCTTTCATTTGCCCTTCACAGTTCGGGATGTCTGTGCTCAAGAATGCTCAGACCCAACTACAGCATCCTACTTGTAGCCTGCTAGCTCTGTGTGCCACAATGCATAAGCGTGGGGCGCGGAGGTTGTTTTGTGGCAGGGGCTCGAATTATGAACACAAGCAGGGACCCGGGGGATCCTACCTTCAAGTACCAAAAATCCGAAATTTGGGTGCACTTCAGCTTTGCAGCCTCCTTCCTGACCCAATCTCAAAGCTCTTGTGGGTTAACAACAGGCCGGGTTGGACGCTGCGTGCATGGCGCTAAGGTCTGACTCGACGAATGCTGGAAGTTCCACGAAAGCTTTGTCTGTAGCCTTGCTGACGCAACTCTTCGTGGAGTGGGCCTCTGATCGGGTCAGGGAGCGTGAATACACTACGAAGCTGAAGAAGTATGAGGACACTGAGTTGGAGATGAATTGTTAGGATACCAGAAGAAAGTTTGCAAAATAGGCGAGTCCTAAAAGTGGGTTCTTGCCTTTGTTTCCACTATGAGAGACCCCATATGTACAGTCATATTCGCGAAGCTTTGAACACTTTTTCTTCGCAACCTTGCGTGAACTTGCAGCCGCATCATGGGAACTGCATGCCTTATGCCTGGCAACATGAGGTTGGACACACGCTGACAGAATGTGCTTGCCCATATCATTCCATGTGCTCGCACACTTTGGTACAAGCACGTGGCAAAGCCACGCCGTCAGGAAAAGTCGGGCAAGGCCACGAGCGGCAAGGGCGCGAGCTCCGACGTGTTCCGGCCCAGCGTCCTCACCGGTGTCAGCGTGGCTGTGGCCTTGCAGGTTGAGGACACTTGCACAGAGCTTGAAGAAGGACGTGCTTTCACATTGGAGGCCAATCTCACTCCCTCGTACAGGCTACCAATTTTACGGCCCAAGTCTCTGACGCTTGGCTCCAAGAAAACTGCCAAGACTTTCAGGTCAATTTTTAAGGGTTTAGGTTTGGCCAGTGGCCTGCTTCAGCTTCTTTTGAACCCGCACAGATTGCGAGAATGAACCCAAGGGATTTGTACAAGAGCTTGCTGCGGGAGCAGCAGGCAGGCGATCGCCGGGCGATCGCCATGGGCACAATCTCTGCCACGCGTCCGCTGACTGCAAAGGTGGCGCCAGCGCAGATGAGCAAGGTTTGGGCCGCTTTGGCGTTGAAGGTGAACTCAAGGCTGTTTTGTAGTCTTCTCCATTGATATGAAACGACCAAACAAGGTACAATCAAACCATTTTTGGCCAGTCGACTCAGCTGGCAAAACGTGAGTCAGTTATGCAACTTTTTGCTGCAAGGCGCCGTTCTAAGTGATCACTTCGTGTGCTCAAGGTTCTGTTGTTTGATAGAAAGGGGCTACCACTGAGGCTCGTCAATAATCGTGGTCGATGCCCATATGCCCATGCTGAGGACCTTTTGTCTGCTTTGCCAGACGGGGAGCTGCAATGGATCATGCGGTGCGTCCCATCTTTTGCAACTTTGGAGCTTTGCAGAAAGGCAATTGCCTGCGGCGAAGATGCAGATGCTAACCCCATTCTCATTGCGCTGCACACGTCTTTTGCTACGCGGACACTTCAAGATGCGCTGTCACGGGAACCTCTCCTACCGCATCAAGCTTTTCACGCAAGCAAGGGCGGCCAGAATGTCAAAAGCACAGGCAAAGGGGTCCAGCCCAACCTCGAGTTGAACGAGATGCAGCGCCAAGCCTTTCATGCAGCATTGCAGCGCCGTGTGTGCTTGGTCCAGGGACCGCCAGGCACTGGGAAGACCAAGCTTATCGCTGCCCTGGCGGGCGCCCTTAGCAAAGAGCGACACTCGGGGCCGGTGGTTTTGTTGGCGGAGACGAACTATGCAGTGGACAACTTGGCGCAAGCTGTGAAGGCACACACCAGCGCAAAGATGGTGCGGCTTGGCCCCACATCCAGTCCAGCGAAAGAATTTCAGTTGGACTGCCAGGACGGGTGGGGGTACATGAAACCATGAAACAAGCTAGCCATCAAACAGGCGTCTGTGGTTTTTTATTGGATGCTGTCAACAAGTTTGACATGTCTGAGTTGATTGGCGAATTGGGCCCCCCCGATTACGTCGGCTCAGGGATCTCGTTGACCGGAATTCTCCACCTTGGAGGCCGAGCGCGAGAGCAAGAGGGCGGGCTGCGGCTTTTTCGAGAAGCGCAAGGAGTTGCTGACATCGGCTGAGGTCATTTGCTCCACTGGCGTTCGAGCTGCGTCGTTTCCAAAAGAGCTCGGGGAAGATCATCCTGCCACGATTTTGGATGAAGCTAGCCAAGTCACAACACCGGTGTTGCTGTCTGCCCTGGTCCGTCGCTGCCTGCGCCTGGTGCTTGTGGGGGATGACCAGCAGTTGGGTCCTGTATGTGGACTGCAGCAAGAGAGCTGCAAGAAGCTGCAGCTAATGCTCCCTGAAGGACAGATGGGCAGCGAGAACAAGCCTTGAAGTCAGAAGAGCGCAGTCAGCGCGCCCCGAGCTTTTTAGCTGTTTAGGGTTTAGTGGTTTGGTTTCCATTTGACCCACTAAAATGTATTCACTGTGCTTCTAAATTGATGGGGCTGGCTGTGTGCCAGTCACAGTCGAACTCCATTATACCCTTTTTTGGCGCACGGCCTCCACCAGAATGCCATGACACATTTGATAATATGCCATAGCAAAGGCCCGTGGTCTGACATACTAGAAGCGACTGTTGTTTACGCCTTGTGCTGCAGCCACAAACGTCCGTGTGAATAGGGACAATCCTCTGGGCAGTGTTTAGACCCCCTTTAAGAACGGCACAACATGTCACTGACGTCTCAAAACGGGGCCCTAGTTTGACAAACCTCCCCCTAGATCTCTGCCGGCTGAGCTTGCGACCAGAGTTTCGCTTTTTCCCTTACCCATTTCTCGCTGGTCGTGGCAGGTTTGGTCGGAACCAGTCGTGTGATGGGTCCGTTGAAAGGCGCCACCGGAAAGAACAGGGTGTGGTTTCAAGAACTGCAACTTGCGGCCCAACATGGCTCTGAGCCAAAGGTACTGAACCGCGCACTTGGCCTTTTGGATGGTTTCAGGACTCGGTCCGGAAGATTCAGCTTTCGCCTGGCTGCTGAAGCAGGGCCTAAAGGCCGTGCAGCTGAATGAGCCTTGGCATCACCTTAATGGCTCCGGCAATGGCATGTTGGTGTTGGTATGATAGGCAGAAGGGGACAGCTGCAATCGGGTTTGTTGTAGTACACCCTGGGATTACATTGACTGGGAAATAATTCATTTGGGTTCATTCCAACCCATTTCAGTTCATTCCCAAAATCGACCTGGTTATGTTGGACCTGATTGGATATTTGCCGAGGGTGCAAGCACAGGGTGTAGTACAAAACCCTTAGATATAAACATACCGTACCAGCAAGCATAAATAGAGGCGAATCCCGCCCTTCTAATTCTTTGTCACCGGGTTTGCCATGGGGGTGCGAATGCCTGGGCTTGATTCAAAGCAGGTGTTCTCAAGGCTGTTCTTTTGGTTTCCCTTTGTTACCCTCCAAACATGGGCCAAAACCTTTTTGAGGGAGCCGCTCGTCGACCAATACTTTCAGGAAGGTTGTGTTTCCACATTTTCTTGGCCGGCGGCAAGAATGCCAACCATGTGTGTTCAAAAGAGAGGGGAACAAGCATCATACGGATCGGGTATGCGTGGAAAAGGCGCCTCCCCCTCACAAAACAAACAAAGAGGAGTTGTGAAGCGTGCGATTGAACAGGACAAGCTTCCAATGACAGATGAAATGGGCCTGCGCAGTACGTCTAAATAGCTCAGGCGCAAACTGCGCTGCACCTGCATTAGTTCTGGCTGTGGCATCCCAAGTGTCTTGCGCAAGGCGTCCCTTTAAAACTTTGAAGCTGTTGATGCATCGTGGCCCGTCAAAAGGCAAAGGGCAAAGCCGGATGTCTATTGCTTTGCCATCCAATTCGGCCTCAGCATCGAACCTGCTCGAGCGATTCTGTGGATGCGGATGGCCGATCGTAAGGAGCAGTATCGTATGCACCCGAAGCTTGCAGAGTTCCCATCGCAGCATTTCTACCAGGCCCAGCATACTCTGAGAGATGTGGTGGACAGTGACTCTTTGATACCAAAGTGGGCCATCCCTATGCCTACTCGCTGAGTGAGTTTGTATTATGCTACGCTAGCCGCCGAAGCTCTGTGCACATCTGACTGGCACATTTCTCAGACTTTCCAAACCATGTGTCGTTGGTCACAGAACCTCACATTACGAGCCCAACACATTTCTCTTGAACACAGAACCTTACTATGCCAATCGTTTTGCCCGACGCATCTCAAGGATATTCCAAGGTGTTTTTTGTAACATAATACCTGCACGTGTTTGCAACCCTGTGTCATGTTTTTCCAATCTAAGAGCACACCTATTATAGTAGACATCCAGGTCCAAGTGACCTCCAGCACATTTGATATTAAGACTGGGGATGCTGGGCATGCAGACCTGCGGCCAAACACATTGTTCTTTACACAAATTAACGAGGTTCAGGTAAGTTCGATTATCCTCTATAAAATTGCTTTACTAAACAGCAACACACCGGCAAGAGACCCCAAACAGTGTTGATGCCTCAAGAAGACCTCTTGAAAGGAGCAGGTCCTGCGTGGATCTTCTTGGCAGGATGTCTCGAAGGACCAGTGCAAGGTGTCTTTGTTTTTTTACAGGATCTCTGCGCAAGATCTCTTGAAGGATCTCTTGGCAAGATTTGTGTGCACGATCTCTAGACAGGATCTCTTGGTCAATCTCTTGGCGAGATTTATGCACGGAATCCTTGACAGGGTTTGTCAAGAGACCTCTTCTTCTACTACTACTACTCTTACGACTTCTACCACTGTTACTGCTGCTGTTACCGCTACAGCTGCTGCTGCTGCTGCTGCTGCTGCTTGCCACTACAACACTACTACACTACTACTACTATTTACACGCTGACGCGACACAGCCGGCCACCGGGCACCCTGCCCTGCCTGTTCTGTCACTTCCCTGTCCTTTGATTCGGATGAGATGCCGAGATTTGAACATCACTTCCTTTGCGCGTTTTTTTTGCAACTTTGGCATTTCCTTTTGCTTCCTGTGCGTTTGAGCTCCCTGCACTTTCTTGAGCGCCGTGTAGTCGCATTCCTCCCCCCTGTAAGCACCCCAGCGCGAAGCCTTGTGCAAACTGCTCGACAGCTAAAACCACAGAAGCGCGCCAACACGCTAAACCCACATGCGCAGGTTGAAGCAGCATGCACGCGCTAGAACGGAAACAGGGCGGAAGTTGCCCCCAGGGCGCTTCTCAGTCATGTGCCTCTGCAACCATGGAGAAGAAGCAGGAGTCGCGACTGCAAACGCGCTCGAACGGGAGGAGGCGGCAAGTTGCCCACAGGGCGCTTCTCAGTCATATACCGCTTCAGCCGTGGAGAAAAGGCGATGGTCGCGCCAGCCAGGGAGTGCGCATGGTGTCAGAGCCGAAAAGGCCGCAGTTGCTTCCGTTGGAGGTTTCCCGACCTGTCACTTCATTTTCCTGCATTTGAAGTCTGTCCTCTGTTTCACTGCCCTTCAGTCGCTACTCGTCATCTACCGGAAAGTTGCCCGCAGGGTGCTTCCAAGTCGAAAAAGAAGTGGAAGGAGGGCGGGGGCCAGCCCGTCAGGCCCGCTCCTGCACTTCCAGTCCCTGCACGTCCTTGCCTTTCCTGTTACTTGAGCCCCCTCCTGTAGTGTACTTTGTTTTTTTGTTGCCATCAATCATCCACAATTGCCCATTCATCTTCCATCCACTTTCCACTAGTACCATCCCTTCCATACCTTATTATGCATCCATTCTCCAACAGTGTTCCACCCGCTTCCACAAGCTGCCAGCAGTGTCGCCCATGCATGTTGCAAGAGCAGTTTGGCAGTTGTAAGGGAAGCCGAGTGAAGCTAAGGGACGCCAGACAGCACAAGCAGATTGATCACCCCGCATCAGTTGACCGCGCGCTGCACAGCGTCGCGAGGCATTTCGCAAGCGCAGTTTGGCAGTTTTAAGGGAGGCCGAGTGAAGCCAAGGGAGCACCTGAAAATGTTCGTTGCACAAGCAGCAGCATGTTTCACATAGCAGCCACCAATAATGTTCATCGTGCTTGCAGCAACATGTTTCACGCGGCAGCTCTTGATGACGTTCGCCGCAGAAGCAGCAACATTTCTCGCGCAGCAGCTTTCAAAAACATTCGTCGCATCAGCAGCAACATGTGTCACACAGCAGCTTCTGAAAACGTTAGTCGCTCAAGCAGCAACATGCGTCACGCAACAGCCGCGTCGGACTAGCAGCAATCACACAACAGATTCGTCGCACTAGCTGCGATGGAACTTTTTTTCTCGCAAAGCCTTGCAGGCTATTGACAAGGGTCAAAAAAAGCAACAGTAGGAAGCAAGGTCCACTTCAGTAACAAGCCCTTGGCTTGGCGCCAGGTAGTTGGAAACCAGCTCTGCGGGCAAGCCAACCCTCGAACCGTTGCAGCCAAGCAAAGCGCCGCAAACACACCTGTCGGTGAGGGTTGTTTCAATAGTCTGGTTTCACCTGAACGTGGCGCGACTCTTTCACTGTAAGACACGAAAAAAAGAATATGAAAACACCTTGGGAATGTCACATGTTGCGCATTATTACTCACAAAGGCAGGGCCGACTTGCGGTGCTTCTCTCGCAGCAGTTGCAGCTCGCAGCTCAGACTTGTCCAAACTGTTAGACAGCTGGGGCCGCGCCCGAAACACGCCAACAGGCTTCAGCCACATGAGTCAAGCATCACGCACGGTCTAGCGCCGGAAGAAGGGGAAAGTTGCCCGCGGGGCGGACAAGGAGCTGCACACTAGTGACAGTTGCCCATGGGGCGCTGGTAAGTGATTTAGCAGTGCATGGCAAGTGGGGCTGGGCACAGAGCCGGGGGTGTAGTCGTGGCAGTTCCTGGAGATGGCTGGTGCCTCTTCCATGCGGTGGCAAGGTACGGGGCCAGGCCTGGAGAAGGTGCTAGGCCGCGCTGGTGTCTGCGTGCTGCAGCGGAGATCTACTTGCAGGCGCTAGAGTGGCTGTGGGCGGCGCTGGCTGGACCAGATGCCGCAGCAACTGAAGCAGCTTGCGTGCCAGAAACGGAGGCGGAGTTGGAGCGACACCGAGACTTCGTTCGACGGCGCGGTGGCGTGGAGGCACAGGTTCCAGACGCCAAGCTGGTGCTGTGGAGTAAGGTGCTGGCTGTGGTGGAGCAGCCTAACGGTCTGGACTCCTTCCATCACGGGACCAGCGCAGAATTGTGGGCGCTCACCCAGCAGTTCGACTTCGATGCTATAGTATGGAGCGGCGTCCCTGACGCGAACTACTGGGCACGAACTCAGACTCGTGTCACGGACGAAGAATGCCGGACGGCAGTGGCTCGGCTCCCGACCGTGCTGCAGCTGCTGCACCGAGAGATCGGCAACGTGGGGCCCTATGATCTGCTCGGGACCGATGCCGTGTCTCCGCAGCCGTTTGCGCGGACACCTTGGGTGAGGCGGTGGGCCGAAGGCGGCAGTGAAGCCATGTGGGAAGTGCTAGGCATGCTAAGGCGGCCCGAGCGCATCCATGCTCCAATTCCTGAAGCGGAGGCGGACGTCTGGTCCGAGCCAGAAACCAACAGTGACGTGGTCTTGTCAGACAAAAACTCTGACAAAATAGACATGGAAACCGATAGTGTGCCAAGGCCCGAGCGCATCCATGCTCCAATTCCTGAAGCGGAGGCGGACGTCTGGTCCGAGCCAGAAACCAACAGGGACGTGCCCTTGTCAGACAAAAACTCTGACAAAATAGAGATGGAAACCGATAGTGTGCAGTCGTGGGACTCGCAGGATGCCAGCGACGAAGCTGAAGAGCTTGGCCCGGTGGCGGTGGAAGCCAGCAAGACGTGGACCACCCTGGAAGACACAGACGTCCACCTTGCCGAGCAAGTGGCATCCCTGCTGCGGCCGACGCCGCTGCTGCCGCCGCCGCTCCCGGCCTGGAGTGCCAGCATGTCCGCGCCTGCCTCAGGAATAGTCTACCCCGCCGTGCATTGCGCGTTTGCAGGCTGCGCTTGGTGCAGCGAGATGCAGCCGTGTCAAGAGGCCTCGGGGCACGCTGGAGCGTGGGTGGTGCCAGACTTACACTGGACTCGCCTGAGTGGCACCTGCTGCGGCAAGGCGAACACGTCTCTGGGCGCACTTGGCCGCGTGCCACTGGGACAGCCTGTGTGCCGGCCAGCCAGGGCAGGAGTGGTGGCAGGCCAAGAGCCGGTACATGCGAGCCCTTGTTTGCCGAGAGGAGGCATCCGTGCCTGCAGTGGGCTGGAGTGTGGATCGGCGCACGCTACGCCGTCTCCGACAGGAGAGGCGCGAGGAGCACTGCGTGGCCTTGGTGTGCGCCTGTTGCGCGGCAGTGCAGCCTGGAGGTCCTAATGGCAACGTAGGATACGTGTCAGTGCGCGAGCTGTTCACAACCGTGTCAGCCGAGAGCTTTGCCGCGAACTGGAGCTTGACAGCGTACATTCGCAAGTACGGCGAGCACGCGGCCGTGAGAGATCGGCTTCCGGAGCAGGATTGGCAGCTGTCGCTGCCGCCCGATCTGTTTGAGGGGCAGCGAATTCTGCGCTGCCCAGAAGACCGCGTGTGTGCCGCGTGTCCAGCCACGCAAGAGCAACTGTGCGCTGAGTGCAAGCTGCCACTGTGCCGGACATGCTGGAGCCGGTTGCGGCAGAGCACGTGCCCGCAAGTCCCGCAAGCTCTTGCCAATGACAACTGGTACGGGTATCCTCTGAATTTCTTATATCAAGAAAAGGTGCGGTGGATTGAGGCCGCGGCAGCATGTCCTGTGTGGACGTCCGTGGTGAGTTTCTATATAGAGGAAGATCGCGGGCACCTGATGGAGGAGGAGCTGCATCGCAGCGACTTCCGCGTGGCCGTGCGAGGCAATGTTAGCTCCTTCAGCATGCCTTGGGAGGAGATCTACGGCAGTCTCCACCGCTTGGGGGCGGAGGCTGTGCTGCATCAGCTGCCGCACGCAGCCCCGGTGCTCAACACCATGATGAAGTTGACAATCAAGGGCATGCGGCACGCCGAGATCGTGGAGTGGGTGGCTGGTGCAAAGCTGCGCCCGTGGATCGTCGTGAGGTGGTTGGAGCACCTGATCGACAGCGGACATCCCATGTGTGAGGCATGGGCAGACAAAGCCGCACTCAAAGAAAGCTTGAAGCAGCGAGTGTTCAGCAGGTACGGCAAAGACGAAGTGTCGCCGGTGACCATGGAGGCCGCCTCGATGGCGCCGGAGGAAGCCGACCAAAGCGGCGGAGGGCAGAAAAAACATGCCACACCTGAAGCGGCCAGCGTGCATGAAGTCAACGGCGAGGCCTTTGCTGGCATAGTGCGGCCGCACGTGTTGTCGTCCGACTACACTAGCTCCCAGGTGCACGACGTAGACGTGCAAGAAATTGTGCAGCTAGCCAAGCTCACCGCGCACGTGAAGGTGCAAACCGGGCAAAGCTTTTGGGATCAGTGGCAAAATCGGTTCGTCAGCTGGGCGTACCCTTTCAGCCTGCCCGCGCCAGTGGGCGGTCCGGATTTCCCGTCCAAGTCGCGGGACCGCAGGGGCAGTGAGGCTGCCGTGCCCGGCGCGTGGAGAGCTCCATCCGCAACTCCTGGGATCTAGTGCCCGGGGTGCGCCGCATCACGATGAAGTGGCATTCGGTGTGGCACTCCGACCTGTGGCGTCGGCTCAAAGGCAAGCGGGCCGAGCTGAAGGAAACTCCCGATCAGGCATGGGTGGAAGCCGCGCAAGGCCTGTACAAAAAGTTGCAGAAAGGGGTGTACACCGTGCGCCGCAATGTGTGCAAGCCCATCAACTACGATGCGCGGAAGTTGTGGTACGCCAAAGACTTGACGCTGCCTGAGCAGGAGCTGCTGCGGGAAGTGCGGCACACGCAGCAGACCTTGCCGGGGACGGTGGAAGTCCGTCGCCGCATCGGCCGGTTCTTGTTCGGGGCCCGGGTGGAACTAGGAGAGCCGCTGTTCCTGACATTGTCGCCCACCACGCGGCACAACGGCCTCTGCCTCAAGGTCTCGCGGTATCGCCGTGCGGACCCGGCAGCAACAGGCATGTCCGGGCCATGGTTTGCACGAGACTCGCCTCAGGTATGGGACACGGCCGATGTCCAAATCGAGCTGCCGAATTATGACGTCCGGCGAGAGCTGACAGCCAGAGACCCGTGGGCGGTTGTCGTTGCCTTCCAGGCCATGGTGCGCTTCGTGTTTGGCACCCTGCTCGGCCTGCGCATGTGCTTCCGATGCCCAAATTGCACGTGCCGCGATCAGACAGGGCACGGGTTTCACGTGACGGGCGGCGTGCCGGGCCTGGTCCACGCCATGTGCGGCGCGATTGAGTACCAAGCAAACTCGACACCGCATTTTCACTGCAACGTGTACTTGGCGTGCGTGTGGCAGCAGCCCCTGCAGAAACTTGCCGACCAGCTGCAGGCCGAAGTGCTGCGTGTGGCGGAAGTGTTCGACTTTCAGCAGTGGCTGCATTGCGAGGAGCATGTTCTGCACGAGAAGCACCAAGCCGAGGTGCAGGCAGTGAAAAAAGTCGTGGCTGCAAAACTACCGCGGTCCAGAGAAGGACGCTTTGTGCTTGTGGCCCTGCTTCCTACTGCAAGACACGCAGCCGAGCGCGTGGACGCAAGATCAAGCAGAACAGGCGGCAGCCACGGATGCAGCGAGGTTCAAGGCAGCCTACGATGCAGCTGTGCAGCAAAAGCTGACGCATCAGCAGCATCACGTGCACCCGTGGAGTGCCTCGCAGCAAGCCCGCTCGCCGCTGCCAGCATGCCGCAAAAAGAACGCTCCGAATAAATGCAAGCACGGCTTCCCGCGGCCGCCCAATCCGCGCTGCAGAGTCATTTGCCGCGGCAACGCGCGCAAGTTCAAGCTCAGCACCCGGGGTCGCCGTAATGCGCTGGGCACTGTGCTCGGTCGCCGGCACGATCCGTGGCTGTCTGGCACCTGCCGAGCGTTCGCCTTGATGCTGATGGGCAACAGTCACACCGGCCTGACCTACCGCGTGCCTCTGGCGAGCAGCACGCATGATCCGGACTGCGCTCGGGACTGTCTTGGGGCGCAGACCGTCCGACGGCTCCAGCGAGCCATCGCCCAAGCGGCTCGCCGTGCCACCAAGTATTTCACGGGGTACTTACAAACACCGCAGCCTCTGGGCCGGAAAGAGCTGCAGCACGCGGCGAGGCAATTGAGCTTCTTGGACACCAAGCCGTGTGAGGGCAAGGAGCTGCAGCGATACAGGCAAGTCGTCAACCGGGTGCTGGGAGACCTCGAGTTTCGTTGCTCCGTCCGACCACTCACGGAAGAGTTCATGCTGGCTGGCTTTTGGGACGTGAGCGAGCCGTCTTCGGCCGAATGCATTCGCAGCTTCTGTGTGGCCCCATTCGTGGGGCACGAGTGGTTGACGCAGCTTGATGCAGTCACCGAACAGCGGAAGAAACTCAAGCCACACAGCAAAGGCAATGCAGAGTTCAGGCTGTCTGAGCTGTACGGGTGGCGAGGCACGGACCCACGCGTGTACTTCTTGTCTCCATGGGAGTTTGTGAAATGGTGGGAAGTGAAGAAGCTGCAGCCGCCTTCTGCGGCGGCCGACGGGGACGAGCGCGGCCTGAGTGAGTGGAGCCCCGGACGCTCCCAGAGCATGGCGCAAGGCCAGGCGTCTGCGCCCGCAGACGGCTGGAAGTTCGGACGGGACTATCGCTGGCGCGACCCCTTGCCACCCCGTCTCGCAGCGAGCGTCCTGCGCCCGCCGTGCAAGAGCCAAACCCAGGCGGCCGCAGCGCACTACCTGCAACGGCGTCAGGAGCCTGTGGTGCCTTTCCCACGCCTGTGCCCGCTTCCAAAAAGTGACATGCCCGCAGACACACAAGCACGGTTCCTGAACGTGTATCTGCGACCTTGGACCTTGGATGCGGCAGACGCGAGCCTGCACGTGCCGCACATCACGGCGCTGGACCTGCCCATCTCCTCCTTGCAAGCAAGTAAGCCACGGCGACGGCTGCTACAAAAGACAGCCCCTGCAGACAGAAGCCACAGCGCAGCTTGGCGAGACTATGCGACGCAGCACGCGGTGTCCGAGCACGCTGCCAGGACAATCCGCAACTTCTTGGCCGCGGCCGAGTGCACGCCTGACGAAGAAGACTTGGAGCAGGACAAGAAGGAGAAGCAATGCGCCGAAGTGGACACGACGTGGGTGGATGTAGCCACAGTTCGCCGACTCAGTGAGGGCGGCGGCTTCCAGTACTCCAGCCGCACGGCCCCCGCAGTGCGCAACATAGTCCAGCAGTGGCGCACCAATGCCGATGCGGAGCAAGTGGCGGACCTCGCACGGTGCGCAGGGGTCCCAGATCCCAAGGAAGCCCTCGGAGCCGGAGCAGGAGATGCACCGCAGGAGCGGCCGGGCGAAGCGCGCGCTCAGCCAGCAGTGGCGTGCGTGTACGGCAAGCTGAGTGCACAGGCAGCTGCGCTGTGGCTGCGCAACTTGCACGACCCCAGCACTCTGGCACGGCCCAGCGAAGAGCAGCAGGCCTTTTTGCAGGCCGTGATAGATCGCTGCCTGCGGGAAGCATGCGAGGAGGCAGAGGACAAGCCCTTTCGTAGCGAGCCACTGCGTGCCTTCTTGCACGGCGTGCCCGGGGCGGGCAAGAGCCAGACCCTCAAGTGGCTGCGCGGCTTTTTCGAAGAGATATGCGGGTGGATGCAGGGGCAAGAGTTTGTGTACTTGGCCTCACAAAACACCCAAGCTGCGCTGATCGACGGAAACACGCTGCACTCGTTTGCCGAGCTGCAAGTCAAGGCTCCCAAGCAGAGGCGACAAACGCAGTTTGGCCCCGACAAATTCGTGAAGTACCAACGACTCCGGTGGCTGATAGTCGACGAATGCAGCACCGTCGCGCTAGAGGTCTTGGCCGTCTTGCAAAAGCGGCTGGCAGAAGCGACCCGCAAGAAGCGCTCCTGGAAGTGCAGAGACACCACGCACGAGCGGCCGTTCGGCGGCGTGGCAGTTCCCCGCGGTGCGCGCCACCTCGCTGTTCCAAAACCCTTTCAGCAAAGGGGTCAGCGTCCAAGTCGCCAACCTGCACCGCCTGTTTTGGACGCACGGGACGGCATGCAGCGCTTGTTTGAGCTGACAAAAGAACATCGCTGCGTGGACCCGTGGCTGAGCCACGTGCTCTTGCAAGCCCGGTATGGGCGGCTGTCCCAAGAGGTGTGGTGCTTCCTACACGGCTATCCCACGCTGCACGCAGGCAGTTGGTGCCCGAACAGCGGCCAGTGCGACTGCAAGCAGGACCGGTGCAACGGACTGGCCGCAGCGTGGCAGCGGGAGATCCAATCCGGCACCCCACGCTCGTGGGACGTCCGCGTGAGGGAGGAGTGTGACGTGTGCGCCACCGAGCGAGAGCGCCGGCGCATCGTCGCTGGCTCTGCACGTGAGACGCCTGATCCACAGGCAGCTAAGTTTCTAGAAGGACCTTTCGTGCACGGCTTCAACGCGGCCAAGTATGTAGCTGCACTGCTGCGAGCCCGATGGGTGGCCCACGAGCGGCAACACGTGCTCCTTTGGGTTGTGGCGCAGGATACACCTCTGTTTCAGCTCGAGCCGGAAGCTGCGATCGGGGAGCTGCAAGCTCGCAAAGAAAACTGGCTGCAGCGCCACGACCAGGCCACTGGCGGCATCATGGGCTTGCTGCCTTTGCTTCCCGGCATGCCGGTTCGCGTCACGCAGACTCTGCCCGAGCTGCGGCCACTGCGCTTGTTCAAAAACAGTCGCGCGAAGCTGTTGAACTGGTGCTTGCAGGATGCGGATGCTGCGGCGGTGCAGGCGACTACCGCAACCGAAGTCGTTCTGCAAAGCATGCCGACATGTCTCCTGATACAAGTCGAGGGCGCCACTTGGAAACAGCTACCGAGCCTCCCCGCCGGGGTCGCATGCATCCGGCCAGTGCAGCAGCACTGGAAGGTCGCTGCGACCGGCAGTGCCACCGTTTTGCGAAGAGGCTTCCCAGTGGCTTGTGACTATGCCGGCACAGCGCACTCCTTCATGGGAGCCACACGGCCCGCCTGCACATTAGATCTTGGGTTCTGGGACAGCACGCCCTCGCGAGACGCGCAGCTCAGTGCCTACATGTGTTTGTCTCGCGTGAAGCGCGCCGAGGACTTGTGCGTGAGCCGGCCATTTGGGCCCAACCTCTTGGGCCAAGGCGATCTCACAGGCCCGCGCACGCTGCTCGAAACGCACCGGCAGACCATTACCTTGGACGAAGCCAAGGTGAGGTTCCAGCAGGAAGCCAAGCAACGCAGCCGGCACCCGGAAGTGCTGCTGAGCTGTCGCCTCTGCAGCGTAGCGCGCGCAGGTCAGGAGTCGCTCAAGCCCCTGACCGCTTTCTTGGCGAACGAATACGCCGCCCGCTTCAGCGTCGTGGCGCAGGGCATGGACAGGGTGTGCCGCGCGTGTCGCGCAAAGTGCCCGGCCGGCCAGTCCCGCCAAGCAGAGTGCGGTGATACTTTGTGCGCATGGTGCCAAGGAGTGCCAATGACACAGCCAGGTTTGTGCAAGATATGCAGTACCAAGCCTCTCGCCTGCTCCAAGTGCGGCGATGCCGCCAAAAAAGGCCAAAAGCGCACACTGGCAGACTTCAACTTAGATGAGATTTTTAGAAAGAAACGCACGAAGGAGCTGCGCCGCGCACGCTGCAAGCAGTGTGAAGCAGATGCACCGATCAGAGCCACAAAGGCAGCCAAGTGCAAGCAGTGTGGTCACTGGAAGTCTCGAAGCCACGTGACCGGGCTCGACTCAGAAACCAACGAAGGGATCTGCAGAACCTGTGCCACGCGCAATGCCAAGCCGCCGGCACAGCCGCCGGCCAAGGCGTGCCAGCAATGCGGCAACGCTTTGCCCAAATATGCAACGCCCGGCACATGGTGCGACAGCTGCGCCTTCCCGCCGTGCCAGGGCGGGTGCGGACACGCGCGCCCGCGAAAAAGTGCGTACCACGCCAAAAATCGCCCCACTTGGGTCTGCAACAGGTGTGCCGCCAACAAGTGCAGCCAATGCGGTGGAGACTTGCTACAGACAGCAAACGCAGACTCGTGGTGCGAGAGCTGCGCTTTCCCGCCATGCCAGGGCGGGTGTGGACAAGCCCGTCCACGCAAAGGCGAGTGCCGCGCCAGAGTCTGTCCCAACTGGACTTGCAACCAGTGTGACGCATGCACGTGCAGCCAATGCGGCGGAGACTTGCCAAAGACGGCCAACGCAGACTCTTGGTGTGACAACTGCGCCTTCCCGCCGTGCCAGGGCGGGTGTGGACTTGCCCGCCCGCGAGCGGGAGTGTATCGTGCCAGAGTGTGCCCCAACTGGACTTGCAACCAGTGTGCCGCAAACACGTGCAGCCAATGCGGCGGAAGCTTGGCAAGGGCGGCCAACGCAGACTCTTGGTGCAACAACTGCGCCTTCCCGCCATGCCAAGGGGGGTGTGGGCGAGCGCGCCCCCGCAGGGACGAGTACCGCGCCAGACGTTGGCCCTCCTGGGTGTGCCGTGAGTGCGCGCGCAAGCCAAGTGAGACTCCCGGCCAAAAGCGCCACAAGCAGGGCTGAGCTTCGACACAAGTCAGACAGGCCGGACCAAAGTTATGCTCAGGTTGCGCAGGGACTTGTCCGCACAAAGGAGTTAAAACTCAAAAGCGAAGTTTCAAGGCAAGTGAGAAAAAACTTCCAGCCACAGGAGCAGAGCCAGCCAGAACGTGGCTCCGGCCATGCGAGCATGCAGCTCGGCCCAAGCGTGCTGCTCGGACAAGCCTAGCTTGGAGCAAGCGTCATTATCGTTCAAGACGTGTTGGCGCGGCAGACAGAAAAAGGCCGTGGCAAACATGTGATGTGATCATTCGAGACACCTCTTCTGCTGTCTGCGTCTCGCTGTCTAGCGGGCCGTTGGCAGTTTTTTTCGTGCTAGGCTTCTGGTCAAACAACCAAGGCTTGTGTTATGATCTCGGTGGGTTTGGTGGTCTCGCAACAAGCCCCCCCCTCAAAAAACCGCTCGGGTTTTTGACTCTGCACGGAAAGTGTTTTAAAAAAAGAAGCCTCAATTTTCCATACATTATCCAGCTGTTTTCCATGCATTTCCATCCTTTGTCCATGCATTCCATCATTTGCTACCCATTTTCCCGCAAGTGTCCATCTATTGCCCACCCATTTTCCGCGAAGTTTCCATCCATTGTCCAGCAATGTTCCATCCATTTTCCATGAAGTTGTCATCCATTTTCCACAATCCATTTCCATCCACCTTTCCCTTCATTTCCCCACATGTCCCTTACCGGCACGGACAGCGCCCCCTGCATGCTCCAGCAACTTTCCATCCAGCTTCCATGAAGTTTCCATCCATTTTCCAGACATTTGCGATCCATTTCCAGTCGCCTTTCCCTTCATTTCCCCACACGTCCCTGAACGGCGTGGACAGCACCCCCTGCATCGACTGCATCATCCCAAGCAATGTCCGCCATGGATGCTCAATCGTTGCACCCTATTGCAATCCTTTTTCCATTCATTCCATCAATGCATTTTCCAGGAACTTTCCATCAATTGTCCACACATTTTCCATCCATCCCCTTTCCCTCCATTTCCCACATTTTGTTCATCAACGCCCCTTCATTTCCATCAATTTTGCATCCTTTTTGTCCATCCTTTTTCCAGCCCATTCCATCCAGCCATTTCGCATGAATTGTTTAT
>CAUJNA010003583.1:68842-78842 GCA_963377175.1 Effrenium voratum
CGAAGAAGATGATGATGATAAGCATCGTGATAATGCTGATGATGATGATGATGAACTGACATGATAATCATCATGACGCATCCTCAGCATCACCAGCAGTCATCATGATAATCATGTCCACGCATCTTCTGCATCTCAAATCGGGTCTAACGGGACACTTGAAACGTATATAAAAAAAGATAAGGACGATGACGAAGAAGATGATGATGATGAACACCAACTGACATGGTAATCATCATGACGCATCCTCAGCATCACCAGCAGTCATCATGATAATCATGTCCACGCATCTTCTGCATCTCAATTCGGGTCTAACGGGACACTTGAAACGTATATAAAAAAAGATAAGGACGATGACGAAGAAGATGATGATGATGAACACCGTGATGATGCTGATGATGATGATGATGAATTGACATGATAACCATCATGACGCATCCTCAGCATCACCAGCAGTCATCATGATAATCATGTCCACGCATCTGCTGCATCTCAAATCGGGTCTAACGGGACACTTGAATCGTATATAAAAAGAGATAAGGACGATGACGAAGAAGATAATGATGATGAACACCAACTGACATGATAATCATCATGACGCATCCTCAGCATCACCAGCAGTCATCATGATAATCATGTCCGCGCATCTTCTGCATCTCAAATCGGGTCTAACGGGACACTTGAAACGTATAAAAAAAAAGATATGGACGATGACGAAGAAGATGATGATGATAAGCATCGTGATAATGCTGATGATGATGATGATGAACTGACATGATAATCATCATGACGCATCCTCAGCATCACCAGCAGTCATCATGATAATCATGTCCACGCATCTTCTGCATCTCAAATCGGGTCTAACGGGACACTTGAAACGTATATAAAAAAAGGATAAGGACGATGACGAAGAAGATGATGATGATGAGCGCCGTGATGATGATGCTGATGATGATGAACTGACATGATAATCATCATGACGCATCCTCAGCATCACCAGCAGTCATCATGATAATCATGTCCGCGCATCTTCTGCATCTCGAATCGGGTCGAACGGGACACTTGAAACGTATATAAAAACAGACAAGGACGATGACGAAGAAGCTGATGATGATGAGCACCGTGATGATGATGATGATGATGAACTGACATGATAATCATCATGACGCATCCTCAGCATCACCAGCAGTCATCATGATAATCAAGATAAGGACAGCGGCGACGACCACCACGCCGATGATGATGATGATGATGATGATGATGTTGAATCTTCGGTTATGCTCATTTTCCAGCCAGCCTTGGACTTGTAACCGCCCTTCCCGTACGCCTCCCCCTTTGAGGAGAAGGGGTCGGCGGACTGCTACTACTACTACTACTACTACCGCTACCACTACTCCTACTTCTTCTACTACTACTACTACTTCTTCTACTACTACTACTGCTTCCTATTTAGCTTTTTGATCCTGACAAAAAATTGACCTGTCAGCCAAGAACGGCTTCCAGACAATTTGTTCTCTGAAGCGCCCGCCCCTGCCAGGGACGGTTGGTATCAAAGGTCACAGAATCCCAGCGGCTGCCGGTCCGGGGAGTGCGCTTGACTGCAGGAGATCAGATTTCCAAAAATGCTTCCAAGAACCTTTTTGCGGGATGGTGCCTCAGGGCAGCAAAAAGAACTTAACCAACTTTGAGAAATTCCTGTATTAACTTCTGAAAACCCAGCCACCTTTGTGAGGGCAACGAACTCCATTTGGATCTCGGAGCGAAGGGGAGCCGGGGGCGTCACCAGCAGCATGGTATTCAGCAGCTCAAGGTCAGCTTGTCAGAGAAGCAACTAGCCGGCCGTAGTTGACAGGGGCATGGACCGAGTGGCAATGTGCAGTTGAACAGTTGAACAGTGTAGTGAGCAAGTGTTATTGAGGCAGTGTTACTCTGGCAGTGTAGTGTTGATTGGTGTTACCGAAGGTAGCGTCGAAATCGCCGTGTATTCGTACTGCGTCAAGTTCTTTTGTGCTGTCTTGCAGTGTCAAGTTGTCGGCTGTTATCAGAAGAAGAACACTTCGCAGCGCTTCCGGGAGCTGAAAAGAATTCGCCCGGATAGGAAACAGGTAAAAAGCGGTGTTATAGTTTTTTTAGTAGTATGTATATAGGGTATAGCTTTCACGACTTCACGACCACGGGTATGTAGGTACCCTTGAGCTGGACCACTTTGACGGCGCAGGATCCCCAGTGCACTTGGTGGACACCTCCAAGATGAAGGATGCAACTTGCTGCAAAACGCGCCCAAGAAACCGCAAGGGTCCAATCGATTCCGTAGATATTGCAAGTAAAACAAGCGCAAGCCGCGCACATCGAATCTCCTGCACACTTGCTTCTCTTGCTTCATGGTTCTGGAATGAACCATTTCTGCCACAAGAGATGTTGCTGGAACAATCCTACCAGCCCCGTGACGGTATTCCTGGACCTTTCTGCCTCGCCATGAAAGCTTTTGTCAACCAACGGCTTTGGCTCGTTGCAGGACTGCGAGGAGACGCGTGTAGGAACCTCCTGGCGCAACATTGGAGAAGCTGTTCAGGCCGTGGAGTGCGAGAGTCCATTGTTCATTGTTCATGTCACTTTGATTGAACATAGATGCAAGCTGAGACTAGTGCCATCTACGTGTCCAAAAACACGCTTGGTAGGCCCTACAACTGTGGCCCAACATCTCGACCCGGGCGAAACGAATTTCGGAAAATCGACTCGCAATTCAGACAAACACAACTCAGAAAACAGTAGCCCGAAAGTCAAAAGAACACACGCAAAATTCAGAGCTCGCCATTCAGAAAACACAGAAAGGTCAGGATGTGATAGTCGGGATTGTTGGGACAGTCGGGATGGTCAACATGGATGGTCAAGACGGTCGTGGTGCGGGGAAGCATGTTTGTTCCTTGAGCGAGAAATGCGCCCTGTCCGGGACAGCCAGAAAGCAGACTTTTGGCGACACGTGGCAAAAAGTTTGTTTATCTCTGTTTGCGTGACTTGTGTGGGTAAATGCGCTTCAAACCACTGCACCGGGTCGGGGTGGTTGGCTTAGACGGCAGGCTCGGGATGGTCGAGGATGGGATGGTTTGGATGGCTGGGATGGCTGTTTGGATTGAATCCGCTAGGAAATTGAAGACGTTGGCCTGAGCTGTGTCGCTCGAAACGCACACTTGTGCCGTCCGAGAACTCTGAACACCCAATGGATTTGAATTGCTGTAAATAGGACATTGTTGCAAGGGCATTTCTATGTTTGTGGCTATGCCCAACGCTGACGAGCCTGGCCAACCGTGATAACCAGGGTTTCAGCGGGTATTTGATCTGCTTACTCTTGCAGTTTCGCAAGCGCTACCCATGTCCGATTTGCTTAAGCACTTCGTGTGTTTGACGTTGACCGTGGACAAGCAGCGACAAATGGGAGCAGGCCAGCAGGCATGACTCATCATGAACCGCAAGAGTCACGCCGCCGCCTTTTGCCTTGTTTCTGAGTTCAGGCAATCGTTAGTGGCAATTGGCACCTTGTATCAGCATGCTAGCAAAGCTTGCTTCAGATGCCTTGGAAGACCCCTTGCTTTGCAGGAAGTAACATCGTGCTGGTGGGATGTGAACTGCCAAGCTTGCAGGTAATTCAGATCCTGCAGGACGCCTTAAAAGCCGGAGATGTTTGCAAAGAGGCGCGGGTTGCCAATTCCGACTAACACGGACGTCAATCTGTGACTGTTCTTTTTGGCGGCCGCTGCAATTTGGAGACTTGAAACGGCTTGGTAGTTTCTGAGCTGTGGTAACAATTGCAAAGGATTCTTCCGCTGGGTTGCTCGTGCTAGCTTATGCAAAGAACTTGCAAAGAAAATCTGCGTACGGCAACTTGCGAGAGAAGTTTGCATAGAGAACTTGCAGAGAGAACTTACGCAGAGAAATTGCATCGAGAGCTTGTGTAGAGAACATGAATAGATAAACACGCGCGCACAGAGTTTTCGCAGAGAAAACTGCATGGAGCTAGAGACACTTATGTACAGAAGTTGCATTGCGAAACTTACGTAGGAAACTTGCACCGCGAAGCTTACGCAGAGAACTTGCACAGTCCATGTCTGGATAAACTTGCGCAGGGAATTCGCATCAAGAAACTTAGATGGAACACTTGCATAGAGAACTTGAGTAGAGGAACTTGCATACCAAGAACTTGCGTCAAGGTCTTGCGTAGAGAGCTTGAGTGGAAAACTTGCATAGAGACCTTGCAAAGGGAGCTCGCGCAAAAAGACTTCTTTCCAAAATGAAGATTAGGATCAAGGCGGCAGGGTAGGACCGAAGGCAGTGCTGGGGATTGTGGCCCTCTCGTGGATCGGGCCGGTCGAGGTGCACACATCCTACAGTCTGCAACTCCCGAAGCAATGCAAAGGTTCTTCCTCAAGGGCGCTTCGAGACACGCATGCAAACAGAATATATATATATAGGTACATGAGCAAGATGCACACGAGCGAGATTTACCTTAGCAAGACACAGATAAATTGTAACCAGATGCGCTTCAACTACATTGACACCTTTCCTTTCGAGTTTAGTTTAGTTTCTTTTTTGAACACAGCCGGGGCGTGGAGTGCGCGGGCAAAGCGTTCTTGCGGTGGTGTTGTGTGAATTTGTGTTAGTCCGGACGAACCCTTTGCTTGGATATAAGATATCTTAAGAATTGCGGGTCGGAGCTCTCTCGCTCGGCAGCCATGCGAATTCGTGCTGCGCGCGGCGAACCTGTTGAGCTCGCGCGGGTCGGAGCGCTCTCGCAGCGCCATGTTTGCCCGAAAGGACGAACCTTCTGCGTGGACCGGGCAGGTTGAACAGGCGCACGTGTAGTAAAACATTGCCTTTTCCATTCTGGAATTGGGCCCAAAACGTTTGTCGCGTGGCTTGCGCGCCTTCTTTTGAAAGTAAGTGGCCCACTGCTCGAATCCCCTGGGGTTCCCTCGAATATAGTATAAGTGCGCACAGTGCACTTTCACGGCTCCGGCCCGAAAATCGCAACATGCAAGTACGAAAGTAGCACGCCCAGCGTGAGCAAGATGCACAGGAGCAAGATACGCTTGAGCAAGATATACCTGAGCAAGATTCAGATACACACGGGCAAGATGTGCTTGAGCAAACCACACATGAACAAGATAAACATGAGCAAGGTGCACTGGAGCAAGATTGCTTGAGCAACGCCTATTTCAGCAAAATGATACCCAATGCCAAGTAAGATACACTCGCGCCGAACACCTGCTTTCGGACCACCTGTTGTGTGATGCGTAGCCCTCCACGTGGATCCAGCCGGTCAAGGTGCAAAAGCCTTAGAAAAGAAAAGGGAGACCAGCAGTGCTCAAAGTCCAATTTGTTGTTCCGGCTCGAGATTCGAAATGTCCAAGTGCGAAACTGGCCACACAGTACACTTTCGCGGTTCCAGCTCGAAAATCAATGTAAACAACAATCACTGCGTCAGCTCGAATATCGAGAGATTCAATGTCCACGGCCACAGATCAAAAGCGGCAACTTCAAGAGTAAAAGCCAAATGCCTTTTCCCAAGGCAAACAAAAAGACACAGGAAGAATTACAAAGATAATCACAAAGAGCACCTTTTAAGGCTTGTTCATCCTTTTTAAGTCTGCAGGGTCCCTGAAACGCGCACAGAACAAGTTACGCAGACCGTTTAACAAGTTTCCCACACACACACAGAACCACAGACAGAGAACGACTTGCGCAGGTCATACAATAGATCACAAATTGCGCAAGCAACGCGCGCGCAGAACACGTGGCACAGATGATGTGGCGCCACATAAAATGTACAGAACAATGCACCGAGAACGACTGCTGTCGGCCCCACATAAAGCCACTTACATGCAAGACTAGATGGATAGACCGACACATGACCAACACCTCACACGCACAATTACAAATGCCGCTGCAGATTGGTTTATGCTTTCGGGCCGCCCGTCTTCTAGTTGACTGGGACTTGTGAATGCAACGAAAGCTGTATGCAACGGGGTACATGTATGCGTCCATATCAATAGCCAGTTCACGCTATTAAAGCTTTGTCCTGTAGAACCAGGCACGTGCTCGGCTGCTTTCGTGGGCTGAACTATGACAACGAGCGCTCAAACAGCTTGCAATGCATTCGTGCTTCATATGCAGATTTGGAGCCATAGCACGGGGAGTCGTGAGGAACCTTCGGCCCTCGTAATTTTCCCAGGGCGCGCCTTGCAAGTTGGCTCCAAATCACAGCGTGGCGTCTGCCCCTTAGGATGTCGGCGTCATCACTCCTTACTCGGGGCAGGTGAAGGACGGGGCGCTGAAAGCCAGGGGTTGGGTCAGATTCAATAGGGAATGTGGTTAAAAGACATAAAACCAACCGTGAATGGATCCGAGTGCAGGCAAGGGTTGCTTGGGTGATTCTCGTATTCCCTACTAAGAACAAGCAAGGGGCAGTAGCCCTTGCAGAAGTGCATCCATTTGAAAGCAGTCTCCAAGTGAGCAGTCATTCAAACAGCTCGAAACGGCCTTGCCTGGCTGAAGCCACCTCACAGTGCTTGCCACATCTCAGCGTTCATCTGGGGCTCGGATGCTTCCCAACCCGTTGATTGGAGACTTACGGGTCAACTGGCACCAGCGCCTCTTGCTTGGCAATGTGGAGGAGCTGAAGCAGAGGCAATGCAACGCAGAGGCGTGTGCGCCAAAGTTGGCATGAATTGGGTGCTTCCGGATCAAAGAAAGATTGATGTTCAGACAAAGTGTGAAAGCAATTCGGTGTTTTTCAAGAAAACACAAGACACGTGTACGGCCTACTACAATGCGTAAGGCTCAGCCGGCAACAAAGTGTGTCCTTCGCCATCATGTTCGGATGTTTAGGGAACGGACTGTGGCAACATTTGGGTCTTGAACCCTTTGGATGGTTTCAAATGAAATCAAGAAAAGCCGACCACCTGGACCCGATTTTTAAGACACGCTCATGTGGCAACCTTGTCGGCGCCGGGGCAGACATACCCTTGCACAAGCATGAAAGAATCAAAGCAGCGCTTTCAACTAGTCAGTGACCGGACAGGCCCAAAGGCTGTGCTAGCCCGAAGGTCTCCGGTTTTATGTGCCTTCTTGCCCATTGTTTAGGGTGCAGGTGATGACTGTGCTTTTGGCTTTGCAGTTCGCTTCCATACTTTCTGGCAGACTGGTAGCCTGCAAACGACGAATCCGGAGTCGTCCCCAGAACTTCCATGCATCCCAAATAACCTCAGGCCTCCGAAAGCTTTTGGGAGACAGGCCCAAACAGGAAGGCCGAGAGCGTTTGTGGCCCGCAACACATGCCGTCACCCTTTGACGGCTGCGAGGTGAGCTCAGTGGACGGGTTCCAAGGCCTGGCGCGGAAGAGGGATCCTTGCTTTTCTGACCTGTCAGGAGACAGTTCACCAAAGGAACCGAATATGGTTGGGAAAGGCGGATTGCCCCTTAAAATGCGTGCTTTTGATTTTGTGGGTGGGATCAACTGCTTCGTCCCAGCAGGGGTGTATGATGCGAGCATACTGGATTGCTTTTGTTTCTTCGATGAGTCTTTGTTGCAGTGAGGGGCATCGGGCGACAGGATGGCGAGAGTGCATCTGAGCAACAGACAAAATCACCGCTGTAAGGGGTTGTGGTAGTCCCACATCCATTTGGCAGATTACACGGTGTCGGTTTATGGTTCTCCATGTATTTGTTGAGGTAACATTGTGGCGGATTTGGTTCTGGGTAGGCCAGAGCTTTCTTGAAGCTGTCATTGCCCGATGCCTTGGTTGTGGTGGCGGTGTTCTATTGCTATGTTGTTTCCATCTGTTTCTTGTCTCTACAGCTTGAATCCTCGAAGCACTTCTTTCAATTGGACCTAAGCAAGTGCATCAGCCACATGGCTTTCTGCGCATGTTCGCGCCCTGTTCTGAAAGGGATGCAAGCTGCCCATCCGGCAAATGAAGTGGAACTGGGCTGGAAATCACTGAAAGGACAGCTGGTGTTCGGACAGTCATGCAGGGACTCATGTTCTAACAAAACGTGGTAGTTTGCTGTTGCACATTCCCAGTGTGGACGACTCGACGACTCTCCCAAACGCGAAGTGGTCTACATGCGGGGCTTGACACATCACCAGTTTGATGTCCCAGCGTAGATTGGATCTCTCGACGTTTCCTCCCGGTGTCGACCAACTAACATGAGCAGAGGCAAGAGGGAAATGCTTGTTTTGCCCTAGGCTTCGCCCTTTGATCAGTCTCAAAACTGGCTTCAGCTGGTGAAAGGTCTGAACGGGGTGCCCGCAGATGGTGTTGGTGTTTGTGCTGAGCAGACTGGCACCGGTCGATTCCTCCGCTTCTTGGGCTTTCATTGCGGAGATTGTTTCTCCCGTCTAGAGGCAAGCCAGGACGATGCTAATGCCAGGTGTTCCTTCTTGTTGAGAGGCACGATTGGCGCTCCTGTCGGCGGATAGTGTTGAGAGAGTGAACCTGCATCACATGAAGCACATGACGCCCCAGGCAAAGAGAAGGACCTCATCATTTTCTCAGCCGTTCGCAGTGGAGACCGCGTTGGATTTTTATCAGACGCCCGCCGTGCTGCGGATGCATTTGGTTTCCGAAGAGTCATAATCCTTTTACGTGCTCATGAACGCACTGCATGGCACTGAGGCCTGAATGTTTTGCTCACACGTGCTCGTCGTGGACTGATTGTCATAGGATCTGTACAAACTCTTCGAAGGGACCCAAGTTGGAATGCATGGGTCCAATGGCTAGGCCAGTGTCACACAAGTTCAGGGTGCGCCTAGGCGATGATTCATCTCGCACAAGACATTCGATATAACGTTGCTGTCAGAGGGACTCGCGGCAAGCATGCTGACTGCGCCTGAACCTGTGGTAGGAATCCTGCCTGAGCGGCCCTCAGGCATGGGGTGATCAAAACTAGAACTTTGATCCCATCATGCCGAGCCAAAAAACTGCCGGCCCATCACGGGTTTACGGGGGTCCTTCACTCAGAATCGTACGTGTTGCAGAAACCATACAAGTGGCTGATAATATGAGTGATGTCCATGATACGAACATCTCCAACCAGTTTCGCAAGCTGAACCAGAGTCAACCTTCGACAAAAGCCATGCTCATAGCTGGGAACCTTGCCAGGTAAGAAAAGCAAAGGCGGGCTGAGCCGCTATTACGGAACCCCCCGTTGAACAGGCTCTAACAAACAGGTTCTGACTCGCATCGCATGAGAATCATGGGGTAACACCCTAATCCCCTCTCAGGATCACGCACACTATTGACACAGCAAGTTGGCTGACAATGGAATTGAAAATGAGGATGGCCACTACGCACCAACAGAAGCTTCCTTGTTTGCAGCAGGAGGTTGTGTTTTGCTATCGCCATCCACCCCCTTGGCCAGAAACCTGACTTCAGACCATGGCAGATGAACCAGGGCAAAGACATGAGGCTATTCGGCCCAAGAAGGCTTACCACAAGGAAAAGTCCAAATCTGCTCAAACCGACGTGCGAGCATTGCCAACAGTTGGCCCGAAGGAACCCAGGAACCAAGGAGGGTTCTCATGTTGTCACGGCCATGCGCCCTGACCACTTGCTGCGCCGGCGCCTTGCTTTGGCTACTGGCCAAGAAGCTCACCAAGTTGAAGCTTGCCTCAAGCCCGCTTCGGTTGGGTTCACGGTTGGTCTTGGCTTTGCTTGTTTTAGGGTTAATGTTCCAGGCATTTACCGGGAATTCCTTTCTTCTAGGGGAACCCGTCTGATTAGGGGGAATTATGAATCAGGGGTCAACATTAGGCTTTCGTTTTGTTTGTTTGGTCCAAGATAAGCTTGAGTCTTGCGTTTGCTGTAGAGTTGGTACTGGTTGGGTCCTGCCCGTGCCTCCCTGCTCCCAACCCTGTGCGATGGCTTCTTGCTTCCCCACTCCCCATTCAGTTGCGGCTGGCGTTAGAGACATCCAGCCCTGCAAATGGCTTTGCCCAGGTTGG
>CAUJNA010003583.1:83842-88842 GCA_963377175.1 Effrenium voratum
TATGTAATGTATGTATGTGTATGTAATGTATGTAATGCAATGTAATGTATGCCATGAATGTAATGTATGTAATGTATGTAATGTATGTAATGTATGTAATGTATGTAATGTAATGTAATGTAATGTAATGTAATGTAATGTAATGTAATGTAATGTAATGTATCGAATGTGTGGAATGTATGTAATGTATGTAACGCATGTATTGTATGTATGTATGTAATGTGTGTAACGCATTTGTATAATTCATGTAATGCATGCATTGCGTACGTAATGCAATGTAACACAATGCAATGTAGCGTATGTAACGTCATGCAATGCAGCGCTGTGTAAGATGCACTGTAATGTCACGCAGGCGCAAATTTATGGAGCAGCCCAGGTGATGTTCAATCAGCAGAAGAACTATCGGCTACGACCTGGAGCGCGTTGGGGATTGGAGGCTATTGGCATGCTCAGCCAAGGCATCATTTGGAACCAGGAGCCAATTCCAAGAGCCAGAAGCAACGCAGGCTGAAAGGAAAGACAAGATGTTCACACATTTTCAGGGGCTACAAGTTGATGTGGAGCTGTCTGAGACTGGGAATCCAAAAGAACACAACCCATGCTTAGGGTTCCCTATGCTAGGGAACGCCCACATGCTTGATCCTGTATCCCCCATCGCCACGCCGAGTTGGGTGATCACAAAGGATAGCATTTTTCATTTTTGATGTGGCGGCCTTCAAGCAGGTCTGACTGAGATTGCCCAGGTTTGCGTTGGAAGTACTCAGGAGGTCCAAGTGGAATTGCCCAACCGGCATAATATTGAAGGAAAAGTCCAGCAATCAACGGCTCGGTCGACGCGTGACAACGGAATCGGTAACTTTGTTTTTGCTTCTCATGTTTCACGATGTGCGTATGTGTTGATATTGCTGACAACATATGTGCTTTACTTACGCTTCAGATTAATCCTTGCCCTTGGTTTCGATGTCGGGATGCCCTTCGCCTTGTGTAAAAAACAGGTTGTTACCGCGTAGTTTTGGGAGGCCAAGACCAGGGAGTTGCTGTCCCCACACTTGTGCTCCAAAATTGCAAGCAGTTCGTCAGGATTTGCACAAGTTCAAGCAACACCGCCCTATGTTCAACAAGGCTGGGCATGGCCAGGCTTGATTCGTAGGGCGCGTCCGTTTAAACCCACAGAGCTGGCCAAACACGTGAAGACGGGTATCGCGGGCCCCCACCAGCGTTGCGTCCTGCCCATTTCAAGTTGTCCATCTATTTCTCTGACCCAAGGGTTTGCTTGAAGCAAAACCCAAGCATGAAAGGTGTTGCTCGGAAGAGGGACTGGCAGGGAGGCTCTGCAGTCAGTCCGGAGTAGAGTCACCCGCGTTGACAGTGGCTTTAGTTAAGGAACTTGTTTGGATGTTTTTGGATGGCTTGAAGGGGAGCAAGTCAACGAGTGAGCAAGACCCAGTCGGCCGCGAAGGCCTTGAGCAGCGCTGCTTTGGCAAAAGCCCATGAGCTGGCACAGGGGCTTGCGAAGAAGTGGTGCCTCAGCATGAGCCACGAGTGGCAGGACGGGGATTTGCGCGTGTGTGGGTCAAAACACCCTTGAGCCCACGTAGCTTCCTGACGTCCGTAGATTGCAGCATCCTTTGCCCTTGTCGCAAGCAATTTCGGGGCTTCACGAGTCTACGCAATTGCCGGCAGTCCGATGAGTCCATAGTCTTCTGGTCGTAGTTGGTGAATGGTGTCATTGAGCATTTGGATTGTCATAAACTTGTCTCTCAAGTGGCCTTCTCACCGTCGAGTGTGACGTGGATCGGTCTTCACACTCTTCAGCCTCAGTCTTGATGTCAGCCTCATGAAGGTGGTCTTGATGATTTCCTCCCACTTCCTTGCTTTCCAACGTTTCATGTTTGACATGGTTCCACGACGCAGTACTCGGACTTTCCGAAGTGTCCATTGCGCCGCCTGTTTGGCCAAAAATCGATGACCAGTGCGCATAAGCGTTTTGAGCCGCGTACGGCTGATATCTGTCAGGAGGGAAGTAAGCCCTGTACGAAGAACGAATCAGGCGGGTAAGTACTCGGCTGGTTCGAATGCCTAATGTACACACAGCCAGTCGCAAGCTATGATGGCAAGGAAACGGACAACGCTCGGTCAGCCTAGTTGTTGAAAGCTCCATAGTCATGACAACCGCGACATGTTCAAACATTCGTTGATTGCAAGCGCAACGCTGCAGGTGTTCCTCGTTACACATGGCCGAACCCAGGAAGAACAAAACCAAATCATCGAGAACGGTGAGGTGGCAAATCAGGCCAACAGAGCTAAGGAGAACCAGACAGCGCACTTCCTTTCCAATCGACAAAAGACACTGGATGAATGACACTTGAGGATGTTACGGCAAGAATCTCGAACATACTTATGCCCATCAACTGGACACGCAGAATGAAGAGTTGAGAAGTGGCACCATGATCGGCGCCCGATAGGTCGACCAACACACATCCTGGACACGGACAAGAGCGGGCGAAGCCGCTAGGCTAGACCGGAAGAAAGGGAATTCAAAGGTGTCTAAGAGACAACTAGCAATTCCAACCCTCCTGGCCTAGCGCCGTTGGAGTCCTTTGATCGTAGTTTCCTGTGTTCAATGATCCGATGATAAAAGCGTACTGCATGATCGTTCCTGGTGCGCGCATTGGTGGGAACGGGTTATTCCGGTGGTGGAAATCTGCTGTCGGCAGGAGGCAGAGGACCGCTTGACGACCCTCACGATTATGGCGATGATGACGACACGGTGACAGGCTTGGTCCAACGGCAGCTTCTGCACTCCCCAACGCAGCGGCGAAGGACCACGAAGCGACGAAAGGTAAAGGCGAAGGTAAGGGCAAAAGTCCGAGCAATAAGAGGGCGATGCCGTGCTGGTACCACGTCTCCAAGAATGAAGGGCACAGACCGAAGACGATGCGCAAACTCGAAGAGGAAAAGGGAAAAGGCAAAGGGGAAGGAAAACCCATCAAGATCGGCGTCACCTACAAAGAATGGTCAGTCCCGGAAGTTGCTCGAGAGGGCTCGATGGTTGGGACGCACAAATGGCGGACGCAGTGAAAGCCTACGCCCAAAGCGGCGCGCTGTTGGCTTCGAACCCGTTCCGGCAGAGTGGCTGTAGGAGACGTTGCTTGTCTTGACAGGATGGAATGAATCTACTTCGTCAGAAGTTGAATATTGAGCCGGAGACAGGCCTGGACCTTCACCTTGGCTGCGATTGGTTGCCCTCGGCAACGGCCGTCGTGTTACGCGAAGTGGCAAGAGACATCGAACTAAGGATGGTCGCCAATGCCCAAATAGGATTAAACAATGCCCGTGCGCCTGGAATTCAGACAACAGGCGCCCGCCGCCCGCGCCAAACAAAAGCGCCCCCCCCCCCCCCCCAAAAAAAAAAGAAAAGAAAGAGAGAAAGGAGAGGAGAGATAGCAAAGCCAACACCTGGCCCTTGGATCTGTGGTACCTTGTTCCTTAAATCCAAAAAAACGTCAGCTTTACCAAACCCATGTTCTCTTACATGTCTCTTGTTTAAAACCTGCCCACAATCAAACCCACAAAGGGGGTAGTACTTCAGTCCCCAATTTGACATGATTTCAGGGGCCCCCGAAATACAGTCTTGTTGCCTGGCCCCCCAAGAAAAACAAACGGAAGCTCCAGCAACACAAAGTCAAATAGGAACTGAATTCCAAAAGTCAAAAGCAACCTCCAGGAATATTAAATCAATTTGAAACTCACTTCCAAGTGTCAAAGGCAACCTCCAGCCAGCAATACTAAATCAAGTTGAAACTCAATTCCAAACTCAAAGGAACCTCCAGCAATACTAAATCAAACCCAAGAAAGAAGCTCAGCAATACTACCAATACTAACTCAAGTGGAACCACTTGAAGTGGATCTCAAGATAGTATTCCAGTTCCCCCCATCATTGAGGGGGGACCCCCGATTACTTTTGGACACTACACCACCAAAAAGAGCACCCATCACGGAAGCCTATACAAGCAGCATTGATCACGCGCAAGCGGCGTGGCCATTATTCAAACCCACCGAGCCCTTAGAAACCCCTACACACCTTTTTGAGAAACCATATTCCGCGGCGTTTCCCTGTACGACAGCCGAAGAGCCGTTGGCCTTCCATACAGAGCTTGCTTCCCTCCCAAAAGCAAGCTTGTTTGCAACTCTGTTGCCGCCTTTTTGTCTGGCTGGGCTGCTGGCTTTGCCTCAACTTTGCGCGCAAACCAGGCATCGGTTGCAATCTGATTGCGGTGTTGGGCTCCTTTGCGGAAATTTGCTTAGCTGTGTTGCTGGGTGTTGTTCATTCTTATCTGGGTGGAAGTGGCGTTCTGCGCTGCATCTGGTCCCAATTGCTTTTTATCGGGTTCTTTATCACCCTGAACAAGTCCAGGAAAACGTCGTCGTCACACACTGGGCACACGTCCTGTCCATGGCAGTCCTGTGTTTGTTGCGCGGGGTGCCCTTCAGTAGTTCTCCAACTAGGGCTTGGGACCTCCAGCCTGCTGTGTCAACTTTGTGTCTATTGGGTGGACGCGACGTTTCCGCAGTCTGCTCAGGCTCGAAACGTTCCAGTTGGAACGCTAATGGATGCATTCTGCGTGTTTCCAAGCGCTACCCAGATCTGTTTTTTGCTTTGCTGTAGTCTGCTTTGCGATCAAGGATCAGCGTGTTTCACTGGATGGCCCTGCCATAGCCAAGGCTGTCACGCTTGCCCATTGAACAATGACAAACTGATGGTTCGATCTTCTTTTGCCAGTAGTGGTAGATGGCTACATGTTCTGGCTATCCGAACTTGCCCTGCGCTTTGGTTCTGTAGCCCCAGCGTCCTCCTTGCATGGTGAACTTGCAGCGCAGCTGCCTTCCTCGTCCGTCCAACTGATTTCCAACTCCAGTAGACTGATGGTTGCATTGCTGCATTGATAGCCATAGCAAGTTGTAGCTGCTGTTGCGCTTGCTTTTTCGTTGTTGTTAGT
>CAUJNA010003583.1:98842-181342 GCA_963377175.1 Effrenium voratum
CGCCAACCGGCCTAGTCAAAGAGTTTGCTGCAAGGGCCTATTGAAAGTTGCAGGCAAACTGGCTTCAGGCACAGAACCTCATCTGAGGAACGTGCGCGATTATCATGTGGCCTGGCTTTTGTCGTTTGAGCGCGAGCCTGCTTGGGGCCTGGGGCTTGGCGCGTGTGATGGGATATACTGGCTCCAGTATCATTTCTTCTCTTTGCAAGTCCAGCAACGTTTGGGAGGGAGGATGTTCTTTGGGGGGGCCGCATGGCCCTGGATCTGTGTCTCAATGAGAATCTGATGACCTGATGGTTGACATTGTTGTGGAGGTTCCTGGTTAACACAGTGTATGAATATGCTGAGCGCAGAGGTCTTTTTCTAAAGGAGCCTTGACGTATACCTGACACAACTGGTTGCCTAAAGGTCAATGGTCTGCAAACACGGAAAAACAGACACACATGTCTTTGAACCTTTCGCGTCGAATTAGAATCTCAACGGTCTTTGCCGTAGCCATATTTTGTATGTGCCGTGGCCATTGAGAGATGCCTAGATCAATTTTGAAAAGCTCGCTTTATTTTGTGAGTCGGACATGTTGGATTGTTTGATATCTACAAGGTTTGCACAAACTCTGTCCGTGAGAAGTGACTGCAAAAGTTGACACCTCATTGTGTCCAAGGATTGTGCATCTGCTTAACGTGAAGATGCAAGTGGCTTAAAAAGGATAAGGGCTGACGCCCTGTGAAACTATCGACTTACTTACTTCAGGAAAAGATACCCTTGTGGCAGCGGTTGCTGCGAATTGGAAAATGATCATAGCTTGAGGAAGCTGATCATGCTTGTTGCTCTTCAGCGCCAACGCTGCTGGTGATAGCGGTTCCTTGGACTGCTCCCCGACGAATATCCTTCGTGCTAATTTTTACTGTAGGCCTTCCATCCCGCGGGGATCGTAGCCTTTGCGGTAGTAGCACCTGTTGTATTCTTGCTGGCTGCAATCTTTCCATTCCTCCCTGCGCTGGTTGCTGATTTTCTTGGTCTCACATCTGCTCTTGATGTGTATAATGAGAGGAGCATGCCAGTCGGTGTCAACGTTCTGCAGAGGAAGCCTGATTCTCGAATGCTCTTTTGTGACCCTTGTCATAGGTACTTTGATTGTGTGCCCGGCATTGCTGCTGTTCCTCAGTCATACGCAGTTCACCACGGATGATCCCTTCTTGGTGTGAAGCGCATGGCGGATAATGTCTCGGATATTCGCTGATGATCCAGCAATCTTTCAATGGGCTAGTGTCTGCTGTCAGTAGTCCAAAGATCCGGACGTTCTTGCTGTATGTAGTTTCCACTCCTCTTCTACCGCGCCCAGCTACCCTGCGTGCGGAGGACGGATGCGGAACAGTCCGACGACTGTCACAAATGGAAGTCCTGCTCAGTGGACATGTCGCTCCTTACGCAGATAGTCCTTGCCCTTCTTCGGGCTCACGCCTTGGGAGTCATTCTTCGGATCCGTGTAATGGCGATTCCATTGGCTCCATATCTGATCTTCTCAGTTCTTAGAGGAAGCAAGGTTTTCTGAGAGTCCTTCGCCTTCATGTATGGACCTGCGTGCCAAGCTTTGGAAAACGGTTTGAAGAGCGCATCTTCGGATCCTTCGTCAAGCTGCCAAGCTGAAGCGCAAGCGTGTCGAGCGTTGCTGACGATCGAACTTTGAAGTGGCGGTGCGTTTGACGACTTCTTCTGCTATTGACTGCAGAAGCGAGCCCAGGATCTGATCTTGTATCGGGAGCATGGGGTATTGCAGCTGCCAGTCTGCAGCTGCCAGCTGCCAGTCTGCAGCTGCCAGCTGCCAGTGCTGAAGCTGCCAGCTGCCAGTCAGGGTGATCCCCTGCTGGTCCCAGTTTGGTGGGATCCCCTGCTGGTCCCAGTTTGGTGGGGGAAGTGCCCCTAGCTGATCCCTGCTGGTCCCAGTTTGGTGGGGGAAGTGCCAAGGGTGGGGAAGTGCCCAGGGTGATCCCCTGCTGGTCCCAGTTTGGTGGGGGAAGTGCAGGGTGATCCCCTGGTCCCAGTTTGGTGGGGGAAGTGCCCAGGATGACTGCTGGTCCCAGTTTGGTGGGGGAAGTGCCCAGGGTGATCCCCTGCTGGTCCGTGGGGGAAGTGCCCAGGGTGATCCCCTGCTGGTCCCAGTTTGGTGGGGGAAGTGCCTAGGGTGATCCCCTGCTGGTCCCAGTTTGGGGAAGTGCCCAGGGTGATCCCCTCCTGGTCCCAGTTTGGTGGGGGAAGTGTTCAGGGTGATCCCGTGCTGGTCCCAGTTTGGTGGAAGTGCCCAGGGTGATCCCCTGCTGGTCCCAGTTTGGTGGGGGAAGTGCCCAGGCCTTTAAAAACTAGTTAGACTCGAAAAAAGTGTCGTTTTTCTCAAATTGCATAGCTGTTGCAACACAATTTTCAGCTCGCAAGCCGGAACAGCACCACCTTAAACCCCAAACAGTAGCGAGCATAGAGCAGTAGAGGGCAGCAGAGACATGAGTTGACTTGCTGGATTTTGCTTTGTCATGGTTGCTGGCAGCCTTTTTGATCAACAATTGGAAAGACATATTCTTGTGAGTCACGCATCATGGCAAAGATGGTGTTTGCGTTGTTGATGCTCTTGTGGGTGCAGTTGTCCACCGCTGGACCGGGCGAAAAGCTCGAAGAGGTTGAAGAGGAGTATGAGCCGCAAACGCCACCGTCAGCAGGTGCCCCAGAATTGGACATTGCGGAATTTTTGGAGGAGGATGAGTACCAAATTGAGGAAGATCCAGACGACGCCGACTTACAAGCGTTTTTTGATGAACTTGCAAACTGGCAAGAACCCAAGGAAGAAGTTGTCCAGGACCTTGAGGAGGAGCCTGTGCCAGTTGTGAAGGAAGAGGCGCTCGTTGAAGATGGAGCTGAAGAGGTCGATGCGACCTTTCTCCACTGTGCCACCTTGGGCATCGCCCTGGAGAACTTGCCTGCAAGCCCATCTGACTGGCACAGGTTGATCCGGTTGGCCTTCAAGCGTGCTGCTCGTGTCAGCCACCCTGACAAGAACCCTCAGGTTCACAGGGGCGCTGTGCAGGCATGCAAAGAGGCCGAAGCCTATTTGCTCGCTTGGGCCGAGGTGTGGGAAACAGCAACACTGCTGTTTCCCCACCTGAATTTTTTGTGTCTTTGTAGCCGATGCACCCGCATGTTTGAGGCGATGAGTTGTTGCTCTTGGTGTCTAGATGATGACCGGAATCGTGGTCATGGGAAGGAGTGCAAAGCTGTCAATGCCTTCACAAAAACCACCGGGTACTTCACCAGACACCACACTTCAGATTTGAATTTGTATTTGAAGTTGGTTGCTCACGGTCTCGGCGAGAAGGCTGCAGAAGCCCAGGTGAAGGCGCGCGCCAGCATGCAAAAAGCTGTGGCGAAGCGTCAAGGGCAACTGTACAAGGTGGAGCAGGCCGAGGAGGAGAGGAAGTTGGCAAAGAAGTTCCAGCAAGACTTGGTCTTGGCCAAACGTCGGGCAGTCCAAGCCTTGGACGACGACTGGCAGGCCAAGACTGGTCTGGCGTTGCCTGGAAGCAGCGGCGCTCTGGCGTCCACTGCTAGCGTGGCTGACCTTCAGCGCGCAAGAGCAGCAGCCAGACCTGCAGTGGCAACCCCCCCACCAATGGCAACCCCCCCACCACCAACACCACCGCCAATTCCAGCAGAAGCAGCACCAGCTCCAGAAGCCGCAGCCGCAGCTGACCCAGAGTTATTCGTTGAAGGCTGGGAGCCGCCCCCTTTGCCCGAGAACTTCCCTGGCAGCCAGTGGACTTGCCCCCAGTGCGGCGCCCTTTCTGCACGCTGGGAGTTGTTTGGCCCTCACCGAAGAGCTTGGTTCCGGTGCACGAGGTTCCCTCAGTGCAAGTTCAAGCGGTATCCTCGTTCGTGAAGGGCTGATGCAGACCATTTTTTGAGAGCTGGCAAGAAGCCTTGGGAGCAGACACATGTTTGATTCTTGTATCAAAAGCATTGGCTGCGTCCGTCTGAACTCATGCATGGTATCGTCGAAGTCTGCTTCCAGGTAATTCTTCTTGGGATTGACAAGAGCATCTTCCTGATGTTGGACTGATTGCCATCGCCCGGTTTGTGAGACTGAGCGTTGGTTGACGTGCTGACAGAAGTGGCGCAATCCACCCGTTAATCAGCAATGGCTCGGTACTCCAGAAGCTTCAGAAAACAATGAAGCAGTTCGCTCCAGGCACAGACATCTTTTGCGCCAAGATCCAAAAGATGTGCGATCAATCAACGTGTGGAACGCTGTAAACAAATGGAGTGCTCTCTGTGTGCCGTCCGCGCAGCATGGAAAATGCTCCGCCTATGTTCGCATGATTGGCCTCAACATGCCACCCTTGCTGACTCAGTCGCGGTTAGCTCAGCACATTTTACCGGCTGCTGTGGCGCCTTCACCGCCATTTGCTCTCAGTGTTCCACAGAATGAACATGATGATGAAGAGCTTGAACTGAACAATCTTCAGCAAGCAGAAACACCAGAACCTCAAGCAAGCAGTCCTCCGAAGAAGCAGAAAACGAAGAAACCCGGTTCTTGACGAACACCCGGCTCTTCACGAACCAGCTTCCTCGTCAAGAGATAATCCGAACAACCCAGCCAACTTACCAATGGATTCAGATGATGAAGAAGAACTCATTCCTCGTTCTGACATCATGCAGCGCTGGAAGTTCGCAACGCGCTCGGAGTATTGTGATCAGGAAGACCATGGATCAGACGACTCAGAGGACAAGAGCATACAATGATCAGGGTGATCCATGACTCACAAGGATCCTACGTGACCACCCGTCAAATCTGTTCTAACACCGGATCCTTTACTGTTCCAAGAGACATTGAAGGAAGCCCTGTTCGACATGGCAGAGTCCAGGGAACCTTCAAACCGACCCCTCCGTGTGGGTTCTCTCATCAGAGACTCACAGAAAAGAACAGTGTGGATCATTTGCGCAAGCACGTCTAGTTTTGTACTCTGCGCGCCAAGAACCACGACTTCTACAACATCAGCCCTCCTCGGGAAAAAGATGAAAGATCCCGACGAGGGCTGATGTCGTAGAAGCCACCGCGACAGAAGTGAGAGCATGTCAGAAGCAACTCCTCGAAGCAAAGCTGCTCGACTGCAAGTCACGGCTTCGCAATGAGGTGTTTGATCTTGTTGATGCTGGTTGGGTTCTCAGAAGTTTCCAGGACAGATAGAAGGACGACCAGCAAAGCAGCTTCAAGAGGTGGTCTGATTAGACTTGTATGGACTTGCACCGACACGAGCAGACTGGTGTACATATGTATACTGTGGTAAAACTCTTCCCCGATCAGCACCGATCAGTGAGAAGAAATCATCGAATATTTTTGTTATCTTGCTTCTGGAAAACAATGCCCCGAATCGAGAGTTCATGAGTTCTTTCTCTTCATGTTGATGATCTTCTTGCGGTTGGTGACGGTGTGTTTGAGAAGGAGTCATTGGCCGACGTGGCCCGTCGGTCAACGCATCCAGTGGAAGAAAGATGAGAAGCCGGTTGGTGCATCAATGTCCATTGCAATTGATGAACTTCAGGAGATCACCTTTGACAAGAACTTGAAGGATGACTCCAGACTCTTACAGGAGTGTCTTGGGTCAGACAACTTGGTTACAATCGCCCAATCAGCTCCACAAGGGTGTCAGTAATCTCGTTGCGCATCGGCGCATCGCGAGCAGCATCGCCGACCACTGCGGGGTGTTCACGCCATCAGTAAGACCGTCAGAGTGACCAAGGATACTGTATGCGTTTCTGGCCACTTCATGGAAAGACGTCCCATCGCAACAATGAGGATAAGTCATCGCAAAGAGGGCGTGTCATCTTTCTTGCTGAAGAACGAGATCTTCGCAAGGGCTGGTGAGACACATAAGATTACAGCAACCACCATGACCATGTCAACAACTGTTGCTGGACTTCACGGACTTATGGTTCATCTCTGTTTCTTCGTGGCCCCGCATCAGAACTGAAGCCAATGACCTTGTAACAACAGCCCCAACAACACACCAGCCTGAACACAAAGAAACAATGCGCTTGATACGAATGTTGCGGAAGGAGACACACACACACAACCTTGCGCGTGTGCAAAGCGAAGATTGCCCCGCTGAGCACTCAACTAAAGCAGGCGAGCTGATTAAGGCAGTCCTCACTGGCAACCTTCTAAGGGTAGACGCACACCCGCACGCGCACTGTTGCAGAACAAGGCACATGGTCCCGGCATCATTGCCTTTGCATTGGGGCACATGGGCATGAGTGCATCATGCCGCCGAACTCAATGTGTGAGATTATTTTCCTCGAGTTGTGTTCCATCAGCCGCTTGAGTGTACGCAACTTTGCGACAACGACACGCAGCTTTTCTCGATGATTTCCAAGCGCAATTCAAGCAAGAGACGCGCCTCGCACCTGAAGACCGACATGGCTGATTTCCCGATGGAAGAACGAGTTCTCCAACGATCAGACGATGATCCACACCCACGAGCTCATGATGAAATGGAAACCCACAAATATTCAGAAACATCAGAATGCTACAATTCCAAGGAGGAAGACAAGGCAGCGAGCGACGAAAGCACGGAACCGACTTCAACTCCAACTTCTACCAAAGAGGAAGACGCCGAGTCAGTGATTAATCCTTTTTCAGGATGAACGACCGCCTTTGCAGAGAACCCTGCAACCAACGCTTGACAGACGAATCATCCGACACCCTTCAACAATGAGCACTCCCTCCAGCTTACCAAGCAGTACGTTGAGTGCCAGAACATCTGCAACCGAACTTCGAGCACGTTCCAGAACATGAGATGAGAGTATTATTGGGAATCATCCAGCGCTTGCGCAGCATGTGCTGTTATGTTGATGAGGAGCCAGCCGACTACGGTGCTGATAATCTTTCGCACGCTGTGTCACAACCATCAGATCGACATAAAAAAACAGCGAGTGTGCCATTACTTTGACAGCAAACTGTTCTCAGAGCGCTACGTCAGCAGCGGGATCGAATTGGATCAGGAGAGATCCGGCAAACTGGCACCGACAATAAAATGGATCGCCTACGTGCCGCCAGGACATGCGCCGCACTCAAACCAAATGGTCACAACTATGAGTTCTATAAGGACATGGAGGTGTGTGACAGAGCATTTGCAGGGACACACAAGCTATGTCAACAAACAGAGCCTTGACAGACCGGCCTAAAGAGGCAACACCAAGAAGTCCTATCGCCAATTCTCGCCATCAGAAGGATTCTGAGACTAAGATCAGGTCTGCGAGCCGGCTCAGACGTCCTGCGCCGCCACACACTGAGCATCAGCGTGCATCATGCCTCTCAAGCGTAAGAAGAATATGTCTTTCATGGTCCACACCACCAATGCTCATGAGGGTGGCCGCCAACATGCTTCACATGGCGGGCATGGACGACTTCATGATGCTTGACGACCCTTACACCGCAGCACTTCAATCAACATGTTCCGTCGAGCAGAAATGCAGTCTTATTGCGGCAATCACGCATCAAGATCACCGGAGACAGAATTGGCAATCACGAACAGAACAACTCCCAAAAATAGCCTCCTCATTCCAGCCGCATCAGATTATCCTGCAGTCCACCTACATCCTCAAGCAACGACATCATCAGCCCCAGCTCCTGCTTCTTCCCTCCTTGGACTCGCGCTTGCAGCCGGGCGGCGCGCTGGCGATCCAGCCATCGAGGGCATCAGCCTGGATTGCTGCCGTGGCCTCCGCCTTCCGCAGCAAGGTCACGTCGCGCGGGCTGACGCGTGCTTTTCTTTCACGCAAGGAGCCAACAGGCCATGAGCCGCCTGGCGCTGTCTCGCGCTTGCTTCACGAATGCTTCGTGTAGGGAAAAAGAACGCATCCTGCAGCGTTGGGCCGACCTCGCTTGCGATGTTATGCTTTCGGGCCAACCGTGGTCTAGTCTAGGAGTGCTAGTCGAGTTTTTAGATGGAGACCTGCCATTGGTCTTTCTAAGGCAAGGACATTTCCTGTCAACCATACGCCTCCTGACCCCGTCTGATGTTTTGTGACTAGGTTCTGAAGATCTAGTTGAATTGACTGTGAATGTATCATGAATCGTCTTCAACCCAAAAGCCTTCTTCTCTGACGAGAACCTCCTCTCCTGGCGGAGCATTTCATACGTATAGTTTCCAAATGGATGTTCCTCAAAGATTGGGGTGATCGGTCTTTCTGTCTGCTCATCTGACACTGTTGTGGAAACTCCTGGTCAATACAGTGTATGCGTAAGCGCTGAGGGCGGGTCTGAACTCTCTTGGTAGCAAGGGCGTGACGACTGACCAAGGTGGACCCTGACTATTTCCCAGATCCACATGACATTCGCTTGGACAGATACAAGGGCGCCAGAGAGGCTGGCCGCGCGAAGCAGCAAAGATCTGTGTTTTTCAAGAGCCGTGGCAAAGCAGAGTCTTGCAGTTGGGTGCACCGCAGGCCTGTTTTATGGCGTTTGGCCACGGGCCAAAAAGCTGTGTGGGTCAACACTTTGCCATGGTGGAGATGAAGGCAATCCTCACGGAGGCGGGAGAAGAGCAAGAGATTCATGCTGGCAGGTTGGCGCAGTGATTTGAATCAACCCTTTGAGCTGCACGCAGCTGCTGTTTGATTCTGGACGTCAGGCTACACACCAGTCATTCCAAAAGATTGGCTTAGAGCCATAGCCAATGACCTTTTGCGTGCTCACAGGTGCTTCGACATTTGGAGTTTTCCACTCCTCAAGACTTGGCTTCAATGCAAACGAGCATCTTGGCAATATACTCTGCAGGAAGGGGTGCTTGCGTTGTGTGCAAGACCGGGACTGAAGAGCAGTTGCGGCAGCGCTTGCTTGTGTGACTGAGAGTGTGTTTGCGCGCGCGGCATTTCGCCAGCGAGTTGCCAAGGATGGGACATCGCAAACCATCCTGTGGATCCGGCCACATTTTTCGTGAGGCAGAAGCCTGCTGATTGTTGATCATTGCTCGAGAAGAGCTGATTTGCAATAGCCTGACGCTTTGATTGACGTGCAATTGCGCTGAATTTTTAACTCCATAGATACCCATATTCTTGGTACGCAAAATATTTGGAGAAACATGGTAGCAACAACACTTCTGCAGAAAATGAGTTTTAAAGTGTTTTTCCCGAAAGCATCGCGAAGGGTTCTTTGGAAAAAACGGTTGCCGACTACACAGCCTGACTTAAGCAGCCTTGCTTACGCAGCGGGACTTACTCAAGCTGACTTACGCAGCCGACCTACGCAGCCTGACTCACGCAGCCTGACTTACGCAGCCTGACTCACGCAGCCTGACTTACGCAGTCTAACTTACGCAGCCTGACTTACCAGCCTGCCATGAGTCTTACCTACTTATAAGTGCTGTTATGGAGCTCAAGATGAACTTACGGAGAACTTATGAAGTCTAGTTATAAGTGTACTTATAAGTAGTTCGTAAGTAGCGTAAGTAGTTTGCGTTCTGCGGACCCCTTTTTTTTGACGTTTCATCTCGTCTGAAGCCTTTTTTTGGACTCAAGGGATACGCTTTGTCGTTGTTCCAGAGCGAAAAAGGCGAGGGACGCTGACCCCCCCCCCCCCCCAAAAAAAAAAAGAGAAAAAGACGCGCCGACCTTTTTTGGCCACCGACGTCTCACCGACTTAGCACTGACATGCTCGCGGCGCCACGATGCCCCTACCGACGTTCACCGACATGGATAAACCTCTATATTTTCAACAGACTCATATTTCGGCCCAGGAATCTTGGAATCCCAGCCCACCGACAACCCGAAGCCGCGATGGCCCCAGACCCCCACCGACCCCCACCGACCGATCACCGACATTCGCGCCCCGTCCTTTTTTTTTAAGAAAACAAGTAAGAGGGTCCAGTCGGCTTGAAAAGGAACCGCCCCCCCCCTCCCAGCCCCGCCATCCCCCCATCCCCAGCGCGCTTTTTTCTTTTATCCTTCATCTCCTCAAGTTCCCGCTCGCGCCGGAGCCAGCAAGATGCCGGCTACCCGGCTGACGCAGCGCGGCGGACACACCGCTCGATTTTCAAAAGATGACCCCAGATGAAGGGAAGAGAGGACCTGGTCAAGCCTGCGCTCTGGACCCGCGTCGCGCCATGCATGTATATATCTCTCTTTTCGCAAAAAGAAGGGTTTCGCTTCGCTCTGTGCTGCGTCCACTTCCTTAAAAAACACAACGTTCCAGTGCCGGGAAGAGCATGCTCTGCGCGGACCCTTGAAAACAAACAAAAATCGTAAGTAGCGGAAGTAGTTTGTAAGTCGGCTAAGTATGTCCCACATAAAAAGCCTATGTCACTTAAGAACTTATGGTACTTATGGCATTTATAACTTCTGTTCCGGGTCTTATAGCTGCTGTTGCGGAACTTATAAGTGATGTTATAAGTAGGCGAGACTCATGGTGACTGACACAGCCTGACTTACGCAGCCTGACTTGCGCAGCCTGACTTACGCAGCCTAGCTTACGCAGCCTGACTTACGCAGCCTAGCTTACGCAGCCTGACTTACACAGCCTAGCTTACCCAGCCGAAGCTCGTAGCCTTTAGTTCAATCTTCTTTCTTAGCCGGGGGCAGGTCTGGCGGGCGCTGGGGGGATGAACCCTCTGCGGGGATCGTGCGCGTCGGAGCGCTCTCGCTGTGGCGCAGTGCGAATTTTCTACGTCGCCGAGTTAAGGATGACGAAACACCAACGGAAACATACTTGTGAATGGTAGAAATTCGGTTGTCTTTGGTGAAGGTTTAAAACCAATGTTGGGGCGGATGAGGATGAACTCGATGAATGATGTGTTTAGCTTGATTGTGTACCCAAGCTGGATAAATTCATTTGTACGCAAGGAAAGTTTAGAAGGAACTTCCGTGGCGCAACCCATTGAAAGGCGCGCGCGAAAAGATAGCTCTAGCAGGTAGCTTTAGAAGATCAGATAGTCCGTGCAAAAAGGTGCGCAGAGAGTTTGCGCGCAGATAAGATGCAGAAAGAATGAGCGCACGCAAGGGAACATGCATAAGCGTGCGGCAGGAGAATAGAAATCGCAAAAAGCAGCGACCCTCTGCGGGTTTTGGCGGGCCTGCGTCGATGTCAGCCGCCTCTGTCTCGACTTCAGACTTTAGCGCGGGCGCGGCACGGGTGCGGCGCGGGTTCGGCGCCCGGCTGTAGTAGGAACGCGAAGCTGTCGATGTCAGCTGCCTCTGTCTCGACTTCAGCGCGGGCGTGGCGCGGATGCGGTGCGGGTTCGGCACGCGCCCCACTGTAGTGGCAACGCGAAGGTTTTTCGCGAGGTTTGGATTGCAAGGCAGGCGCAGCACTTTCGCGAGGTCGGGATGTGGATTTCGTGGCAGGTGCAGGACTTTCGCAAGGTCGAGCGCAGATTTCGTGGCAGGCGCTTTGGCAAGCCCAAGTGCAGATTTTGTGGCGGGCGCAGCGCTTTGGCGAGCTGAGGCGCAGATTCAGATTTCGCGGCAGGCAGGCCAGCAATAGATTTTTTGGCAGGCGCAGCGCTTTCGCAAGTTTCGTGGCAGAGGTGAGAAAGAGAAAGAGAGAGAGAGAGAGAGAGAGAGAGAGAAAGAAAGAGAGAAAAGAAACAAGAAAAAGAAATGGAAAGAGAGAAGCAAAGAGAAAGAGAAACAGAAAGAAAGGAGAAAAGCTAGAGAAAGAGAAAGAGAAAGAGAGGAAAGAGAAAGAACAGAAAGAGAACGATAAATGAAAGAGAAGAAGAGCGTGAAAGAGAAAGAGAATGAGAAAGAGAAGCTTAAAAATGAGGAAAGAAAGGGAAAGAAAGGGAAAGAAATAGAGAAGGGAAAGAGAAAGAGAAAGAAGAAGGTCTAGCAACTTGCGCCCGCTACGCTGTGTAAAAGAATTGAAATCTTGATATGCATGGTTGCTGAAATCCCAGACCTTCATGTAATTGTTGTCGAGCACGACGTGCTTGGCGATCATTAAACCCTACACCCTTAACCCTACAACTCCCAAACCCTAAGCCCTAAACCCTGAACTTTTGGAGCGCTTTCTTAGAACCCTTTTAGAAGCCCCCCCCCCCTTCCCGAAAGGTGAGCCCGGTCGGGTTTGGGTTTTAGGGTTTAGGGCTTTAGGGTCCACGGTTTTTAGGGCTTAAGTTAAGTTTAGGCGTTTGGGGCTGGTTTTAGGTTTGGTTTTGGACTTATTAGGTTAGGCGAAAGTTAAACCCTCTATAATTCAAGAATTTAAAAAGCATTGTTCGATTATATTTATATATATAGATATGGCTGTTTATATGTATATATATATATGTGTTTATGTCTATATATCTATTTGAGTTTTTTGGAATAGTTCGAAAGATTATGTATAATTTGTGTTTTTAAAATAAATTACGAAAATTAAAGATATTTTTATTTTTTAGTTTTAGTTGGAAAGATTATATATTATTTGTGAATTTTGAAAGATTAATTAAAAACCACTTTTTTATCGATGATAGTTAAAGGATTGGGTCGAAATAATATTAAGAAATTTAAGGTTGGGTATGATTGCGTGTGCATAAACTTATGGGAAGCCGGTTTGATGCGGTAGCACGTGTATAGCGTGCAATTGTTGTTTGTATATGGCGCTCGCGATTGCAACTCTGTAGTCTCGAGCCGTGCATAGCTATGGTGTAGGATTGCGTCGTTGCCTTGTTATTCCTCTTGGTTTTATACGGCGGGCTTGAAGTGTGGTTTTGCGTCGCGGGTTTTTAGGCTATTAGTTCGTATTAGGCGCACATCTAATGTGCTGCGCGATCTTAGATTGTTTTCGATTGTTCATAGTGCGGAATTGGGCCGCCGCCTTGGCGAACACAGAAGTCGCAAATGCCGTGCGCGCGCGCTCTAGTTGCCGTATGTTGCGCCCGGCATTATTACAGAAAGCGACATGTATTTTGTTGCATCTTTGCATGGGCTATGAAGATTGGGCCGGTACCTATTTCCTAGGTTGATTCCCATAGTTTTATATTGCGTAGTTTGTTGCGCGATTGCGCATGCAGTGTCAGAGTCATTTTGAATGTTTGTTGGTGCTAGATTGCGCGTTGGATACGATGTTGATATCCCAACGCCGATTATTGTTGGGAATTATTGTTTAGGGTTTAGGGTTTGTAGGACTTAAAACATGAAAATCTTCAAAACAATCCCACCCACCCATCCACCCAGGCCTGCTATTAAGGGCCAGCCACATGTGGCTAGCGGAGTTCAACAAATCGAACGTAGCAAAAGCAGAGCGGCGAGCGGCGGAGGAAGTTGCGTAAAGCGAGAGCAATAGCAAGCGGCGACTGACAAGGAGCGGATAAATCGCAAACGGGTCGTTCCGAAAAGGGGCGGATGGGCTGGAGCCTCCAGAGGAGAAAGTTGACTGCCAAAACGAGGCGTCCCCGTAATGGGGTGGGCTGGAGACTCCAGAAAAAGAAAGTGGACTGCCGAAACGCGGCACCTTCATGGGATGGACTGGAGACTCCATAAAAAGAAAGTGGATTACCAAAATGGGGCATTTAGGGGCGCCCCATTGCGGCGGTCTATTTTCCTCTTCTGGTGCCTCTAGCCCATCCTATAATGAGGCACCCCATTTCGATAGTCCACTTTATGGGGGCGCCGCATTTCCGCAGTCAATTTTCCTGTTCTGAAGCCTCCAATCAGTCCCATTATCGGGGCGCCCCATTTCGGCAGTCCATTTTCCTCTTCTGGAGGCTCTAGCCTATCCCATTATAGGGGCGCCCCGTTGCGGCAGTCTATTTTCCATTATACTGGGAGCGTCCCATTTCAGCAGTCCACTTTCCTCTTCTAGCCATTATGGGGGCACCACATTTCGCAATCAATTTTCCTCTTTTGGAACCTCCAGCCCCAGTACGGGGACGTCCCATTTCGGCAGACCACTTTCCTTTTCTGAAGCCTCCAGTCCATCCTTTTTAGGGGCGCCCCGTTGCGGCAGTCCACTTTCCGGAGATATCCTATTGCCCCATTTCGGCAGTCAACTTTCCTCTTCTAGGGCCTCCAATACGGGGACGCCCCGTTTCGGCAGTCCACTTTCCTCTTCTGGAAACACAATTTTGGCAGTCAACTTTCCTCTTCTAGGGCCTCCATTACGGCGTCGGCAGTCCACTTTTGGAGGCTCTAGCCCATCCCAAGACGGGGACGTCCCATTTCGGCAATCCACTTTCCTTTTCTTTTCTGGAGAGTCCATTCAAGGGGCGTTGCGGCAGCCCTCTCCTTTTTTGGATCCTCTAGCCCCTCCCATTATGGGGCGCCCCATTTCGGGAGTCCACTTTCTCCTAACGCCCCCATTTCGGCAGTCCACGGGGCGCCCTATTTCGGCAGTCCACTTTCATCTTCTGGAGCCTCCAACCGCATCAGCAAGTCGGCGGTGTTGCCCTGCAAGCTCAGCGAGGCGAGGAGCTCTCTGGAGGCCTCCTTGCGCGCCTTGTCGACCCGCTCCAGAGCGGCAAGGGTGGCGCTCTTGGCCGCCATCGAGATCGGCAGCCGAGATCTACTTGGAGCTAGAAAGGTATTGCGCATCCATGGCCGGAACGGCTGCTGCGTACATTCTGGGCACTCCAGGTAAACTCAGTTCTGATCCAGAAGCGGTTTGCTTGACACAGGTTGGCGTTGTCCAGGGCACGACATATCTCGACAGCCTGCTGACACACGAGTTACAAAAGGACACGGGCGTGAACTTGAAGGACTTGCAAGTCGCATCCCTGCGCCCATACCTCAGCAATGCCCGAACGGCATGGTTCATGATTGAAATGCTGCGCCATTTCACTTGGGCACCCCAAGAGTGCAGCAGAACAACGAACGGCTTGCAGCGATTGAAGACTGCTAAAGAACGCGAGGACATTGCCAACCGGGCGCTCAAACTTTTAATGCACGCCGACCTTCTGACACCAGACATGATGCCGACGCTTCAAGAAGCTGTAGAGTGTGTAAGCCTCGGGCTGTGCAACGTTTCAAACTATAGCCAAGCCCAAGGTATCCTTGAACAAGATCGGCAAAGCAAGACGTATCGGGACCACCTGATTTTCCAGTCTTCACCCGCTTTGGCGCACATGCTGTTGGCAGCTTTCGATGTGCCCGAGGTAGTCCCGCAGGACGGGGATTCGCTGGAGGCGGTCATAATGGAGGCGGAAAGACGCTTCTCAGAGGTGCGGACGGGCCGGAAGGCCATCGCTTTGACTCTACCACATGCGATGCCTCCGCAGTTGAACCAGCTGAACATGCCAGGCGTGCCGCGAGAACAGTTTCAGGAGGTTCTGGCAGCTTTGAATGCCAGCCAGACGGTGGTGCTGCGCAATGGGCCCAGTGCTCAAGGTGCTGACATTATCTTGCTTCGGAGGAGGCATGGAAGCAATATGCCCTTGGTTCGCCTGACACAGGCGAAGAACAAAAAGAAGAAAGAAGATATGCTTCAAGTTATTTCAACACTGGGAGTCACATGCAGCAGCGCTACAGCCACGCTTGATGCCTTTTCTCGAGCTGAAGAAGTTCTTGGATGGCTGTGCCTACTTGTGTCAGAGCAAGCTGGCCCCGATGCGTTCAGCCTTGGGAAGTTCAGTCAGCCCAGGACTGCTGTTAACGTGAGCGTCGAACTGGTGCTTCTGGAGAGCATCCCCCGCAACGAGACTCTTCCTACTTTGCGTCAACCAAAGTTTTTGCAACAGACTCCTACGTTCCTGCTGAGGAGCTTGCAACATTTGGCTCCGTTTCCTACACATATAGCGCACCCCAATAGCAACTATGTTGCGCAAAAGAAGTGGGCAAGGAGGAAGAGGTCGGGAAAGCCGCCGGCAAAGAAAATATCAGCAAGCAAAAACGATAGAGGACAGTGCTGTCGCTCTTGCATGGAGCATCATTCGAAAAGCCGCGTCCTATTGCTGGTGTGGCATTTGAGTAAATAATCTTGGTCATCACTCAAGAGCTTGCATGTTGCCTTGTTCCTCAGAGCATGTGCTGGTTCGGAACTGACGGCTGCGTGATTTCCACTGAGGTCCCAGCGGGATGCTGTCATCCAGGATGTGGTGCGACGCAGCAGCCATTAGTTGCAGGCATGAGTTGCAGCTGTTGCCCCTGTTAAGAGGAGATGCTCTAGAAAGTGTCAACAGATCATTTTTGGGCATGCGACCAAAATGCTTGGTTGAGGCTGCTGAGCCACCAGCAATGGTTCTCGGCATGGAATGCACATATAGCCGTTTTCCCTGGTTTCCAGAAAATGGCCATTTCGCGGATGTATGACAATTGGAAATGTCTCGAGAGACCGCAGCGACGCATTTGCGATCGAGCGGTTAGATTGCGACGACGGGCCCTGAGAGCTTTAAGAAATGAGGACAACATGTGAGCCTTGCCGAGGTCGCGCAGAAATGCAATTAAAAAGCCTTCAGCAAGAGAGAGAGGTTGCAGTTGCCATGCAAGGGGATGTGTTTGGGAGTTCACTTCCTGCATGGGGAACGGTTTTTGAGTTGATGAGACAACTTGCCAAGGAGTTTTCTCTGCGTAGCCGAGCTGAGGCTATGAGCCTTAGCACCTTGCATCACTCGCAAGGGGAGACTTTTGCATCATACAGAGTATGTGCTCTGCGATGGGAACATCAACAAAGGTTGTTTCTGGAGTTGCAAGGGACCAAGAGTCTGTTCGGCTTGCATGAAAATGAGTTTTCTGAGCATGCTGAGTTCCAAGGGCAAATGAGGTTGATGATGGCCAGGTCTTTTAGCGTGGGTACCAAACCTTCTGATGCTGATAGTGAACTGAAGTGTAACCGATGCGGCAAGAAGGGCCACCAGGTGAGTCAGTCCACAACGATCCTTGAAAGGTTAAGTGCTTTCTGCGGAAAAAAGGCCTTTTAGAGCCATTCTCGAAGGTCATTAGCTGCGTGATTTTGTGCATGAGTGATTGGTTTGCATGTCCAGCATACACGTGAACATGCCTCATTGACAGCTGCCGCTCGGGCCTTGCTGAGGCCGGAGGGGAATATGGTTGTGGTGTCACGGGAGTGGGCAAGGCAGGTCTTGGAGGTCTGGGTGGAGTTGGTTTGGCAGATCCACGGTCTACTGGAAGTCAGCCAGATCCATGGGCAAGGTACGTCGTGTGCGCGCTGGGGTGGGTTCCTTCCGGGGAAGACAAGGACGTCTTTAGCCGAAGAGCTTCCCTTTCTTACCTCCACATCCTTTTCCTGCGCCTTTAGGCATATTGAGGAATTGGAATTGCTCCCCTTGCTGCCAGAACCTTTAGAATCTGACCCCTGTGATGACTGCATCTTTCTGCTGCTTAGAGCAATTCAATGAGATGTGACCAATGTCTGAGAACAAACATGAATGCTCTCCTTCTCAGTACACGTTCTTGCAGTCAGCTCATTGGCACCAGCTTCCAAAACATTCCCGACTTTGCAAAACCACTGCAACACCTTTGCGTGCAAGATTCCGGAATCTCTGAAACCAGCTCGGTATCCCAAAACTGCAGGCAATGACGAGATGATATACATATCGCTCCCGGCCCAACAAGCAGTTCGACACCACTCATTTAGAAACTGACAGCTCAGAGGCACAGCTTTTCACATGTAGGGGCTCATGTTAGTGTGCCATGTCCTCCATCCAGTAACTCTTCAATTGGAAGTGGTTGCGCGAATGTAAGATTACCGGCAGCACCAGGCTTGTCCATGCCCAAACATTGTCGACAGTTCCCAACCAAGAATGTTGCAGTCAGGTTGCTGGACAGAGCGAAGACAATGTTGTGGGCAGACAGCTGCTTGACCGCATGAATCCGCAAGTGGGTATGAATACTTACATTCATGAGCTCGTTGCGTGGGCGAAGCATTGAGCTTGGCAAGGAGATTGCTCAGGCTGCTCGTTGGCCACCTCAGATTGCGTGGAATGCGCTGTCTAGAAGTCAGCAGGCCTGAGGGGTTAGACTGTTCAGCGTGTTGAAAGCGGCGTTCGCGAATCATGGACGAATTACGCTTATGATCCAGAGTTTTGGCGAGGGACGTGACATTGTTGCAGTTGCCATGCAAGGGGATGTGTTTGGGAATTCACTTTCCTACATGGGGAACGGTTTTGAGTTGATGAGACAACTTGCCAAGGAGTTTTCTCTGCGTAGCCGAGCTGAGGCTATGAGTCTTAGAGCTATGCTTATGGCTAGAACATTCCAGGCACAAACATCTTCGGCTCCTGTTGCTGATACTGTTCGGCAGATTGAGGTTGCAGTTGCCCGATTTATGCGGTTGTTGTCTACTCTTGACCAAAGAGATGCTGCAGGATTAGCTTTGACTGATAGTGATCATCTTACGCTTTTGATCAAGTCTTTGCCAGAGACCGCGAAAGCATATACCTTGCATCACTCGCAAGGGGAGACTTATGCATCATACAGAGCGTCTGCTCTGCGATGGGAACATCAACAGAGGTTGTTTCTGAAGTTGCAAGGGACCAAGAGTCTGTTCGGCTTGCATGAAAATGAGTTTTCTGAGCATGCTGAGTTGCCAAGGGCAAATGAGGTTGATGATGGCCAGGTCTTTAGCGTGGGTACCAAACCTTCTGATGCTAATGGTGAATTGAAGTGTAACCGATGCGGCAAGAAGGGCCACCAGGTGAGTCAGTGCACAACGAACCTTGAAAAGGTTAAGTGCTTTAAATGCGGAGACATGGGTCACATCTCATTGAATTGCTCTAAGCAGCAGAAACTCTCTCTTTAGAGGGAGTTTCCCAAACGGATTCTATTCCACCTGGTAGGCTCCTGACACTCGTCCGTCCAGGAAACGACCTCGTCCTTCGAAGGATTCGAAATCTAAAACACTGCGTGCAGGCGTGTGGCTGCAACATAACGACCCCGAGATATGCGCCGCAATTTAGCTCCAGGTTGCATTTCAAGCGATGTCAAGCCTTGCCAAAGGAAACCCCTTTTCCCTTTTTTTCGGGACCCCTTTTTTGGGGACCCCTTTTTTCTTTTTTTTTGGTTTTTTCTTAGCCCTGCAAAGCTTGGCTCGCTTGAAATGCAACCTGGAGCCAAATTGCAAGCATATCTCGGGGTCGTTATGTTGCAGCCACACGCCTGCACGCAGTGTTTTAGATTTCGAATCCTTCGCAGGACGAGGTCGGTTCCTGGACGGACAAGTGTCAGGAGCCTACCAGGTGGAATAGAATCCGTTTGGGAAACTCCCTCTAAAGAGAGAGACGGGGCCATTTCTTTTTGTCCGGCGCGCGCATTCTCCGGGGCATCTGTGCAAGTTACAGACCCTGCTGCCGAGAAATTCGTGAAGCTCGTGTTGCAGACCGCGTTGCCCGTGTGGCAGCCGGGGTTCCTCTGGTTCGTGGTGAAGGACAGCTGCGTCGAGAGGCTCTTCGTCTGCACCAGCGCCTTGTCGTTGATCATGATGAGCTCGCACTGGTGCGTCCCACCGTCCCGATCCAGGAAGACCCTCGCGCTCTGGTTGCCCAGCAGCCGCAGCTCCGGGCCGCTGTCGGAGGCCGCACTGTTAAGTTGGAGATCTGCAGCTTGCCCCAGCCCGCCCAGATCTTCGCCAAGAAGAGATCGTCCGAGAAGTCGGAGGTGTTGGTCACGGTGAGCGTGTTGGACGCGAAGAGCTGCGGAGCGGAGACCGTGCCCGAGCTCGTCACGTCGCCGCACACCACGCTGCCCGTCGACACTCCGCCGCTCGTGGCCGTGAAGGTGCAGTCCAGGCTCTCGCAGTCCAGCGGGCCCGCGGAGGCCGCCCCGGTGATCGTCAGCGTGGCGCCCGTGACCGCCCCTGTGGCTGGGTTGCTGCGCCCGAGGCCGTCAGCGTGCCCGTGGACACGTCGCCCACCGTGGTGAAGTTCCCAGCGTTGGCCGTGTTGTTGCTGGTGAGAGTGCTCCGGTGGCTGACCTCAGCAGGCCCACGCTGGGCGCCCCTGACACGGCGCCTGTGGACGACAGCGTGGCTGCCGGTGGCTGTGAGCGCTGCGCAGGAAATGGCACCCGAGGCGTCCACGCCCGTCGTGAACACATCGGTGCAGTTCACGTCGTTGCACAGCAGCTGGTCGCAGCCCACGTTGCCCTGCGCGGTGAGCCCGTCCAGCGTGGCCGAGCCCGTGAGGGCCAGCGAGTCGGCCAGCAGGTCCGTCACGGAGACCGACTCTCCCTCGAAGGCTGAGGCCCTGATCTGCATGCTGTACAGGTCCAGCGTGCCCGCCGACTGCTGCACCAGCCCGGGGATCGAGCCGCCGAAGGCTCCGAAGTGCAGCTTCGCGACTCCGCCCGGCGGCACCGAGAAGTCCAGGCGCGCCGTGCTCCAGACACCCTGCGAGGGCGTGCCGAGGAAGGTGCCGGTGACGCCCACGTAGTCGTTGTCGGCCGCGCTGACGTACATCACCAAGTTGGAGGCCGTGCCCAGCCGGTACCGGCAGCCGAAGGAGTAGCGTCTCCCCGGCGTCAGGGTGTAGGTGCGCACGATGTTCGAAGGCGCTCAGGGTCATGGCGTACAGCTGGAAGCCTCCCACCGTGAAGCTGGCTGAGGCCACTGGAGCGCACCAGAAAATTGCCTAATGTGGTGAGCGTGGGCTCCAGCAGCACTTCGCCCAGGGTGGCCAGCGTGACGTCGGCCCCTCCGTCGAGGAACTCGTGCTTCAGCAGCAGGGCTGAGGCCGTCGCGTCTGCCTTGACCTCCGTCGTGTTGCCTCCGTGCTCCAGGCGCCCTGGTCACCCACGAAGCTGCCGGGTCGTAGACGTTGTCGGCATGTACACCACGAAGTTGGAGGCCGTGCCAAGCCGGTACCGGCAGGCGAAGAGGAGCTCTCGGCCTGGCGTCAAGTTGTAGGTGCGCACGATGTTCCAGGGGTTCACCGCCAGGGTCAGGACGTAGCCGTCCACGCTCGCTGCGCCCGCGGTGTGCCTGGCCAGGACCACGCTGCAGCCGCTGCTGGGGCGAACCGTCCAGTTTGACAGCGAAACGTCCGCGGGGCCCAGGATCTGCTCTCCTATGGCGGCCACCACCTCGTCGGCCCCTCCGTCGTCCGGAAAGCGCACGGCTATTTGCAGGGCCGAGGCTGCCTCCGTGACGCCGAGCTTGCCCGCAAGGAGGCCGTCCACCTGTGCGATGGTGTAGTAGCTGAGCAGGGCAGCTGCGATGCTCGAGGCCGTTGCCGTGTCCTGGTCGGCGGCCGAGCGGTACGCCACCAGCGCTGAGGTGATTTGGTTGGTTGTGAAGACGTCCTGGTCCGGGCCCGTCCGGTAGGCCAGCAGCGCGCCTGCAATGCCGGCCTGCGTCTGTGTGTCCTGCGCGCTTGCCGCGCGGTAGTCTCCCAACAGGGCGTCCACTTGCGTCGAGGTGTAGTAGGCCAGCAGCGCAGTCGATATGGCGCCGGTAGTCTCCGCGTCCTGCGCCGTGCCCGTTCGGTAGTCGACCAACAACGCGTCCACTTGTGAGGAGGTGTAGTAGGCCAGCAGCGCAGCCGCGAGGGCCGCGTCCGCCGCTGCGATGGAGTAGCAGTCGGCCGTGATGCTCAGCGTGTCGTCGCCGTTGGCCAGCGCAGCAGAGAGAGGAGCCTCCAGATGCAGGTTGCGAACGACGTTGCTTCCGCGAACGAGCTCCCAAGTAGTGAAGCCCGCCCAGGCCGGCGCGTTAACAACTCCGCCGCTGCCGGAAAGCTGCAGGGCGGCGAGCTCCGCGAGGATTGCGTCGAGGGCGCTCTGGAGCGTGGTCTCGCTGGCCGAGAGCGCGGCGTTCGTGGCGTATGAGGCCAGCAGCGTCGCGTCGGCCTTGGCCCCCTGGAGCGCCGTGATGCTGGCGTCCCGGCTAGCAAGCTGCGCTGCGACGAAGGCCTCGGTGGCGAGACCCAGCAGGGCATTTGCTATCTTGGTGTCTACCTCCAGCGGCGTGTCCAACCCGTCCACCGTGGAGAGCAGGGAGGCCAGCGCGCTTGCCGAGGAGGGCAGCGTCCAGGGCTGCCGTGGTGACTGCGCCCAAGAGGGCTGCCGCTATCTTAGAGTCCACCTCTGACAAAGTGTCGACGGCAGACAGCAGGGCGTAAGCAGTCAGTGCACTGGCGTCCGCCTTGGAGGCCTGCAGCCCCGAGATGGAGGCGTCTCGACTTGCGAGCTGGGAGGCCAGGGCTGCGGCGGTGACGCCCAGGAGAGCGTTGGCCACCTTGGTGTCGACCTCCAGCGGCGTGATCCTTGCCGCTATGTCTAGGGAGTGCTGGTCCACCACCGTCTTGAGGCCGTAGTTGGCTGCGTGGCCAGCGTGGCGTTGTTGGCCGAGGCTATGGAGCCGTTCATGGCCGCCGTGGTGCTGTTGGACAGCTTCAGATCCACGCCGTCCGGGGTGCTCTTCTTCGTGGCCACCACGCCCTCCAGCACGTCGAAGGCCGACTGGTCTGCCTTGTTGGAGAGACCCGTGGTCAGCGAGCTCTGCCGTGCGCGGCCACCTGTCCGTGGTGGCCAGGGCCGCTGCCGTGGCCAGGGGCGCAGTTGCCGGCGCCAGCGCGCTGCTGTCCAGCTTTGAGGCCAGCTCGGCGGTGACTCGGTCGTCCAGGGACTGGATGGCTGCCGCGTTGTTGCCGGAGGCTGCCGTGTTCACCGCCAGGTCAGCCACTTGCGCGTAGGGTGTCATAGCGAGGGCCAGCTGCCCTGCAGTGACGTGCGTGCCGTCAGTTACCTCTCCGTTGTCCAGGACCTCCGGGATGTTGCCCGTGACAGGTCCTTCAAACATGTTTTCTTAGGAGTAGTCGTTACACCAATTCGTAACGATGGGGTGTTGTATTTTCGCAACGGCCCCCTTGAGTCGCTATGGACCATTCGGGGTCTTCGTAGCGCTGGATGTTTTAAATATATATCATCTCACAATCGCCCTTGAGTCGCTATGGACCATTCGGGCAAAATCGCTGTACCGTGGAATGACGAAGTGACCGATGGTGTCGGACACCTTGGTCTGAAAAGAAGTGAGGGAAAGCATCCTTCACTTATGATGAATTGACCGATGGCGTCGGTCAAAACACTTGGGACACAGTACTGGCACCTCGGGCTGTAGCGCATGATGAATTGACCGGCGAAGCTATGCGTTGTGTGCATAGTCTTACAGGACAAAGCTTGTCTCATTGGTCGACACGGGTCATGAGACACCTCGGAGGCTCAAGCGCTACCTTGTCTCAGCTGCAGCACCCACCTGCGGCCGGGCATTAATGAACCAACCTTGCGCATTGATGAATCGGCCCGTTCCATTATTGACTCAAACTTGCCAACGAAGAAGTCCTCTCGGGAACTTGGCCGCTTTTGCGCACTTTGCGGCCCAAAAGAGAGCGGTGACGAAGCGGTGACAAGCGGTGACAAGCTCGGCGGGATGGAATTCGCCTGTTTTCCGGGCTTAAAGCGGAATCCTGAGCAAAGTGAGCGTCTGGAGCCTGCTTTCGACCGAAAACGAGCGAAACTTGAGGCTCAGGCATCCCACTTGCCGTCTGACACGAAAAACGAACTTTTCGGAGTTGGCCGTTTTGAGCGCTTTTTGCACCAAAAACGGAGCCAGACGGAGCGGTGACAAAGGCGGTGACAAGTTCGGCGGGCTGACGTGTCACAAGCCAAAACCTCGGCGGGCTGCCGCGCTCCGAGCCAGGTCCTCGGCTGGCTGTCGGGCCGCGGAAAGCCCTGCGACTCCGGAACTCGGGAACTGGGCCGCTTTTGCGCACTTTTTCGACCCAAAAGCGAGCGGTGACAAAGCGGAGGCGAACGGTGACAAGCTCAGCGGTCTGGAATTTGCCTGCTTTTCCGGGCAGAAAACGGAATCCAGAGCACGGCGAACGTCTGGAGCCTCGACCGAAAACGAGCGAATTTGGAGGCTCAGGCACCACATTTGACGTCTGACACCAAAAAACGAACTTTTCGGAGTTGGCCGTTTTGAGCGCTTGATTTACCATATGCAGTTTTGCAGGGTTTTTGGACCAAAAATCCCAAATAATTAGGGTGCTATAAGCTGCCTTTCCTTACTACTGTAGTCGAAGTCCTTGCTGGGAGGCCACAGGCCCAGGTGAGAGTAGTAGTGCTGGCCCGCCCGGGTCAGCTGCCCGTCCGCGCGCGAGAGCAGCGCGTAGGCCCCGGGTCCGCGCCGCAAGTTCAGCACGACGACTCCATCCGCCCCCGTGCGAGCCCGGGCGCCGCCGTCCGCGGCCTCCGTGATCTGTTGTCGTTGTCTTGCCCAACTTGCCATTCTTTTACGGGGCCATTTTTTTTGCTCGGCCGCGCGCATTCTCCCGGACCATCTGTGCGCAGATGGTTGGGAGAATAGCTTTTTACACGGTTTTTGTCTCCCGATTCCCACGTATGGCCGGGGAGAATAGCTTTTTTTTACACGGTTTTGCGCTGAAAAATGCTATTCCTCTAGCCCGTATATCTATATACGGGCTAGAGGAATAGCTCATTTTGCACGATTTTTGCATGGCGTGATTTTGCATGTTGTTGGCGTTGCTTGCTTGGCATGTACCCCCCAAACCCCGAAGTTTTTTTCATTCCCTGTCAGGCTGTCGCGCGTGGCGATGAAGCGCGGTCTGGCGCTGGGGGATGCGCCAAGCAGGCGTGTAGGAAGGCTAGGAGTGCCGAGCAGGCGCAGTGCCGGGCAGGCGTCAAACGCCGAACAGACGTTTTTTTCACCCGCCCCCCAGTCCACCGTTCCAGCCTCGCGATTTCCGTCTTCCTCTGAGAAAGCTCCTCGCCTGTGAGCTGGCGCCCGAAACCGTAGTTGCGGCGCGTCCGACCGGTGGCCACTTCGGTTCGCAAATTCATGAGTCTGCACAAGAGAGGCGACTTGTATTGTTTCGCCATGGCGAAATGAAGGTCGGCTTGCGTTGCTCGCTTTCTGTCACAGCCTTTTAAAGTTTGAGCCTCAGAACGCATGGCTGAGAACGTCGTCGAGTGCCAGGAAGTGTGCTCTGCCAGGAAGGGGGGCGAGTCAGCTTGGGTGTGTGAAGGGGAAGAGTCAGCTTCCAATCTTCCAGAGGAGTGCAACAGGAGGGGCGCGAAGTCAAACATTCTCTAGTAGTGAAGACACGCCACTAGAGAAAAAAATGAGTCAGCTTCTTCCGTTTGATACTGGCTTGCCCAACCTCGTTTGACACAGTGTGCTGTGTCAGGAAAGGGGCTTTGTCAGGAAGTGTGCTCTGTCAGGAAGTGTGCTCTGCCAGGAAGGAATTTTGTCAGGAAGGAATTCTGTCAGGAAGGAATTCTGCCAGGAAGGAACTCTGCCAGGAAGCGGGCTCTGCCGGGAAGTGTGCTCTGCCAGGAAGGGGGAGTCAGCTTTGGAGTTGTGTGTGATGTTGTCGTCTTCTTTTGGGCGGGGGGCGAGTCAGCTTCCGGGGGTGCGAAGGGGGGAATGGGGGCGAGTCAGCTTTGGAGTTGTGTGTGATGTTGTCGTCTGCTTTCTTTTTTTGGGGGGGCGGGGGGCGAGTCAGCTTCCGGGGCTGCGACGGGGGAAGGGGGGCGAGTCAGCTTTGGAGTTGTGTGTGTCGTCGCCGCTTTTGCGGGGAATGGAGGCGAGTCAGCTTTGGAGTTGTGTGTGATGATGTCGTCTTCTGCGGGGAATGGAGGCGAGTCAGCTTCCGGGGGTGCGTAGGGGGAATGATGTGAGTCAGCTTTGGGGTTGGGTGTGAAACTGTTGCTGTTGTCGTCTGCTTTCTTTTTTTGGGGGGCGGGGGGCGAGTCAGCTTCCGGGGCTGCGAAGGGGGAAGGGGGGCGAGTCAGCTTTGGAGTTGTGTGTGTCGTCGCCGTCTTCTGCGGGGAATGGAGGCGAGTCAGCTTCCGGGGGGGCGAAGGGGGAATGATGTGAGTCAGCTTTGGGGTTGGGTGTGAAACGGGGGGGCGGGGGGCGAGTCAGCTTCCGGGGCTGCGAAGGGGGAAGGGGGGCGAGTCAGCTTTGGGGTTGGGTGTGAAACTGTTGCTGTTGCCGTCTGCTTTTTTTTGGGGGGGGCGGGGGAGTCAGCTTCCGGGGGTGCAAAGGGGACGGGGGGCGAGTCAGCTTTGGAGTTGTGTGTGATGTTGTCGTCTTCTTCTTTTGCGGGGAATGGAGGCGAGTCAGCTTCCGGGGGTGCGAAGGGGGAATGGGGGCGAGTCAGCTTTGGAGTTGTGTGTGAAACTGTCGCTGTTGTCGTCTGCTTTCTTTTTTTTGGGGGGGGCGGGGGGCGAGTCAGCTTCCGGGGGTGCGAAGGGGGAAGGGGGGCGGGTCAGCTTTGGGGTTGGGTGTGAAACTGTTGCTGTTGTCGTCTGCTTTTTTTTTGGGGGGTGTGAAGGGGGAAGGGGGCGAGTCAGCTTCCGGGGCTGCGAAGGGGGAAGGGGGGCGAGTCAGCTTCCGGGGCTGCGAAGGGGGAAGGGGGGCGAGTCAGCTTCGGGGGCTGCGAAGGGGGAAGGGGGGCGAGTCAGCTTCCGGGGGTGCGAAGGGGACGGGGGCGAGTCAGCTTCCGGGGTTGGGTGTGAAACTGTTGCTGTTGTCGTCTGCTTTTTTTTTGGGGGGTGCGAAGGGGGAAGGGGGGCGAGTCAGCTTCCGGGGGTGCGGGGGACGGGTCAGCTTTGGAGTTGTGTGTGAAACTGTCGCTGTTGTCGTCTGCTTTCTTTTTTGGGGGAGGCGGGGGGCGAGTCAGCTTCCGGGGCTGCAAAGGGGGAAGGGGGGCGAGTCAGCTTCCGGGGGTGCGAAGGGGGAAGGGGGCGAGTCAGCTTCCGCAGCTTTGGGGTTGGGTGTGAAACTGTTGCTGTTGTCGTCTGCTTTCTTTTTTTGGGGGGGCGGGGGGGCGAGTCAGCTTTGGGGTTGGGTGTGAAACTGTTGCTGTTGTCGTCTGCTTTTTTTTGGGGGGGGGGGTGTGAAGGGGGAAGGGGGGCGAGTCAGCTTCCGGGGGTGCGAAGGGGAAATGGAGGCGAGTCAGCTTTGGGGTTGCGTGTGAAACTGTTGCTGTTGTCGCCTGCTTTCTTTTTTTTGGGGGGGCGGGGGGCGTGAGTCAGCTTCCGGGGGTGCGAAGGGGACGGGGCTGTTGTCGTCTTCTTCTTTTGGGGGGCGGGTGCGTGAGTCAGCTTTGGGGTGTGCAAAGGGGAAGGGGCTGTTGTCTTCTTCTTCTTCTTCTTCTTTGGGGGGTGTGCGAAGGGGACGGGGGGGGGGGTGAGTCAGCTTTGGGGGGGCGTGAAGGGGAAAGGATGTCAATCAGCTTTGGGGGGCGTGAAGGGGAAAGGATGTCAACACTGCACTAACCAGCAAAATTTGCACTGCGCAGAAAACGAACTGAAAAAACGCACACCGAAAAGCACCTCTGAGCGACACTTCCAACGGAGCCTGCTCAAACAGTTTTTTGCCAAAAAGGGCTTGAGCAGGGTCCGGACGGAGCCTGCGCAGCCTCAAAACGGTTTTTTCCCGAAAAGGGTGGCTTCAGAGTCCGTGAATTCCCCCTCACCCTGAAGAACGCCTCAAAGCCAGTTTTTTCGCTCGATCAGATCAGGCAATTCCGCCTGAGTGTGATCAAATTGTTTTTGCGCCAAAAAGGGCTTGCTTCTGACATCCCTGGACGCAGGGAGGCCTGAATGCCTCAAAAAAACCAGTATTTTTTTTGCAAAAAGGCTAGTCGAGGGTCCTGGGCCTCGGAGGCGCCAGGAAGTCGTCCAGCTGCCTCACAGCTGCCGGCCTGCGCCGTCTCGTCAGCCGGCCCGCCGCGTTGCCGCTGCCCTGCGGCGCCGGCAGCGCCAGCTTCAGCAGGGTCTCCCGGCCCTCCGTGCTGCGGACGGTCATGGAGTCCACGGCCCGCAGCTGCTGCACGTCGCCGTGCTGAGGGTTGAAGCTCCTCGCCGCGTTCGTCGGCGCTCGGAAGGCGCCCGCGTCCTCCACCGCCTTCACACGCCGGTCTGTGAGGTCCTTGTTGTGCTGGAACTTGTCGGCGTTGTCCTGCAGCAGCCGGAACTCGGTGGCCGGCTGCTTCTCCACGTCCACGGGCGCGCCGTACACCGTCTCGTGCGGCCGGGCGTTGTAGGCCCCGGCCGCCCGCTCCAAGTGGTCGCTCCACTGCCCGCCCTTGCGCGCCACCCTCTGGCCAGGTCCTTCTTCAGCGTCTGGATGCCCCGGTCCACCACGGCCGTGGCGTTGCGGTCCTCGGGCCGCTTCGTCCGGTGCACGGCTTCCTCGGGCAGCTCCCGGTCCAGCGTGGCGAACTCGTTGCCCAGGTCTGTCGTGACCACAAAGTTCTTGTCGTCCCCCGTCAGCCCCCGCGCGGCGCGCTTGGTGGCCCGGCCGACCGTCTCGGCGTTCTTGTTCTGCAGAGGTTCCACGGCAGCCTCCCGGGTGAAGACGTCCATCAACACCAGGCCGTACCTCGTCTTCCCCCGGGTGTTCTGGCTGAAGTTGATGAGGTCGGCCTGCAGCCGGTCGTTCGGCCCCTCGGCGGCCGACTTGCAGCTCCGGGCCGCTGTCGGAGGCCGCGCTGTTGTTGGAAATCTGCAGCTTGCTCCAGCCCGCCCAGTTCTTCGTCAAGAAGAGATCGTCCGAGAAGTCGGAGGTGTTGGTCACGGTGAGCGTGTTGGACGCGAAGAGCTGCGGCGTGGAGACCGTGCCCGAGCTCGTCACGTCGCCGCACACCACGCTGCCCGTCGACACTCCGCCGCTCGTGGCCGTGAAGGTGCAGTCCAGGGTCTCGCAGTCCAGCGGGCCCGCGGAGGCCGCCCCGGTGATGGTCAGCGTGGTCGGATGATGGCATACAGTGAGGTCTACCTGCGCTGCGCCCAGCCGGCCAACGCTGGAAGACATCCTGTCCAAGAACACGCTGAAGAGCACCATCGTGGAGGCTCCGAGGGCCCCATCACCCTTGAGACACCTGCGCTTTCGACTGACAGACCTGGAAGAGGGCAAGTCGTCCGACTGAGGGGCTCGCAATCCCCCGAAGGTCTTTTAAAAAAACATATTTCGTTTTAAAAAACCGATGAAGCAAGCGCAACCGGCGCCAAGGCCAAGAGGCAGGCCCCCGGGCAGCAAGAACAAGCCCAAGCCACCCAAGCTGGCCCTGCCGAATGGGGGGCCCATACCCAAGAGGCTGAGAGGGCCCCCCAAGCCAAAGCCAGCACGCATGCCCATGGCAGCACCCATGCCCAAGACAGCGCCCAAGCCCAAGGCGGCGCCCAAGCCCAAGGCAGCACCCATGCCCAAGGCAGCGCCCGAGGCCGAGGTACAGTTAGAGCCCCGAGGTACAGCCCGAGCGCGAGGTATGCAACGAGGTACGGCCCGAGCCCAAGGTACGACCCAAGCCCGAAGAAGCGCCTTGGCCGAGCGAGCGCGCCATGCGCATGCTGGAGAGGCAGTCGGCCTACGACCGATTAACGGCAGGCGCAAGCGTGCTGGTATGATAAAGCAGGATGATGTCCATAGAGCCCCGCAACGAGCCGCAGATGCTTCGGTGGTTCCGCAAGACCTACCCCAGCTACGACCTGCAGCCGCTGCTGCTGAAGCGCCAGCGGGAACTGGAGGAGGCGCGGGCCTTCAACAACTGGCTGGGGGAGCGCAGGCTGGCCCAGGAGGGACAGCCGACGTGAGCCGGCTGACGGAGGCTGTGCACCGACAGGTCCCGCAGCTACGCTACGCGCGCGCCGATCGCCGGGGCGTCGAACAGGCCGCGGGCGAAGTTGCCGCGCAGTAACCGGTAAAGAGATGAAGACGCTTCGGTCCCACGGCTTCAACCAGCCCCCGCGCTTCGAGCAGGTTGCCGGCTTCATCGAGCGGGGGGAGCCCTTGCCCCTGGACCAGCCGGACCGCAAGGCCACCTTGTTCGTCACGAGCCACTTCTACCTGGACGACTTTGTGCAGTCCAGCGAGGACACCCAACCCGCAGCCTCTGCAGCACACGCCGCTGCGGGCGATTCGGCTTCCGCACTCCCCGCAGAGGCCACGGACGAGGACGTGAAATTTCGGCAGTGTGAAACCGTGTTTGCTTGGCCGCGAGGCCCTGCTTGATACATCCAAACCAGTATTTTTTGGGGCTGAAAGGAGCCGTGTGGCCGAACCACGCATTCTTTCGAGAATGGCTGGAGCACCTTGCTTACCAGCCCCGCCCGGTCGACCTTGACGATGCGATCTTGCAAGCACATGCTGTGGAGGGAGAGCTGGAGGAGGATTATATTAATCCAGCCCCCTGAGCAGTGGACGCTGGATGCAGCTTGTCGATGCGCAATGTTTCCGGAGAGGGCCCGAACGACGCGGACAAGGAAGGGTCCTTGCCAATGGCCAACAGGCCCATAAGGTTTTGGGCGCAAAAAAATGCTTTTCGGTGTATACGTAACGCTTTCAGCAGCTTACGTAATGCTTTTCGGGTGGTTTAGGGTCGTTTAGGGTGGATTACTTAAGCCCTTGGACCAATCTTCTTTGAACAGATAGTCAATGATGGGTTGCATACAATGTATATCCTTTCTCTCTCTCTCTCTCTCTCTATATATATGTATATGTATATATATATATATATATTTGGACAACCGTGTAATCGTCCTTGGTGCAGAATATTCCTGCGAAGCAGCAGCGCGCGTTTTTCTGGGTTGCAAGGCTTGAGCGAAGCGTTATTCAAAAACGGAACACCCCAGCCAAAAAACACACACACACACAGACACGCACAAATCATGGTTTACAATTTGCTTCCTCTGAAGTCACAACATGGGGCATCCCTCACTCAGTAGCTGCACAGTGATGAAAGTATACAGTCGATGGTCATTGGCACTTCCTTTGAGAAAAGGAATCACATGGGCCTTGATAAGCAGCATGCAGATCCCATGCGCCTAGTGAACACAGCTGAGTGCGGAGCCTGGCTCGCATGTGGAAGATGCTGAGCAATTATGAGGAGATGTTTCGTGGATGTGGTTTTGTACCAGCATAAGAAATGGCTGTTGCACGGCTGTTGGTGCTGTCAGGGCAGAAAGCTGGCCCGTAATTGAATCGTCCGCTGCCATTCAGGAGTCCATGTCGTGCCATATCAAAAGTAAGTTTTTGGGATCGAGTGTCATGGATTGTCCAGGCTTCAATTGAGTGTTCGATTCATCACTTGCATTAGAGAAAGAGCTTGAGGTTGATCAGGAATTGAAAAGGGTTGCATTGTCCATTTGCCTTCAACGGGGTAGATAATCCAAAAAACATGAACACAAACTTGTTTGAATGGCTGCGACTCTCCAATTACAAAAGAAATAAGCGCTAGACATCTTTATTGAATTGGGGTTGGGCCCCTTCCGGGCCCAAACGAAGGCCATTAGCTTGGAAAGGAAAGCGCCCAGATGGCCGGCGCGGGTGAAGCGGTCGTGGTGGGCGTGCGTGTGAGGCGGGCAATTTCGCAAGCAGATTTTGATGCAGAGTGCAAAACCACAAAATGGATACGACTTTTGGTAGATCCCTTGGCGGCACCAGCTGAACCGGCTGTAAATCAGAAGCATGTCGAGGGTCCAAGGACCTGACGCAGTTTGGCTTGTTCCAGGTTTGCGAGCGCGCCGCGGATGACCCATCGCAAGCCACTAAAGGGTTCGCATACGTTTCAGTCGGCCACTGACAGACGCAACACCTGTGGGCTGGGCTCAAGATTTGAAACACTTGCGTGAAATTACGTCGCAATCAAATATCATCACAGTTTGGGCCATTGGCTACTCTGTCCTTTTCCTCTAGTACTCCAGGCCCTTCAATGACCGGGAGATCAACTTGAATGCGGTGACCTGCATTGAAATGGAAGGCAGGGAATGAATGAGGGGCCATGAAAGCAGGCAACATTGGCTCACGAGGTGCATGAGAGAGACTTGGAGGCAAAGCGACATTTTTGGACCTGGTTGGTCAAACAATTTTCTTGCCTAGATGTCAGTGCCCGTTGAAGAGACGGTCCTCAAATGCTGCAATGTTTACATTGCAACAGGGCAGGAGCCTCGTTAATATGGTTTACACCAACTGTTTGTAAAGAGGAAGCTCTTGTTCTTGTTTACTTTTCTGTCTGGCATTTGCCAAGCGTAGCTAAATACGTAGCTGAAGAATCAGCCAGCTACCCAGCAAGCTAACTACCCAACGGACTACCAGCTAGTAACTCGGAACATTTGCAAGGCACTGTTTTGGCAGAAGCAACCCAAAAAGCTAGTTAATCAATGAACTCACTAGCCAGCTGGTTGGGTCAAGCATATTCATATGCACCATGGTGCTGCCTCGAGCCTCGAGGGCCCACCACGCGGATCCGGAATGTGGACTCGGGCGACGAGAAAGCGCTTCTCGCTTTGGGAGATTGGCACGCTTCCATAGGACGTTCTCCTTTTTCCAGAGGAGGGGGAAACCTTTGGTGTCCTTTTGGTATCAAAGGGAATACCCTCCATTTCTACAAGGGAAACCGAAGGCAAAACCCACCAGTGTGGAGGTACTCAACACACCCATGTCACAGAAAGGGCTGTTTGCCGGCCCTCAATCACTCCACTGCCCCAGGCTTTTGGAAAGTGTCCAGTTTAGATTGAACCTGACCGTACTCCTTGGGAACCTTTTCATTGTGAAACTTTACTTTGGAAGGGTAAGCGCAGCCTCCTCCTGCGCTGATTGTTCCAACCTCTCCACATCCTGTTCGTTCCAGGGCGCGGATGGGGGTGGTAGTGGTTGGCGCTTGGTATCCTATGGTTTTGTTTCAAACTAATCAAGAAGGGGCCCTAGTTCTCAAACAGAGACACACACGCTTAGCGGTGTAGAACTTTCATCAGTGTTTTCGGGTTTAGTGCCAGGTTGAAATTAGGTTGGATGGGAACGTTTCCTGCCCTCGTGTGCCTGCCATCTTAATTATTTGGTCAAGAATTTCAAGCTGATGAGCTGTTAAGATTCAAGGTTTCTTGGATGCTTGGCTTAAGCAGGCAATGGCTTGCTAGCAAGGTGAGCAGCTTGGAGGCTTCTGATGGTTAGCACGTCGTGCTATGACTGCGTTTGTTCTGCTGCCCTGACTTCTGATGAGGACATGGATGTGGTTTAGGGGTTCAGAACAGTAGTTGGGCTGTCCCCCCGCCACCGAAGATCTTGGTCCAACCAACAAAGCTGGCTTTGGGCGGTTGGGGCATCTTCATACAACATCCGCTGGGCATGCCAATTCATTTGAAGGATCCATGCACCTTGCCGGCGGGTATTAACCATCATTTACATGTTGTAATCGGGACTCTCGGTTCATTTTGGTCGATTTGCTAACATCTATGCCCGGCAATGCGGCTGGCAGACTTTTGGGCGATTCCCACGGGAGAACAGATTTTGGCAGCGCGGGTCGAGGTTTACCTTTGACGAGTCCTTCTGGAGCAGCTTGGCCCATCAAGCGACTTCTCTATGGATCGATGGACCGCCCCATATGCGGTTTTGCTCTTACCGCACACAAAACTATTTGGGTACGCACAGTTGCAGACACATCTTCAGAAAATTGGCCAAGGAGCCACAGATCTTTCTGGTTTCCGGTTTGCTTGGACTTTCAGACACTGTGAGCCTTTTCCGGGGGTTCATTCCAGGAGAGGACATTTTCTGAATAGAAGGAGGATGTTTGAACAGTTTGGCTGGAGGGTTCGGTTGCGCGTTTCGTTGAAGGCCACGACGGCTTCGAGGATGACGGCACTGGCTACCTGCGGCCGGTGGGTGGAAGCGTCTCTGCTTCAGCTCTGAGGGGATTGGGTTTGGCTCCAAATAACAGATGCACCTATTGGGGTTTCAGCTGAAACGTGACATATTTGCAAGCCAGAGTCATTTGGGGTTGATGGAACCAACATCGGAACCCACTAGACTGCAATAGCATTCCAACTGGACTCATCACTGGGCCCAAAGTCTCGGTTTCTGGTGATAAGTTTCTTAGCTTTCAAATGTCAATCTTGAAATGCAGTGCCTGATAATTGATACTGGCAGAATCACGGCCCCACGTGTTAAGTCTTTATTGGGACGATGTGAGTTGCTGACTTTTTGCACGAGCCGCTGTGTCATTTGGACCCAATAGTCCCAGCAGACGACGGCGCTAATATCATGTCTGGTTTACAGTTTTTTCCAAAAGGCTTGGTATGGGCCAGCCCGGGCATTCCTTGCGGAGAGCAATCCACCGGGTTTCCACCGGACATGCAAGTGGCACATTTGTTTCAAGAATAACAACTAAAGACATAAACGTTCCGCAAACCCGGGACTTGCAACATGCCGCAAGAAAAGGAGCAGTCTCCTTTGGAGTTCCATGTGAATTTTCCGGCGGTTGAACAGCTTCGTTTGAGAGGAGGAAGGCACTTGCCGAGTGACTCTTGCAGCTTGTCAGCACTGGGTGTGCGGCTGTCAGAAGTGCGGGTGGCTTTGGAGCCGTCTTGAGGTTCCCTCTGAACCATCTAGAAAGATTCCCTATTCGGCAACGGATCCCTGGTTTTTCGACTGCGAGCTGAGGTAAATACGCAGATCAGAGATACGTGTGCCGAGCTCAGTTTTTTTTTTTGTGATCTCCGATCTTATACATCGGATTTCATTTAGCTCTCGACTTTGCAAGCTGATTGCAGGGGGGGACTGTGGATGTTTAAATGGAGAGCAAGCCCGCAATTCACACAGGGACACTCGTGAACGGAGAGTGGACTATTCGCTATAGACATGTCACAATGTCTGTAGGCAAACAGATTCGTGCAGCTGAGGTTCGATACTTTTGGGCAGAGAGTTCTGGACAATGCCTGGAATGGCTTCCACTGCTGTTTGTTTGCCTATGGTCAGACAGGACCTGGGACAACTGAGCGGCTTTGTGCAGATAGAGCTTCCTTACCAGAGAAGCCAAGTGAAAGACGGCCAAGTTGATGGATGCATTTGGGTTTGATATGAACGGTCAATAAACCACTTGTCCCGTACAAGGTTTTCAAGCACAGCCACTTCCCTGAAAGGAGCTGGCAAGAGCTATTCTATGGTTGGTCGCCTGGCTCCACTTTGGCTTTGATGGGAGGAGGAAGTTAAGACGCAGACACTTTTGAGGCCGCGTGGAACCATGAACTAGACCCAAGGCAGCTTTCACCTCGCGCTGCTTTTTTTTGACCTTGTCGCGACCCAAGCCAGTTTTTTTCTTTTTCAAAGCTCCTTTCCTAAGGCTATGGCAACAACAAGGGCATTGTGCCGATCTCATGCGAGGACCTGGCACAGTGCCAAGTCGAATCTGGCACTTGATTTGACGCCCCCCCTACGTGGTCGGTTTCTTCTGGTATATTTGGAGCATAAAACTGGGAGGCTCCGCATATGAACCCTAGCAGTCGGGGTAATTGATGCCTCCATTCCAAGACGCTTGCTCTACATAGATGTGCTCGCTTTCCATGGATTCTTGCTAAGGAGGTTTGTACTGGCCTCAAACCACTGCAACCAACCTTTGTGCGGGTTTCCAGAGAATGACAAAAGGCCACTCCAAGCGGCCATTGTTACCCCAGTGTTGCTTTGCCCAATGTCGACCCAGGAGATTTTCTCCCGCATCGGCAAGGAGAAGGATCCCACCAAGCGGCAGGGGCCCTAGCAGCCCTAGCGCGGAGAGCCTCATCAAGGTAGAGTCAGAGTAGTTGCCAAGACAAGGCACCCAACTCTGTGTTTGCTTGCTTTGAGTTTTACTTTTGCAACCATCTTAAAGTGGGTTTTCATTTTGAAGAGGATCCTGTCTTTTAGGAAAGACTGCAAACTCATTTGGCTCGTCTGGTAGGGTCAACTGATATGGTGCTCATCCGGGTTAATGGGATGGCCATTGCATTGAAGGGGGGGGATTTTTGGACAGCCCTCTTTGCAGCTCGTTACACGTAAGGTACGAAGTCACCGTCTCAATGATTGAGATCTACAACGAGGACGGAGACCACGTGCACACTTTGCACGAGCTGTTACAGAAGTCCATAGTTCACTGACTGACTTCCACCCAATGGCTAAAATGGGAGTTCTCTCTACCACTGTTACTCGCGCACACACACACACTCACTCACTGACTCACTGACTCACTGCCTCACCGACTCACTGACTCACTGACTCACTGACTCACTGACTCACTGACCTCACTGACTCACTCACTGACTCACTGACTCACTGACCTCACTGACTCACTCACTGACTCACTCACCGACTCACTGACTCACTGACCTCACTGACTCACTGACCTCACTGACTCACTGACTTAGTGACTCAGTGACTCACTGACTTAGTGACTCACTGACTCACTGACTGACTCACTCACACACACACACACACATTGCGGCGTTGCAAGGGTGCGCCGCGGCTTTCTTTGCAAAGTTGGCGCTTGAGTGACGGGGGTCCATCGGTCCAGTCATACACGGCCATGCGTCGTGCAGGCAATCCAGGACTTGCTTATCGACCCCCAGCAGAGACCAAAGAAGGGCTTGGAGATTCGCCTCTTGGCCTAAGGCACCCAAGTATCAAATTCATGTGGGCCATGACAACATCTACTTGCGGTCAATGGGCAAGCTCGGGAAGTCTGACTGCAGGGAGGATGCCTGAGAAAGCCATGAAGGGGGGTGTACCGGGGTGTACCCTCTTAAAGGTTATTGTTGTGGAGATAACAAAGGAGACCGAAGCCATTTTGAGATCCAAATCGTCATTTCGACGCATGCCCACCATGACCTGTTTGTCTTGATGGGTTCGATGCAAGCGCCGGAGGGGCCGAGCCGCTCTTAAACTCTGATCAGCTCCGTCTGGATATCAGTTTAGCCTTAAGACATTGCTGCAGGCGCGTTGTGGCGTTAGCCGCAAAACGCAATTACGTCGGGCCCGCCTTGATCTCATTACCCCAGCGAGCTGGGTGCCTTGCATCAAACTGCAGATTTCCTTGTCCAAGGGAGTGCTTGCATTTTGTGCAGCCAAAAGCCGCTTGAGCAAAGGGGAGAGCATTTACTTGAAAGAAGCAACATTGCATACCTTTGAACTATTCTCGTACTTAAGGATCCCAGTTTCAGGTCGCACGCGAATTTGTGCAGAAGTGCGGACGCAAGGATGTGTTATTTGTAATTGACGGCATCCGTCCAGAACCTTTCAAGGTCGTCTGGGTGGATCCTTGGAGGTTGTGTCTTGTTGATTGCCCCTCAAATGAGACAAAGACTCTCTAGCGCTTGCATGGAACTCTTACAGGCAACCAAACACATGCAAGTCCCGGCTAGATTTTTGTGCTCTCGCTCAGGAGAGTCCAAGGTGCTGGCCTCATGTGGAATGGGTGAGTTGGGGGTAGGGTTCGGGCTGAGGATCCATCGACCTCCAAACGTTTTTTTGGGCGGATTTTGGATGATTTGAAGCTGGCATTGAGACAGCCCCCAAGTCGGAAGATAAGGAGTTACTAGCTTTTAGCGAAGGGTGACTTACTGCACTTTTAGGGACGTAGGAGGTTGCGATTTGGGGGCCGTTTGGATTTTGGGTTCTTACACTCAGCCGCATGTGGCATGGTCAAAATCGTTCTGTTGGTGGAGGTTCGGATGGTCAGCTTCCTCACTTGGGATGTAACACATGAAATGTGTGCAAGGACAAGCAGCGCAGAACCGCATATATTTCAGCCATGTGCGGTTCGAGCAACTTAGATTTCCTTTTTGAAGAGGAGGACCATGGAGCCGTGACATCCTATCCTGGAGGACACTGAGGTTGTGAGTGCTGATCGACACCTACTTCGTCCTCCACACGTTATCCAGTGTGGCAGACTCTTAGGGAGAAAGGGCTGCTCATGTAACACTCTGGTTGCGCCAGCGCTCCTGGCCAAGGGCGCGCAGCAGTGGGAAATCGACCTTTTGCTGCATGGTAGTGCCCCTCCGCAAGCGACAGCCAGGTCAGCTAGGAGAGATCTACCTGAGACGACACGGCGGGAGCGGGCTTCCGCCAGCGCGGCCATGGAAGCTGCCAGGCCTTCTGAGCGGCAGGCTGCTTTAGAGGAGCTGCAGGATGCTGTCTTGTCCAGGAGCTCCAGACCAGTCCAGACCAGCAGTTGCAGATTCTGGAGGCAGGTGTGCCAGGCGTGGGAGGTTCCAGATTTTCCCTGGAGCGAAACAAACATCACAGCGGTGGCGGCCTCGAGGGCGATATCGCTCACGCATGCAATATTTCCAGGCAGCAGTGCAGCGTCAGGTTCGGGTTCTGGGGATAGCTGTGATCGATTTTCTCCGGGCCATGATCAAAGAAGCCGTGCGCTTGATTAGGAGGGGCCTTGGTCCTGACCGACTCAAGGACAGTTTGACGCAGGTCTGCTGGCTGGAGCAGTAGACATCCTGACCTCTGTGTGTCTGACCCAAGCCAGGGCACCGCGCATTGCGGACGGGGCAATCATTGGTGTCTGGTGCATGCTGCGAGAGTGTGAACTTGCGCAGACACAGAAGGAGAGACGGTGTCCATGATGCTTCCGACGCAAAAGTCTGACGTCCAGGGATCTTTGACAGCGAGGCCCTTGCGGTGACAGGTTGTGTGCTCAAGTGGTCCAAGCTTGGGAAGTTGAGACGCCTTTTCGCACCCGTCGCGTGCTTTAACCGAGCCACCGCACTTGTTTGGCTCGCCAGATGCATGGCGTTGGTGCCAGCCGCGCACTTCGTCGACGATATGGGGGCCGTCGACGATATGGGGGCCGCAGACAGAGAGACAGGCGAAGATGGCCTCCAAGGCCCAACCTCCAGGCCATTGCCACACCCAGACCGCATGGCCAGACTGCGGCAGAGGATTCTTGCCCACTTGGCAACAAATGAGCGCACGGCGAGCTTTGCGAGGATGATATCCAACCACACCACCAGGAGCGAACAAGTGAAGGTGAGCTTCTGTGTGTACGCTGGGGTAAGTGGCTTATCATGTAACACATGAAATGTGTGCAAGGACAAGCAGCGCAGAACCGCATATATTTCAGCCATGTGCGGTTCGAGCAATTTAGATTTCCTTTTTGAAACCCACCGCTCCCGCCCGTGGTCTTTAAGAGAGCAGGCTTGTACATGGCAGGCGGTAGTGGAGGCGAAGACCTCAACCGCCAGGTGGCCAATTGTACAGACGCCAACGAATGTGCATTGCGAGGCTACATCCAACCACAGACCGCCAGGAGCGAACAAGTGAAGGTGAGTTTCTGTGTATACGCTGGGATAAGTTGCTTGTCGATTTTATGTAAGGACAGAAAGAGGATAATTGCAGTGACATTTGGGTCCGCTTTGCTCGTTTTTGGCTGTCAGGGTAAGGACCTTCCCAAGGCTCAATTCGGGTGTGATACCCTGAAAAACGAGGCATTGCACGGAAGTCACGACGTTCGGCCGGGGACAGGCTGCGGGCGTTTTCGCGCCAGGCCCTGGGCATCTACATCGATGGTGTGATCAAGCGGCCGGTGGAGAGCTACGAGGCGCTGCGGAGCAAGCCTTGTGGCTGGGGAAGGCAGTGGACTTGTATTTGCTTTGGGAGCAAACGAGTTGGGACCCCGGTTGGTTCGTTCTCAAGGCGGGGGTTTCTACTTCACATGCAATCTGATGATGCTAGGATGCCGGGAAGACGCTAGATTTGGTTGCCTGCAAAAATACATCTCCTATTGCAAGCGAACCCCTTCTTCTAAATCAGACCAGTTTCGCTGGACTTGGCTGACCCTGACTACAGCATTGCCCCTTTTCGGCGTTCTGAGAACCCTCTGAGGGAGGTGTAGCCCTCAGGGACTGGTAGCGCACGTTTTGAGATGCAGTTAGAGCATATTTTGTCTGGAAAAGGGAAAGTGAGGGAAATTCAGAACTGAAAAGTGCAACCATTTAGGCTCGCCGGCAAGGGTCCCTTGGCCGGTGTCAACCTTCGCACCGCTTCCCTGGTTTAAAACCAGGGCCCTTCGTTTTGAGCAACCAAAGTCATCATGGCAGGGTGTCGGTTGTGGAGGAACCCCTAATAATAATATGGTTTCCCTTTGGCTTCCCTATAAGACAACACATAAAAATGCTACCCTTAACAGAAGACGTCCACATGGGCTCTTGACACAAGAGGGTAGTGCGTGGCGCGTTTCTCGCAGTCCATCGAGACCACCATTGAGGAAGCCACCAACCACAGAAGCTTGGAATGCGTAGGGGGGCGGATGCGACGTGGCTGACATAGCCATTAATTCTGGGGAACCACCTCAAAATGTTGCCTCACCGATTTTTGATGTCCGCCAAAGCGTCCTCAATTACAAACTGCACCCGCATTCCCAATTCTCACATGCTCAGCTATTTAGAGAGCTGGATTGTTGTTGCATCAGGGTTGGTTTAGGTTCATTTGGAGTCGGAGAGGGTTGGTTCGCGCGAGGTTTTGGGAGAGAGGGTTGATTTAGGGAAGCAAAGAGTGGGGTTTTGGTTGATTGGATGTCGGTCAGTTTCGGGTTAGTTGGGGCATTGGTTTGGGCTTGCTTTAGTTGGTTTTGGGCTTGTTTCGGAGTGGGGCAGGCTTGGTTTAGGGATGGCTTAGACTGGGCATGGAGAAGGGTTGGATTTGGTTGGGTCCACGCGAACTCCATCGCCTTTTTGGTGTCATGGGATCCGGACAAAAGCCACGCGGCGGCCTGGGTCTGGTTTGGGAGGTTGGAGTGCGTCAGGAACAGTGGGGTCCACCCTCATGAACGCGACGTCCAGCAGGGCGCACACAGTGCAGATCATTGAGTTCAAGGCGAGGTTGCGAAAAGGGGGTTTCAGCATGAAAGAGTTCGTCATTTGCGGTGCATTCGGTGTATTCGCATTTTTTTTCCGTCATCGGACTCCGCATTGAGAAGGGCAGCCGGCAGAAAAGCCGGCGGAAGGCCACCCCATTGAGATTTCTAGCTGGCGCATGAGCGGGTCATTTCATGGACTGGGCGCTCTCCGTCCTCCCAAGAAGAATCGACCGGTGGCCCATGACCTGGACAATTTTGTCATGAGGGATTCGTAATTTGGGACAGGCCCACAAACAGTGGCACAATAATCACAAAATCAAGGGAGCTCGCATGGAGGTGGGAAAACTCGCCTGACGTGCCGCCTCCTCTTTGGGAAGACCTAGGGTGGTGATCACCCACTGTTTGTTGCAGGGGAAGTGACCCAACCAACCGCATGTGTCACTGCAAGGTGGGGAACACGGCTTGCAAAGTCAAGTCCCGCATCTGTTTCGAGGGACACCCGTATGCGGATGTTTAAGCACTGGGGGAGTTCCTCTTCAGGCTTGAGACCTTCGCTGTCTTCATCATTCATGAAAGTCCCAACATTTGCTTCACAGAGGACGAGTCAATCATTCAATTTGAGGGACACTTGTATTTTCGGCGTCAGACATTTTCTGTGGCCCTCTTCGCCCATGCTGAAATTCGGCCCCTTTGCACCAGGCCGTGAAGGATGGCTCGGCCATGGTGTCCATGATCAACCTGGCGCCTCGAAAGGAAAAGTGGCTGTGTGTGAAAAAGTAGGCAGCCGGAACCAGGAAGTTTTACAGCCAAAGGCCTTGGTTTCGACACATCCCAATGTTTCCTCCCCAATGAAACCCCCATTCGCAGGTTTTCAACCAGAAGCTAGCCAGAAAGCGGACTAAGGGAGGTGAGCCCTCTCAACCAGGGGTCATGTTTCGAGAAATGTTTTTTTGCACCGCATGTTTTTGTAGGCAGGGTTCTATTGCCGGGAATCAGGCTGCCCTGAAGCTCCGAGCCATGGGTTTGGGGAATGGAATCCTCGTGTTTTCCTCGAGACGGAGGGAGGCCTCTCCTGACCAGGTGGATCTCGCCGGCAGTGAGAAGGCGCGGAGTGACAGGATATTGTGGAAATGTGGCTCTGAATTTCAAAAAGGGACACCTGGTCAATCAAAGCCAGGAACCTCCAATTGGTAGTCAAGGACACTGGACAACTGGTTCCGAAATTGATTGGGATCACCCAAATTTCAAAGAAGGAGCCAGAAAGGCCACTCGAGCTGTTAGGCCACAGATCTGTAGAGACTCATGTGGCGCGCGGCTTGGCTTCCCTTGCGAGGCCGGGCAGACGGGCGCTACCGGAGATCGCCTCAAAGAGGGCTCCATGATCAACAAGTCCCTCAGTGCTCTGGGCGCCTGGCTTCCGACTTCCATTCCACCCGTTTCCACCCGTTTTGGTTGGTGAACATGCCCGTGCGATACCCGTGCTTTGTGCTTTGGGTGAATGATTCATCCAGCTTCGATGCCTTGCCAATCAGCCATCTTGTTCGGCCTATCCCAAGAGCCTGGGAGTTGGCGGTTTATTTGGTGGGCTCGATGCATGAGGTACTCGCGCCATACTCAGATGCCAAAATACCACCTGTCAAGGACCAGCAACTGTGCTTTTTTGATCCAGATGTCGGACCCCCCCAAAGCGAGATAGAATCTGGCCGTTTCGTGTTGTCAGCCCCATTCATGGAGGCAGGAGCTGTAGTTGCGAAGGGGCAGGAAAACAATCACAAAAAAGAGGCAACAAGCAAGTGTGTTGAAACAACAAGTCAACCAACAACAAGGGTGTGCCAGAGCAAGACCTTCAAACATTGGTCCGTAGCGGCACCCTATCGATTTTTCAAGTAGAGCAACCATGGCTTAGGATGCCTAGGGATTGAGGCGAACAGTGGGCAGCGTGTGGTCCCAGCCCCCGTTAGAATCAAGAGTGGACCGCGCCTACAAGAACCACTGCACCTGCCCTGTTGTGATTTCACAAGCGCCCTCTCCTGTTCACCAACCCACGCCACCACCAATATTTGGATGACTCTTCCCAACAAGTAAAAGGGTTGGCCCAGTTGCCTCCTTTTGCCATCAAGGACTACTTCACACCTGGCGCAATCATTCAGGTGCGGATCAAAGGATACCATCTGAGGCAACGTCATCGAGAAGCTGGCGGAAAAAGGCTCCGAGAAGAAGAAGAATGCGCCTGGGCCACATCGTTTAGGCCCACTCAGGGCCTGCCAGAAGCAAAACAAATCCCATGCGTGTTGCCATGTCCGTGTCCAGCGTGCTTTGATCTCAAGAGGTACACCTGGAGCCTGGAGCCGCATAGAAGTCCGCACTCGGACAAAGTTGGCCGCCACGTCGAGACTTCGACATGTCCATTTGTTTGTCCGTTCCCGAATTGGTCCAATTGGCAATGCTTCGGACGGGGCACAACTTTCGGAGCTGTAGGTCTTGATCCCCTACCGCGAGTCCAAGCTCACGCGGCTGCTGCAGAATGCGCTGGGCGGGTCCAGCAAGACCATCATGACGGGAGATATCGGGGGCCATGGGACAGAGGTGACATCACCAAACATTTTTTAGGCGCGCAGTAGGCCCGTTTTGCTCGTTCCTCTGCCTCATGAGCGGCGCCCATGAGAGCCTTGTTGGGCAATTTGTTTTATGAATTGGGGGCCTGAATTCTGACCACAAATACTGTACTGAAACAGTCCCTTTGCTCAACCAACTGAGAGTCGGAAACAATGGGAAACGCTTTTGTTTCTGGGGTGTTTGGGCTCTCCGTTTTGTGTTCATGTGGTTTCCGACAGAGAAACGCATCTGTATCGCATGGCTCCGCCCGGAGGATTTGCGCTCTCTCGCCGGCCTCTTCCAACCACGAAGAGACCCTGTCAACTCTGCGGTACGCAGACCGGGCGAAGAAGATCAAGCGGCCCAGCTTCAAGCACCATGCGAAGCGTTGCCGGTGTGACAGACTTGGATGAAAGGGATCTGCAGCCAGGGCATGCTTCAAGTTGAGTGCTTCACTGCTTGGGAACAGCCCCTGTTGATCAGCTGTGCATGAGGAATCATGCTGTGGTGAATGAGAACCCTCAGGCGGGGGGACACAGCTTCAGACAGACTGTCATGCTTGCTGAGGCAATAGGCACCAAGCAGCGAATTGCGATGCAGATGTTTGCAAGCAAAGGAACAGAGGGGTTGCCAAGATGAGATCTCAATCAGCCCGAACCCTACGTAGCTTCGCAGTGGGAAATGGCAGTGTTTCTGCCCGGAGCTGGTCAGGCAAGGGGCGGCAAGAGACAGCATGTTCTGTGCTGTTAAGCAAGGGCAAGAACATCAATGACATCGACTATTTTTTTGGCATCATTTCCCCTGTTTGGCAGGAGCGGCTCATGCGGGAGCTGCGTGAAGAGAATGAGAAGCTCAAGAATATCTTTGTGGGGATGCAGAGCCGGGGTCCGAGCACCGGGGTCTTGCGCATGAGCCAGGGGCGGCTAGAGGATCTCTGATCCCGAATCGAGAATCGATGAATGGGGGGGGGCCTTACCTCTTAAAGAGTCGCGTTCCATAGATGTGCCTCTCGTTGTGAGGAAGATCACGTTGGTTACTGGGGTGAATGGATGGGATGTGCTGGGAGGATTATCGTATGCTGGAGTCGACACATCAGTCTGGGGGTCTCGAACCCGTGGGATGAGTCAAGTCAATGTGTCAGCATCAGCACACCAAACAGCACAGTTGTCCACGTTTAGCTGTCACGCCCGATTCCAAACAGTGTCGCCCTAAAAGGGGGGTCGCGTCAGCAAGTCCCTGAACGCCTCAAACAGAGATTGCAGTGGCAATGATTTAGCCAATGCACGCCCAGTAAAATTCATCAATTCGTGGAGTTCTGAAGGAGTCAGGTACCCCTCATTGGGTTCCCCATTCCTTCGCTTTCAGGAGAAAAGGGCCCATTGAGATTCCTTGCTGTCGGGCAACCATTCCCATGGCACCTGTCAGGCGGCGTGATGCCTGACGCGAAAAGTATTGAGGCAGGGCTGGAGAAATGCAGCACGCAGAGCAACAATCCCAGTCCCAGCCCAAAATTGTTGCTGTCCGCTTCAATTCTTTACATTATGGGTAGACATTTACCAGGTTGTGATTGTGACTCATGTGCCCAAGCAAGAACTCCATCCCTTCACCCCCTGTTGGCCAGAGAAAAGGATTTAGCCTGGTGTCATAGGGATGAGGGTCTAGTCTGGACAAGCAGTCAATGGCATGGGACTTTGGGTTGTGACAAAAAGCTGCCACCCAACCCTCTCACCCAATTCGATGGCCCCCCAGTTGTCGGCACTCCGGCGATTGAACGGAGGAGATGGGCTTGCGGCAGCAAGAGATCGCTGCCATGGAAGGGGCGCTGGCGGAGTTGAACAAGAGCCGCTTTGGAAGAAGTTCCGAGCGATTTTGAGCCATGTGTTGGGGTGTTTCCAGGGAGCAGCTTTTGGACATGGGCGTTTTGAGGTTCTGCTTAGACCGAAAGCTGATGGATCGCAATGGATCTATTTAGACCCGAGCAGTCGCGGGCCGGCGGGCAAGTTTTTGGAAGTGCGCGGTGGGTGCCGCTTGTCCATGTGGTGACTCCCTCTTTGTGATGCCAAAGGAAGCCTTGAAGCCCAGCACTTTAAAGAAACAGTGGCTATCTTAAGAATCATACAGTGTCCCCCTACCCTCTTGGCCGGATTTTCTCAGCCGTGAGGCTGGGAAGAGAAGGTGGCGGAAGCGAAGGAGCAGCAAGAAGTTTCCATGGCAGCAAGCGGGGTAATTGATGCCATGTGCGTATTTTTTAATCACGGTTCCCCTTTTGCCTTTTGGGTTGGTTCAAAGCGCAACGAAAGGGAACACCATTTACGGGGGGGAGGTCCCTTCGTGTGTGTTCAGGGATCTCCTTGCATCTGGACCTTTGCTGTCTCCAAGGCTGCGCGGCGGCGGCGGTCTTCTCTGGCGGTGGACTCGCAGCAGCCCATGATGGCCGGGGGCCGAGGGATAGGATGGGCTCGAAATAGGACCACCGTTTGACCTCCATTTCAGTTGAGGTACAGACGCCTTGTGAAGCGCAGTAGAACGTCAAGAAGGGGAGTCCTATTGTTTGGCTGAAGAGCGGGCTTCAAAAGGAGGCTTTCCGAGATGCGTCAGACGCCTGTGAATCAGCGAGGGCCGTCGGGTCGGATCCTGGCATGTGCAGCTGCGAAACATTTTTCGGATAGGGTGGAACACCTTTTTTTTACAACACAGCAAAAACGGGCCCAGGAAGAGCTTCAAGCAGATCCGCCAATTCGCTTGGAGGGCTCACTTGGCAATGCTTGTCTGAGCTGGGATCTCCCATCAGCTTTCATTTGGCCAGGTCAACCTCAACGAGGACGGCATTTCGCTCGGGCACTTCCACGGGGATGAATCTTCAAAGCTTTTCCAGCGAAGATGAGATGTATGGTTGATCATCAACCCTCGAAAAGAGTTGAGTTCCCGGTAGGGGACTAGCAGTGACAACGCCAAGCCACCAGACTTTTTACCGGACCATGGCCTCCTAAGCTGGTCCTGACATTGAGGTGTTGCGGAATACAAAACCAGACCATGCCAGAAGTGAAGTGTGTTGAGCTCCGAACGGCTGCTCATCAACACCTGAGTGCCGTTCTCTATTTCCGGGATTGGGTGGACGATTAGGCGATTTGGGTATGTCTTTTTTGAGCCTGGTAATTGGAAAGGAAACCAAAGCGACACCATCCATTTTTGGAGGTCCCCTTCTGGAGACAAACTCACTTGGTGAAGTTGATTGAAGTTTCTTTGGGCGAGTGTGCCTGGTGTCCTTGCGATGCACAAAGTTGCGGCCCTTGAGGATAAGACCCTGACCGGCAGAATCCGGCACGCCTTCGCCGAGGGCCGGAACTTGATCGGTGGGCTCGGCGACTTGGCCAAGTGAAGGGGAATCCGTCCATTGTTTCCCTTAGATGGCAGATATTTTTGGCAGCAACCCGAGCATGTTGGACGGGAGCCTTGAACCAGACACGGAGAGGTAAGATGGCCAATTGGCCAATGAACACTGCTGAGCCAAGAGGGAGTCCCCTATGCTCATATTCTTGGGGGGGAGTCCAATGTTCCTTATTTTCTCACCGAAACCAGGGGCCTGCTCTCGCGAACCAGTAGTAACATTGTCCGTGCCTCATATGACAGATAGCAGACATGTACTCTAATCTACCATTTGGCATGCGGCAGAAGTTTTCCATACCCAGAAGCTAGTGTGCCGCGGCTGCAGGAGACGAGGATAGCGATTCCGATGACTCCGATGACAGCTCGGATGAGAGCAGTTCAGGCGAGTGGGATACATTGTCCTTCCGAAGCGGCGGTCTGCGATCTACCGCTACATGATTTTAGTCAAGGCTGAGAGCTGTCATGGCCAGTTAACTCAACAGGTTATCAGCATAGTCGCCTGTAGATCATATGCTTGCCCCAGAAATGCATGTATTGAGGAGAGGAAACGAGACAACTACATGTTCGTGGAGAGATAGAGCGAGAGAGAGCCACGTTGCACTACAAAGGTCGGGTTTTATGGCCATTTACATGATACTTTAGAGTCAACCAAGATGTTGTGTGGGTGTGTGTGCGGTGTTGTGACGACAGTTTTCGAAGCATGCATCAAAATGAAACTGAAAGTGCAGCGAGTGCCTCGTTGAATGTAAAACATGTCTCCTTTGATGTAAAACATGCGTTGAAGGGTGTGGTATGCGGCTCCGTGAAGCACCAACGCACATGTTGCCGTGACAAAGCAAGTCCTCTGCAAAGCGCGTGGACGATGAACCGATCTTGGTGGTGCCGAGTACCCGCAGAGACAGACCCCTCCATACCAATCTCAGAGTTACATCACAGACAGAAAGCCTCACTGCTTTCTTGATTTTACCACGTTTTCCATTTTCTTAACATCCAAACTCCATGAAAAAGCGCATGTGTCTTTCTTTTTTGGGAATCCAATTTTGGAGTCGGTTGCAAACGAAACCAAGAGGAAACCGCTGCCATTTGGAGGGTTCCCTCATGAGACACACCCAAACAGGTTGCTTAGGGCCTTGGCTTCGCAGGCAGCGCCAAGGGTACCTTGGAGGAGAGGGGGTTGGGGAGACGCCAAAAAGTCGGGTTTCCTAAAGGAAGGTGGTTTTAGAGCAAAAACATAAAAGACACCAAAAGGGACCTTTGTGCGATCCCAACACCTGCTTCCTGAAATCGGACTTTGCGGTAGGGGCTTTGAAAGACAACCAGAAGAAACTTGTTGCCACGTTTACGGGTCCCTTATTTCAGGAGACAGCATTTTGGCGCAGGTGGAAGAGACATGGGGGTTTGGGACCCCCAATAGTTTGTCTTTGCAAGGGGTCAAGTGCCGTTCACCAAAATATTGAAGGTGTGTTTTTGCCGCAGCGCAGGATTTGGTATTTATGCTGATGTTGACACAGCCATGTTAGTACATGCCCTAGTGGATGACTTCCCACCCAAAACAATGAAACCACTTGATTGCTCTTCGTGGTGTGCCGGGGAGGCGTTTGCAAGACTGCGCAGCTGATAGCTGAGCCGGGAAATGTACTGTACAGATACAGCTAAGGTCTTGGCGCCGGGCGCTCAGTCGCTCTTTCAAAAGGGACAGGGTGCCCCGAAAGAGCGCCTCCTCTTTCCAGGCCCAAGTTTCAGTTCTCCACCGTCCAAATTCCCTTTCCAGGTTTTTGTAGTTCCTTCTTTTCAAGGTTTACTCTTCTTGGAATTGGCGCTATCTTTTTGGAATTGGTTCCCTTTGTTCAAATTGGTTCCCTTTGTTTTTGGTAGGAGCATCCGCAGATCGAGCTGGGGGAGGGCGTGCGGAGCCTGGCCGTGGTCTTCCGGGACCAGGCACTAAATGCGGGCGCGGGGTGTCACTCGGGTCCCTGTTCTGTCAATTCGGTCCCGTGCAACGGTTTCACGGTTTCCTTTTGCTGCCCTTTAAGTACTAATTGCAAGGGGGTCCACCATTTTCGTTTCCCTTCGAACCAAATGAAAAGGGGTACCAACCTCAACAATAAGACAGACCAATGTGGAAACACGCCCGCTTTGAAATTTGGTTGAACGGCTGGTCCAACGCTACACAGAAGTGCTGGCTTCGGGGTGCTGGAACAATGGAGGCGCTGGAAGAAAGTAGGCTCACTTTTGGGACGTCCAAACAATGGAGGATTTTGGGGCCCAATTCTACTTTAGTATTGCAGCCACATCTTCCTGAGCAGACTTTTTGGAATACTACTTTAGTAGAACAGCTTCATGAAGCGGGCCACCAATTGAAAGGGGAATGCTTTTGAGTAAAGTAATTGATAGTTTATTTTCTGGGAGGGGGGGCTGGGGGCTTGCAGATTAATGTGGTCCCCCAAAAGAATGCCATTGTTGTGGTTCAGTGGGGTCTGTGAGGGGTACCCTTGTCCTGATTGTTTTTTTGCATCTTTTGAACACGGTTTAACAAAGACATTGCAGTTTTAGGGCTGGGGGTTGCTTTCAAATTTCAGAGGTTTCAGATGGCTTTGGGTTTTGTGTTTGAGCAACCAATTCAAAGGGGAATGCTTTTAAGCAAGCGGGCCACCAATTGAAAGGGGAATGCTTTTGAGTAAAGTAATTGATAGTTTATTTTCTGGGAGGGGGGGCTGGGGGCTTGCAGATTAATGTGGTCCCCCAAAAGAATGCCATTGTTGTGGTTCAGTGGGGTCTGTGAGGGGTACCCTTGTCCTGATTGTTTTTTTGCATCTTTTGAACACGGTTTAACAAAGACATTGCAGTTTTAGGGCTGGGGGTTGCTTTCAAACTTCAGAGGTTTCAGATGGCTTTGGGTTTTGTGTTTGAGCAACCAATTCAAAGGGGAATGCTTTTAAGCAAGCGGGCCACCAATTGAAAGGGGAATGCTTTTGAGTAAAGTAATTGATAGTTTATTTTCTGGGAGGGGGGGCTGGGGGCTTGCAGATTAATGTGGTCCCCCAAAAGAATGCCATTGTTGTGGTTCAGTGGGGTCTGTGAGGGGTACCCTTGTCCTGATTGTTTTTTTGCATCTTTTGAACACGGTTTAACAAAGACATTGCAGTTTTAGGGCTGGGGTTGCTTTCAAATTTCAGAGGTTTCAGATGGCTTTGGGTTTGTGTTTGAGCAACCAATTCAAAGGGGAATGCTTTTAAGCAAGTGGGCCACCAATTGAAAGGGGAATGCTTTTGAGTAAAGCAATTGATAGTTTATTTTCTGGGAGGGGGGGCTGGGGGCTTGCAGATTAATGTGGTCCCCCAAAAGAATGCCATTGTTGTGGTTCAGTGGGGTCTGTGAGGGGTACCCTTGTCCTGATTGTTTTTTTGCATCTTTTGAACACGGTTTAACAAAGACATTGCAGTTTTAGGGCTGGGGGTTGCTTTCAAATTTCAGAGGTTTCAGATGGCTTTGGGTTTTGTGTTTGAGCAACCAATTCAAAGGGGAATGCTTTTAAGCAAGCGGGCCACCAATGCTTTTTGCCACCAATTGAAAGGGGAATGCTTTTGAGTAAAGCAATTGATAGTTTATTTTCTGGGAGGGGGGGCTGGGGGCTTGCAGATTAATGTGGTCCCCCAAAAGAATGCCATTGTTGTGGTTCAGTGGGGTCTGTGAGGGGTACCCTTGTCCTGATTGTTTTTTTGCATCTTTTGAACACGGTTTAACAAAGACATTGCAGTTTTAGGGCTGGGGGTTGCTTTCAAATTTCAGAGGTTTCAGATGGCTTTGGGTTTGTGTTTGAGCAACCAATTCAAAGGGGAATGCTTTTAAGCAAGCGGGCCACCAATTGAAAGGGGAATGCTTTTGAGTAAAGCAATTGATAGTTTATTTTCTGGAGGGGGGGCTGGGGGCTTGCAGACTAATGTGGTCCCCCAAAAGAATGCCATTGTTGTGGTTCAGTGGGGTCTGTGAGGGGTACCCTTGTCCTGATTGTTTTTTTGCATCTTTTGAACACGGTTTAACAAAGACATTGCAGTTTTAGGGCTGGGGGTTGCTTTCAAATTTCAGAGGTTTCAGATGGCTTTGGGTTTTGTGTTTGAGCAACCAATTCAAAGGGGAATGCTTTTAAGCAAGCGGGCCACCAATTGAAAGGGGAATGCTTTTGAGTAAAGCAATTGATAGTTTATTTTCTGGGAGGGGGGGCTGGGGGCTTGCAGATTAATGTGGTCCCCCAAAAGAATGCCATTGTTGTGGTTCAGTGGGGTCTGTGAGGGGTACCCTTGTCCTGATTGTTTTTTTGCATCTTTTGAACACGGTCTAACAAAGACATTGCAGTTTTAGGGCTGGGGGTTGCTTTCAAATTTCAGAGGTTTCAGATGGCTTTGGGTTTTGTGTTTGAGCAACCAATTCAAAGGGGAATGCTTTTAAGCAAGTGGGCCACCAATTGAAAGGGGAATGCTTTTGAGTAAAGTAATTGATAGTTTATTTTCTGGGAGGGGGTGGGGGCTTGCAAATGTGGTCCCCAAAGAATGCCATTGTTGTGGTTCAGTGGGGTCTGTGAGGGGTACCCTTGTCCTGATTTTTTGAACACGGTTTAACAAAGAATTGCAGTTTCAGGGCTGGGGTTGCTTTCAAATTTCAGAGGTTTCAGATGGCTTTGGGTTTTGTGTTTGAGCAACCAATTCAAAGGGGAATGCTTTTAAGCAAGTGGGCCACCAATTGAAAGGGGAATGCTTTTGAGTAAAGCAATTGATAGTTTATTTTCTGGGAGGGGGGGCTGGGGGCTTGCAGATTAATGTGGTCCCCCAAAAGAATGCCATTGTTGTGGTTCAGTGGGGTCTGTGAGGGGTACCCTTGTCCTGATTGTTTTTTTTTGCATCTTTTGAACACGGTTTAACAAAGACATTGCAGTTTTAGGGCTGGGGGTTGCTTTCAAATTTCAGAGGTTTCAGATGGCTTTGGGTTTTGTGTTTGAGCAACCAATTCAAAGGGGAATGCTTTTAAGCAAGCGGGCCACCAATTGAAAGGGGAATGCTTTTGAGTAAAGCAATTGATAGTTTATTTTCTTGGAGGGGGGGCTGGGGGCTTGCAGACTAATGTGGTCCCCCAAAAGAATGCCATTGTTTTGGTTCAGTGGGGTCTGTGAGGGGTAGCCTTGTCCTGATTGTTTGTTTGCATTTTGAACACGGTTCAATAAAGAATTTGCAGTTTCAGGGCTGGGGATTGCATTCATATTTCAAAGGTTTCAGTTGGCTTTGGGTTTTGTGTTGGAGCAACCAATTCAAAGGGGAATGCTTTTAAGCAAGTGGGCCACCAATTGAAATTGATTTGTGGATGTTTTTTGATTTTCCCCCCGGCCAAAAAACTTTCAGTTATTCTGGTCCCCATCAACAATGGTGGCAAACCGAAAAACACTTTGAGTTATTCTACGACCCCTGATTAATCGGGTGTTAACATTAAAGGACTTGCCATTCTTTTCCACATTCTACCATGGGTTTTCCATTTTGAGACAGACCCATCTCCTTACACTTCCGATTGCAAAACGGGAGTGCCCCCACTTTTTCCATGGGGTTGATGGCTGTCAAGGGTTCGAAGCTCATGATGCAACAGTTCCCTCGAATAGAGGCTACCAGAGCAAGCAGTGTGAGACACAATTGGGCACTGCCACCCCAGTCACTCCGCAAGTGGTCCAACATGTCGAAGCCGAGGGCGGGGAAGCGCAGACCCTTTGGGGGGCCTGTTTCACGGGAAGCGCCACAGCAATGAGGCCTCGTTCTTCGTCTAACTCGAGCCAAAATGCTCAACACATTCGTCTTTTGTTTGTGCTCTCTGTTTGGAGACCAGATCAAATCTGCCCTCAAAAAAGGTCACCGGACAATGGTGCGTCTTGAAACTCATTTGTTTCGGTGGTCTCATTGGACTAGGGCTGACACTGCCTGAGAGATCTGTCCTTGGCGCCAGCGGGCCTTGACATTTTGACCTCCGAATGGTTGGATGTTGGGATGCCGATTCCCCCGTTGAACCCAGGGGAAGAAGCGGCTCCGGTCCAGTGTAAGAATAAATGTCACGAGCTGCATTCGGTTCTGCCAAATGCAACTCAGGACGACTGCATTTTGTACGCCGCCAGCTACGAGGGCCTTACAAAAACCTACGTTAACGGCAAGAGTCTGCAGCAGCTGCTGACCGACCAAGGCGCCTTGTGCCGCAAGCCGGCGCTCAGAGTTGAACGGACGCGTTCAAAATTCCATCATCACCTTTTGAAGGAACTGAAGGGTCTGTTTTTTGAGGAAATACCCACATGGAGCCTCAATCAACATCATGTTGAAACGGAACAAGTTTTGCAGATGTCTTGGCCTCATCAAGAGCATATGACTATTCCAGGTTCATAACTCCCTGCAAGTGGGAAAGAACAATTGCCACCAATATCCGAACACGAGGAGCTACACGTTTCTCAACACGGGGCCGGAACTCAGATTTTCCTTGCAGAGGAAACACGTACAGTGCTCGTGTTACTCGACTCCGCAGGCGTTGACGAGAAAGACCAGCTGCTTGGAACGATCTCAGCTGGTCCCTGCTTTTGCTTGTGGGCGGTCGCAATGCTTTTTGCCCGTGTGGCCGGTGATGTTTCAAGGGGAGCAGGCAGGGCTCCAAATTCAAACAAGTCGACCTTCAAACACCAAGAAGGGGGTGAGGCAGAAATGGGTGGAAGTGCAAGCGGGATCATGACTTGAGATTTATTCACAAGCATGAAGTATTGCTGAAATTCACAATGTGTCTGTTGCCATCTCGAACCTTGGTGTCGCACATGACATTGCCCAAACGTGCATCTTGGGGGTGAAGGCACCGCAATTCGTGCTCATTCCAAGCACTGGAAGTGTCACTGGCCAGCAAATTTGTTGAGAAAACAGAGTGCGGTCGAAATACTGCAAATGGCGCTCAAACCTGGCGGATCGATGCCGTGACGTGGCTAGGATTTGCCGGCAGCAGCAGAAGCCAGAGACCTCCGGCATCGAGCTGACGCACAAGGACATCCTGGTCTTTGAAAGGCGCGTTGGCTTTTTTCCATGTCAACAGGTTCCTCTTTCTGGTTTGCAAAAGCGAACTGGTGGCATTGGACTCTTCCAAATGGTGGGTTTTTAAAGTGGTGTTTCTATTTCAATCTCAAAGGGAACCAATGCCAAATTCAAGGCATTGGAGGGGTCCCTAGTTTGTCACAGCCAAACGAGGCTTTGGGAATCCCATGTCCATAAGAAAATCCTCTATCATTGAGTTCCGGGCCCAATTGGACAGATGGACAATTTACATGCATTTGAGAACGGGATGGCGGTTATGACACGACCGCTGGACGTGTCAAGACGATGCCTCCTCCAAAACTAGCTGCCTGCAAGCGGATGCCCCTCCACATATTGCAGGTAGGCAAACAAGTGTTACAATGGCATGTCAGGTCTGTGTTAATTGTAGGCACCCCTCCAAACTGCCGGTAGTTACATCCAGAGGGTTTTGTGAAGACAAGGTGGACCTGTAGTTGTCGCAGGCGGTCCTCTTGAGAAGGTGCATTGTCCTGCTGACCACGGGAACAGTTATATAGTATATTGGCCAAGGTGTATGGAATGGGTCACGACCAGCCACACCTCTCCCAACGGTTTCACGCCGGTTTCCCTTCAAAACCATCCTGGAGAGGTCCCTTGTTTGCACATCAAAAAGACCCGATCGCTTGAGATCGAGGATGGCGGTGATCGATCCTGTTGTGCGAGACCTATGAGCACTTGCCAACATTCCAGGTATAGAACGTTCAGCTTTGTTGGCCAAGCCATACCATGTCGGGAGTGTTTTTCTGAGGATTCCTTTTGGCTTACACGCAATCGCATTCGCTGGCGCCTGGCAAGGCACTTCTTTGTCTTTGTGTCCCCGTCATTCTGCGCGCCGGAGATCCTCATTGCCAGCGGCCAGGCAGAGGGGTGGACCATCGGTCTCGGGCAATCCCACCCCGAAGCAAAATACAAATCGGTGGATTTCGGGTATGTCGTTGCACGAAGCCTGGGAAGAGGGTCTTGCCCATTGAAGCACACGGAAGACACCACGGGCGCCTCGTCAGTGCCTTAATTGGACTGGTGGCTTCCCGCTCCCTGCAGATTGTAGCGCGTAAATTGCTCTTCCTTCCTGTCGCGCGAGGCAGGGATGAAGGGGCAGAGGTTCAAGGTTAGGGACTAGGTCATGGGGAGGCTGTCACCCATCAAGAGCTTCTATCGAAGCTGCCCACAATCACTCCTCAACAGCAAAGCTTGATAGCAGCTCCGCATCAAGTTGACCAGATGGTGTCAGGAAACTAAGTCCCACATCCGCTAAAGAAGAAGTGGCTCTAGTCTCACAACCTTTTGTGCATGAACTGTTGTGCCGCGTTCGGGCAGGTGGACTTTGCTCAGGCCAAGCGCGAGTGGCAAATGGAGCGCGGGAGCTCGGCCGGGCAGTGTTCCCAATGGTACCGAGCAGAAGCTTTGTGTGGAACCTAACAAACCCAACGAAGAAGCCGCAGTTTGCGAACAGCCTCCTTCTAGGAATGCTTTGGGGATCAATGTTGATTTTCAGGGCAGTTTTGGGGGACGTTGGGATGACGAAGCAGGGCCTCTTCTGCGTTGAAGAGTGGGCAGTGCAACCAAAATCAACCACGCCTTTCGACAAGTGTCCAGTGCGTTGCGAAGCAAGACTACATGTAATGTCCCTCACTCAGAACAGCGAATGTCAGGCGATACCTGCGTCCACTGACAACTTTAGGGAGACATGGGGGCGCAATCCCAGTTTCTATTTCGCTCCGAATTTCACTTCTTGGGAAGCAAGGAACCTCTGGTTTGTGTCAGAGGATTTGTGGTTTGCGATTTGGATGAACAGAAAAGAAAAAGGGAAAGTGTTAACCCTCCGACTCCAAATGGTGCCGTTGGAGTGATTTCTTGCAACAACAATGGGACGCAACCAAATATTCTGACCTACCGAGAGAGGAGGGAAATACCAACCCTTTGTTTGCTTCGAACTCTCAGGTGTTCGGAATTCAGAGCCACTCTGGTTTCGCAGGAAGTGGCTTCGCACCCAACTCTTGGGGGTGCTCCCCCCAAAAGTGCAGGATGTTCCATGGGGAGACCTTTCCTATGAGCCAACCAGGGGTTTGTATCTCCTGGGTTCCCAGTTTTCAGAGACCCACTCAGATTTTATCTCAGGCAGCTCTCGGGTATTCACTCCTCGCTGATTGCGGGCGCGGGGCCCGGTTTGCTTCCCTCCAATCCCAAAGGGCGATTGAAATGTCGAGGCAAGGAACTTGAAGGGTCTTGAGGACTTGGAATTGGGGTCTTGATCCTCACTGATTCCATGCAAAGCCAGCTTCAGAGGTCCCTTGAGAGGATTCTAAACCAGGAGCTTTCCAAGCGTCAAGTCATTGATGGTCTTCGGGTCAGTTTCTGATGTGATTTCGGTGTCTTCACTCCTGTGGCCAGGGCTTAAATGTGTCAATACAGCACTTGGGAGGGGCTTGGCTAGGGACCTTCCTTGTAGAAATTCCTGTCCTTTTTCAAGGCTGACCGCAAACCGCTAAGCCGCGGGTTGAATGGACCTGGCAGAGCACGGGGGAGTGCGGAAATGTGGTTGTTCTCGTTGTGGTCCTGGCTTCATGCCGTCAAAAAGGATCAGCCAGCCAACAGTGGAAAGTCTGCCCCGAGGGAAGAGTTGAACCAAGAAGCCTGCCAGGGCTTTTGAGTCTCATGCCTCTTGCGCTAAGCTAGCTTTGGGAGAGGTGTTTGGGACCGTTTTGTGGGGTGATTTTCGCTTTGTTCTCCATTTCGAAGTTGGTGCAGTTGGGGGCCCGACAATCAACGGCCAGAGTATTGAAAACCAGCACGAGGGACATAAGCAAGGGACCCTTTTGGGGGCGGTGAGTTTTGCCAGTTACTCATTTCTGAACCATGTGCATTCGGGCAATTACATGTTTCTCTGGCAGAACCGTTTGTCAGAACCAAGAGAAAGGGATGCGGTCCAGTTTTCAATGCCAGCAAGTCAACGCGGCTCGTGTGGGGTGAGGTGAACAACGGCAATGGTTGAAAAGACCTGACGGCAGACCCTCTTGTAGATCATTTGGAGGGGCCCGAGCCTTTGAACTCATTCCCGCAACTGCAAGGTGGATTGTTATCATTGCATGTTAACCGACCAGAAAGCGTGGCGATTTCAAGATTTCAGAAGCAAAGCGTGTCCCCCTCCCTTGCGTCCCATTCATGAGCAAGTGGTCCGGTCGGGGGGGATCTATACTTCGCGCATGTTTGGTGTCAGCCACGTGCGTGCCACGTGAGGCAGCCGGGTGGGCATCGCCGGCGGCCGCACCGAGGAGCCTTGCAAAGCTGGCCTCGGGGCCCCACGGGCAGTCCTTTTCAGACTTGGTTCAGCAAAGCGAGTTCCCGCAGAACAGTGTGAGATTGCGATTGTAGGTGTGCCAAACTTCCCTCGGCCTGTAGGTTTCAGTTCCCAATCCAAACATTTGTGTTACATTCTAGTGGCCAGGAGTCAACGAGGGTCAACTCACAGGGGTATGGGCCGGTATGGGCCGGTATGGGCCGGTATGGGCCGGTATGGGGGTATGTTCAGACTTCGCATTTGAATCCCTTTCTCGGGGTCCGAGCTTAGGAGCTCGTGGAGATGGAGACGGTCGTCGAGGCGCAGAAAGCGGAGCACCTCGGCGTTGTCACTTTCGGGGACCGGGGGACCCGCCGCCATTCGGTGCAGCGGGAGGTGGGGGCGCCCTTTTTGAGATTGACTTTTCAGCGGTTTTGAAACGGAACCTGCAAATGAGACCCCCCCCCGTGTTGGGGCTCCATTGTGAGACAAATCCAGTCACCCTCAGGCACGGTGTGACGGATATTATATACGGGCCTGGAAGATGAGAGATGACAAACCTCCATGTCTATGTCCTTTCCAGAACCTTGAGATTTGTATTTTGAAAGTCTCACAACCACTTCAAAAGCCTCAACATCACAATGTGCTGTGACCTTTTTAGATCCAGAGCAGAAAGACTGACTTGCGGATGGCAAAAGGGTTTCCCGAATTCAGGGGACAGAGGAATTGAAAGGAGTCCTTCTCCCACAGCGACAAGACGCATGTCCGTTTGTTTGTCGTTGATTGGATTGGAGTGGAGTGGAGTGGAGTGGAGTCGAGTGGAGTGGAGGGGAGTGGATTGGACTGGATTGGACTGGATTGGATTGGTTTGGTTTGGTTGGTTGGTTGGTTGTTTGGTTGTTTGATTGTTTGATTGTCTGATTGTTCGATTGCTCCTTTGTTTGTTTTTGTTTGTTTGTTTGTTTGTTTGTTTGTTTGTTTGTTTGTTTTGTTGATTGTTTCTTTGTTGGTTTTGATCTATGCTGCATGTTTTTGCGATGTGGTGTGTTGCTTTCGCCTGTTTTGTTTTGTTTTGTTTAGTTCTTTGTTTGCTTCATTGCTTGCTTGTTGATTAGGCCGCTGGCGGCTTTACACATTCTCACGCAGCTTGACATCTTCCGTTTGGAGGTTCGCTCTCAACATGTCAGCCACAACATTTGTTCCTTCCTTCTTGCATGAGCAGGGCAATAGGCTGCTTGATGCGTGTACGTCAGGTTCGGCTCGAAAGACTTCCTCTGCGTGTGATTACCACACGATCACTTTTTACGTGCTAGTTTTGCCGAGTTCTCACTTGGCAACCCAAAAACACCTTTCACTTCTTTTGTTTGGGGGCTGCGGAAAGCGGCCCACATTCCATTTGCCCTGCGCCAAGATCCTAGGATCGCCGAGCTCAAGAGAGAGCTGGCCACTGCCAAGGCGGAGATCGACCGCTACAAGAAGATTGCAGGCAGGGGGGCTCCTGGGGCACGCGTGGCTCGACGACGCGAATGAACGAACAGAGCACACACACACACGCCTAGGGCAAAGATCGTTGCTTTCAAAAGTATTGAAGTTATACCCAAGAAGTAGTAGGCATTCCCTCCCTCAAATACGTGTTTGTTCTTATATTCCTGCTTCCCTCCGTCCATTCATCCATCCATTCGTTCATCCATTCATCCATTCCTTTGTTGATGGCCGCTGGGTAGTAGTACTTTCCACCCGCAGACGAAGAGCAACTCCGAAGACACATTTCCCCCAGAAACAAAGCGGATGTGCGAATACGAATTCCCGAAGTTGAATCCCCCCGAACCGAATTCCACCCCAAGCCCAATTCCATCCCGAAGCCGAATTGCGAAGACGAATTTGTCAAAACCGAACTCCTCCCCCGAAGACTCATTGCGAAGACGAATTCCCTCCTCCCGAAGCCGAGGTTTCCCCCGAAGACAAATTTTGAAGACAAATTCCCCAAAGCGGAATGCCCCAACGACGAATTGGGAACGAGTTCCCTCCTGAATGCGAGTTCCCCTCAGCCAGCATTCATGATAATCTCGTCCCCGTGATATGAAATGGTCCTATGCAACGGTAAAGTTTTCGTCAAAGCCCTGGCAGGCCCAATGCTTAAAACCAATATTGAGAAGAGCAGGTTCTCTTTTAGGTACCTTTCTTGAAAACAGTCATTCGCAGTTTTTCCCCAAACAGTGCCGGCGTAGATCAGGGTGCTCTTGTTGGGCGTGGGTGAATTTGGTGTGTTTCGAGGGCGCAAATTCTGAAATGGTTGATGTGCGTTGGATCGCTCGCGCAGCGGCGGTGCGAATGATCTGGCGTCGAAATCAGCCCTTTGCTGACTTTAGGTGTGTTGCATCGCTATCGCTGTTGTGAGGAGCCTGCTGCGGACTTTCCGTTGGTCGGATCGCTCGCTGAGCATCGCAAGTGAATCCTCTGGACTTTGGGTGGGTCGGATCGCTGTGACTCTGGCGCAGCGCGCATTTTGAACATTGAAAGTCAATCCTTTGCGGGGTTTGGGCCGGTCGGATCGCTCTCGCTGTGCCGCGGTGCGAATTTTGAACATCGGAAGACCTGCAAAGACATTCTCTTGCAAGAGATCTTGTAGATCCAGACAGATAGCTTCAGCAAACAGAAGATCCTCTCATGGATCCTGCGCACAAATATTGCCAAGAGATCCTGTTAAGATCCTGTAAGCATCGGGTAGAGGGGTCCAACTTTCGTTTCGGGACAGCTGAACGTGCAGCGCAAACAGAAGCAGTACTGTAACCAGGAAAGTTGCCTCCAGGCTTTACATGACGGCTTTGTGTACCCAAATCCACCACAAAAGCCCGCTGACAAAAGGTCAGCTTCGCTTGGAGCCTGGGGTGGTTTGGAGATCCGTGGTTTGGATCCTTTTGGGTAAGGTGCGCTAATTGGTGTGGAGCCTTGTGGTTTAGTGGTTCGGGGTAGCTTCCCATTCACCCTCAACAAGAACCTCCTACCCAGAGATCTGTTGGCGAGCTCCAAAAGTCCTCCACAAATATTTTTCGCTGGTCCTGCAGAGAGATCCACTCAACAGATCTTGCGCAGGATGTAGCAAGGTTCCATGCTCGAGACATCCTGTTGAGGACGCTCTCCACAGATCCTGAAAAGAGCGGTCGTAGAGGGTTCTCTCGGAGATGTGCGCAGATCTTGCCAAGAGATCCTATCAAGACACCCTATCCGCAGATCCAGCCAAGATCCTTCCACAGAGATCTTGGCCAGGAATTTGCAGAAACATTAGTAGAACTTCTTGCAGAGAAATCTTATACAGAACCTCTTTCCAGTGATCCCGGTTGTGGTCCAAAAGTGAGACAGGAAACCACGCAAGTAATATGAAAGCTGTATAGAAGGTCTTGCACGCATTCTTCAAACAGAAGCCTTCTGAGGCTCTTGCAGAAGATCCCTGGCCCGAAAAGGAAAAAGGCTTTTACAACTCAACCTCGGCTCTTTCACTCCCTCCGAATAAAGGCACAACGCTGGACACCCCAACCGCCAGGAACCGGAAACTTTTAAGAAATCAAACATGCCTTGGCATGAGGTCCCCGCAATACAACGGTTCCCTTTTGCTGCTTGTTGGGGTTCGGCGTCGTTAATGATAGGCACAAAAAAAATCGCACGCGAGAGAAATTGATAGAGATTGGGGGGAACGGGCGCTTCTGTCGGGGAATTGAGGGCGACTGCACGTGTTGTCAACACGAAGATGTGCAACCTCACCCCTGGGCTAAAGTTCCTTTCGAACACCCAGTGTCCAGTTGGCCTCCAAGTGAGAGGTCGCCCGCAAGAGAGTAATGGAAAAATAACAAAACGGCGCTCGTAGACTGTGGCGTTGATTTGCGTCCTGGGGTTATGTGGCGCGAGGGACTGTGGTGTCGGAATGCGGCGGCAGCCAGGATGCAGGGTGGCGTCACAATGTGTGCAGCGTCCGGGGGGAATGTAGCCTCAAACTGTGGCGTTCAGGTGGGAATGCGGCGTTGGGCGGGCGGGGGAGGGAGTCATTGTGGCGTCAGAGCGCGAATTGCGGCGTTTAGGGGAGGGGGGCACTGTGGCGTCACAGGTCACAGGTTTCCGGAATGCGACATATGAGTGCGAACCCGGCGGCAAGTTAAAAAGTAGTGCACTTCTGCGGCCACCCTGCGTTCATCCCTTCGTTCATCAGTTTCTTCGTTCATTTGTTCGTTCATTCATTCTTTCATGTCCAATCATGTCTTTCCATCTGACTTCATTCCATTTCGTGCTTCCTTTCCTTTCATGTTTTTTCTTTCATGACATTTTTTCGTTCCATTCCATTTCCCATTTTTGTTCCGTTTTCAATTCCTTCCATGTTTCTATTTCATTCAATCTCTCAATCCCTTCCATTGTCCGTTCCATTCTGATATTTAGTTGTTCATTCCATTCCATTTTTTTCCAGTCCATTCCATTTTTGATGTCGTTCCGTTTTTCATTCCTTTTTGTCCATTCAACTTTCACACCATTCCATCTCACTTAGTTTCTGTTGATTTCCATTTCATGTCTATTCAGTGATCATGCCATGCCATGTTTCATTCCATTCTACTTCCACATTCCACTCCATTCCGTTCGATTCCATCGCATTCCGTTCATTCACTCCTCCACTCGTGCACTGGTTGACTTATTCACTCATTCATTGTTGCGTGTGTTCGCTTTGTTTGCTCGCTTGCTCGCTCGCTCGTTCGTTCAATACTGTAGGCAAAGCCCACACCAGGGGCATCAAATCTGCTGTTTAGAGCTTTGGAGCAAGATAAACAGCCAACCGGAGGTCAAACCCAAAGCAAACCAACAGCCACTGACTTCCCACCAAACCCAGAGCAGGGTCAGCAATAGCATCAGGCCCACCCAAGGGACATTCACCCCTACACCTCAATCCCGAGCAGTGCATAAACACAACAAAAAAAAACAAACATAAAGGTCTTCATATGTTCTGCTGCAGAGCCAGCCCATGCTACCTCTAAATACAGTGCATACTCATTTGCGGGGATCGCACGAAATGGCGATGACTCGATGTGGTGTGTTGTGGACTGTGCAAGTAACTGTGTTGTCACAAAGAAACCAACAAACAATTCCAGCAACCGGGCTTAACCTGATTATATTTGTGTTGGCTTCATGTGCAAAGACTGCTGTAGAGGCTTAATTGCTACTTGCATGTGCACTTGTTTTTGCCCGCCAGTCGCCAGCCAAGAAACAAACAAAGGCTCTTTACTACCACAGCCTTCTGCAGCCCCAAACCAGGCTGTTCTTGCATCCTTCCAGGCTTTGGACAAAGACAATGTTGGCAGCTAGCTGTTTCTCTTTCACGTGCATTCCCAGGGGCACTGACTGTTTTCAAACCCCGAGAGCAGGCGGGCGTCTGACAGCGGCGGCGGTGGCCAATCTGCTGGGTGGGGAGATGAGCGGGGAGGGGGATGTAGATGCACAGCCGGAGAAGAGTCTTGGCAAAAAACCATGGACCAGAGGTTGGTGGTTTACCAAGGACTTTCCCTAGACCACTGCTTTGAGGTGACCCGGCGTACCCTTCCTTTCGGCTTCAATCCTTTCAGAAATCTTCTGCAACCTACCGAGCCGGTCCCAATGAAAAGGAAACGCGCACACGAGGATCTCCGACGTCATCAAGAAGACCTTTGCAGCTGCTTTGGTTGCATTGGCAGCCCACGGTGAAGGCATGTTCTGGGGTCAGGATGCTTTGTGTGCGATTCGCAAGCCTGAATGTCCACAAGCTCTAACCTGTTCACCGCATGATTTGAGAACTTCACCAAAATAAGACGACATGCTGCCGTTACCTTCCGCTTCAGGAGTGTTTGGGGCCGCATTGCTGACTCAGTTCACGCCGACCCTGATCAATACCCACCAATTCTTCGTCAGAACCCTGAAGACGATGCTCTCATCAGGGATGCGGTTCTCTTGATTCAGAAAGGATTCCTCGCTCTGTGTTCTGCTGCATCCTAAGCCGTCATGGGTATATTTTTTTTTAGTGTCTTTTGTCATTGTGCTCAAGGGTACCCTTTCTGGGAGGTTGAGGGTGAATCAGCGGAAGCCGAAGTGGTGCCGCATCCTATTTGCGGTCTGTTCCAAACCCAAAAGCACGAGGGATGATTAAAGCCGCTGAAGAAGCATATGGTTTGGGCTGGGACTTCGCCCTTGCGCGGGGTTGGAGAGTTTCAGCCCACTCCATTTGGAGCCATGGAGCGCGCACCGAACTTGAGCATAGGTGTCCTGAGGTCAGTTTTGATGGGGGGGGGTTCCACAGGTTTCAGTTAGGTTCCTGTTGATTTGCCAGTGGAATGCATGTATTCTCAAGCAAAAGGCAAAAACAAAAAGGGGCCGGCCGCTGTGCCATGGGCCGCCATTGTGTGAGGATGCCATCGACAAGATGAGCGCTGTGGACGCAATCTTTGCCAAGAAGGTGTCCTGGCGAGAGCTGCGGGAAGGCACGAGCAGGGCGGGGGAAACGGGTTGACAGTGGGGCTCAAGGGGAAAAACAAATCGGGCTTCTTATATGCACAAGGCAAGCTCTTGCTGCAAGATGCTTCGATCAGAGAAACGGTGAAAGGCGTTATTCAAACACTTCAATTGGAACCCTCCAACCCTTATTTTTGCAAAATAGGCCGTTTGTTCGCCCTCCCATTGCCCACCGCTCCGGGCTTCCGTCCCAAAGGAGCTCGCCTCTCCGGCAGGATTCAAATCGCCAGATGAACGTGGAACCCCAAAACGGGTTATCATAGGAGCTGAAGCCTCAAAAGGAGATGCCTGCACGAAATAGGATGTTCCGTGTGAAAGTTCAGCAGCGTGTTCTAGCTTGCCTGTTGGAGCCGAGTTAGGTTTGAGACTGTGGGGAAGCGCATGATCCAAACATTGAGGGTCCAACCTAAACCATTACTACGGGCCCTCTTTGCCAGACAGCTGGCTTGTTTGGTGCGGAAGGAGCCGCCTTTTCCAGCCATTTGCCACGCTGACGGGTTGCGCGCCCTGCGAATCGACCTTGGCAGGTATGCGCCCCAAAGGCGGAGCGCCTAACGGCATCCTGAGGCTGGACAGGCGGTTTGCAGGTTTGGGGCCTTGGGGAATGCCTTTCAGTGCAACGGAAAACGGGTTTGCAGATTGGCTCATGCAATGCTGCATGGTAATTACTAAGGAGTGAGTGCTCCCACCTCTACCGTTTGCTTGTGTCATTGTCTCAGTGGTTGTTGAAGCCTGAATTCATGCCTGGGTTTGCGTCGACTTGACGCAGTTGAAGATTGAGTTGTTTGTCTCAGGACTGTTGCAAGGTTCTGACCACAAGGCGTAACCTGCATGTGGGCCAGGTCGGGCAAAGACTCGCCCCGGCGGCAAATGCGGCTTGGGCTTCATGGGCCCTGGCTTTGCGTTTTTACGGCGACTAGGGACTCAGAGGGCTTTGCTCCGGATGCTCCTAGCCCCGCTCGAGTTGGGGCAGTCAGGGGGAGGTGCCTGGGCTTTGCCTTTGATCCACAAAGGCAAGTCTCTAGAAGCAAAATTGAGAGCATCACGTGAAAGATTACCTATATATTGCAAGTGCACCACATCCAGCCACAAAGCCCTGGTAAGTTGCAGTAAGTTGGTTGCATTGTTTGGCCCGTCCAGGGACTCCTAAATGACCCCTGGTTCTGGGGCGTTCTGGGAACCAACCCAAACCTGTGTTCTTTTGGGGGGGGGTTCAGAGGACCTGCGCAACATCCGACTCCAGGAAGATCCCGGAAACTGCAACAACCTCCTGTGTTCTTGTGAAGGTAACAACTCCCTCTTTTTGACAGGTGGGGTTGGGGCAGATGTGCTGGACGAGTTTTTGTGTCTTGCTTTCTATGTGTGGCTTCTGCGTGGCGACACCTGAGGCGTGCTCAAGTGAGTTTTGACGTCGATTGAGCCAAGCTCAAGTTAATGCCCAGCTTCGCAGACAAAGTGTAGCTGCGATTTTAAGCACTTGTGGTATCAAAGGTTATGGGCGACACTTTTGCGCATGCCAAGGCGGATCTTAAGCGGTGCTGAGCCTCGCCGAGTAACTGCCCGCTATGCATCTTGAAGTGACATTGGGCTTCATAGCAAGTTAAAACCTAGGTCTCTTCCTCAATGCAAGGACGGGTTGACAGCAGAAACCTTTGCGCAGCGCGGAGAGAGTCGCCGACCTTCCTTATTTCTAAGCTCAAAGCCTCTAGCCAGAACTGCTCACTTGCCCAAAGCCAACCTTTCAACCTTTTGGGTCCAACGGGTTTCGGCCAATTCATGGCAACCCAAACACTTAGCCTCAGCTTTGAATTTCTGGGCCTTTTGGTCGCAAGTGAGACTATCTGCCATGCACATGAGCATTGTGTTTCCCATGTTTTCCGGCAATGCTCTTGCCTTCGGCAAGCAACGAGGCTTGCCCAAAATGACTCGCGCTCGTTTGGTCGGGCATTGGCTGATCGGTGCCTTCAGCTGCCAATTGGGCGCGGAAGGCCTCAAATCGCATTCCGCGGCCGGTCCTGTTTTGGGCTCTCTCGGGCTCCCTCGCGCTTCCAAAGATCGAAGAGCCAGGCAGCCAGACCCCAAAGGGTTTGGAGCGTGCCAAAGCCACTCGCCAACAAGAAGTGCGAACGCGGTCCAGGATGGAGAAGAACAACACCCCTGAGCCACAAAAGGAAGGTGGTCCATTTGACCCTATCAGGCTGAAGCAGGCTCAAAAGTGTCCATGCCCCTAGAGGGAAAAGGTGGGGCATCCGTTGAGCAAACAGCTCGGGGAGTTACAAGAAAGCAGGCGGTTTGATGTGATGTTGAGGACCCCAATGAATTCACTATTTGACATGCCCCCGATGCGGAAATGAAAGATCCCGGCACACAACAAAGCAGGATTGGAGTGGTGCATTTGCAATTTTGAGCCACACCGAGCAAAGACAGCTGCTGATTAGAAGGGCAATTCACGCGAAGCCAATCGCCGAACCAAGCGGCCAATTGGCCTCGGAAAAAAGGAACACCAGCTGAGAAGGGGAGCTTATTCATGTTCCCGTTTTTTTTGGGTAGAAATGAAGGGCCAGTTATATACTTTGTCCACTGAAAAGTGCAGGGTTGAGATATGCGCGCCACAAGGGGCAGGGTTCTGGTGGTTTTGTTGTTTCGGTCTCGTGCTCAAGAAGTGCATACACTCTACAGAGTTAGGCAACCGTCCATGCATTCATGCCACGATTCTGGCCCATAAATCTGGATTCCTTCCTTCGAAACGGGATGGGGTTAAAGCGGCAACCACGAGACTCATTTTTTTTGGGTCTCTATTCAGGAAACATCCATCTGTATGTTGCGCATCTAGTTTAGCCATTTGTATACAGTTTCATTTTTTCGCCTGCAAAGCCCGCCTCAGTTACTTTGTCGCACGACGAGTTTAACGGTCACATCAGTTATTTACACGGGATCCTTGGAGTTCGGACTGGTCGCAAGCTTCTGGCTCACCAGCGTGCCTACGACAAAGGAACATGCCGTCAAAGGTCTCTCTCGGCGCTCACCGGTAAGCAGGTTGGTGGCATGTTAGGACACGAATCTGCAAGCATTGCAGCGCCGGGTTGGCCTTGGAAAGAAGCCACAGTCCTGCAAGTGTTAGAACCGGAACGGGATATGGCCACACAAAGAGCCTCATGCTCGGCTCAGAAGCGCAAGAAGGAAACTCAGACAGCAGCTGACAACTTGGCCCCACAGCCAGGTGCAAAATGACCCCGGCGCTCTTCAGCCCATTTTTGACACCCCGATTGGAGCCAAAGATCTGGCCAACGCCATGCGCTCCCGGGGCGGCACGGAGGAGAGCGAAACGGAAGGGACAGGTCTGCGACTCTGCGAGCACCCGAGGCTTCACCATCCTTTGGTTTGTTTGTCTTGTCTGTTTTACCTGGGCGGATTTTTGACAGCAGGAAAAGCACTTGGGCCTGGACGAGGTGATCGGGGGCCGGTGGTTTGAAGGCAGTTGCCCATGTGATTTCACCCACTGGCACCAAATCACCATGGGAGAAGGTTTGGCTTGGGCCGTTTGTTTCGGAGGATTGCCAGCTTGCTTCTGGAATCAATTCTCCATTTGCCTGTGTGTGCCCCTCTTCAAGGGATGCATGCTTGCCTGGCCTTCCGGTCGGGCCCAATGATCCTGAAATCCTTCAGGGAGTTTTCACTGTGCCACACCAAGAGGTTTTTATGTGATTCCTTCAGACGGCTGAGTCTGTCCTAAGGAGTTCGTTTCAACCGCCACGGACACCTCATTCTCCGAAAGCACTTTGGTTGGGGTTGGAAGGCATCTCCTGAATACCCATTTCCCCAAGCGACACTGCATTTGGCTATTTCCCCAAGCGACACTGCATTTGGCAAAATGTTCTCCTTGGAAGCAATGTCACGCCTCAGGATCCCACCCCAACTGGCAGCCAACACTGATACTTGCCCTTCCCAGGTGCAAGTGTTGGATGTTTCTTCACTCTCGCCTTGGTCTGTCTTTGGAAGGCTTTGTAGGCATTGTGCTCCCTGTCCAGTGTGCTTTGGCTGGGTTTGTCTATTTGACCTCCTTTCTAGCTCTTCAACGCGTGGGTCACACAGATCCCTCTCGGAGCAAGTCGAGACAGCCTGAGGAGGGTGACGAGGAGGCTCCCGAAGGGTGACACAGGTGCAGCCGACTTCTCCCACCAAGAGAATCACAACTCATTGTTTGCACTTCTTTTTGCAAGCACTTGGGGTAATCAACGCAAGCTAACCCATGATGAAGGTTCCGTACTTATGGATCCCTTAATTCAGGACCAAGCATGTTTTTGCAGCGCTGCGCGGTAGGCTGGCGGCCGATTTGATAGGGATGAAGCGCGGAGACCCTGGCCTTTTGCTTGGCAGAGAGTCGGAATTGCTACGCAGAGTAGCCCTGTTTCATGCCACTTTATTGAAGAATCGAAGGCCGTTTGTCCAACACGACACAGTGGGAGACGCAGTGGTTCTTTCGCGGAGGAAAGCCGAACACTGCCGGGACGAGAATGGTAGAGTGGCTCCTCCGTGCGTTTGAGCTCAGGATGGACTCGGTCTTTGTAGCAGGCTGCTGCCTTGCAGCTCGCACTGGCCAGTAACGTTCTTTCGACTTAGAATAGAGTGAAAAGTGAAAGCTGGACATCTATCGGTTTTGCGCTTCGTGGCTGTGACTAGGCAGGCCCATTTGCATCTGTTCGTTTTGCATGCAGTGCTCCTTACGCATGAAAGCCGTTTTCGTCTTGGGCCGACCCAATTGGGATCACTTGGGGTGATACGAGGTGATTTGGGGCTGACTAACCTTCTTGACTTTCTAGAAGCTCTGATCCTGAGACGCAGATCAGGACGAGCATCTTCGCAGCCTCAACCGGGTAGTCGAGTCAAATCTGCTCCCAATCTACTCAACTAGGGTCATTGTTTTGAGTGTTCGTAGTTATCAGAGTCAGCAACTGGTTTTGCGTAAATCTACCATTTGTGGTGTGACTTCGATGGTCAAATAACAAGGCCAGTTTGAGCCGTTTGAGCAAGGGGAGGTTCTGCTCTTCCACCCCCTGGCAGGCAGCCTTTCCGGCCGCGTCTTCCTTGTGCTCGCCTGAGCGAGGGTACGGGCCAAAACTGGAGCTCTTCGGACCACATTTGAAGGACACCAAGAGGCAGCTAAGCTTGGAGGGGATCTGGTTGATTCCCCAGATCTTAGGGGAGGCATGACTCGCCATTCTAATGCCAGCGGGAAAGGTGCACCCTGATATATATATATATATATATATATATATTTCTAGAGATTATCAAAGCCAGGAACTGCGGTCCCTTCTCTGTGATACCAGGGGACCTCAGGAAAGTGGGTGACAAAGTAGTCATGGCCTTGGTATTACAGTGAGGGGTTCTGTCCACAACGACACAAGGAGTCCTTTGCGAGTGCCCATTCGCACCCGAGGTCCAAAGAGAAGGCCTCCACTCCTTGCGGCGCGCCGGGGGGGGTGGGCTTGCCACGGGCCGTTCCTGGCCCTTTGCGACGGTCCCTTGGATCCTTTCATGGTTGGCGACGCTTGGAACATTTGCGATTTCAAAGGATTCTTCCGGACTGGCCCCCGCTCTTGAGAGCCTTGCCACCGCGTTTTGGAGACTGCATGGAGATTCAAATAAGAGAGAGAGAGAGAGAGCAGAGAAGCCCAGTGCTCGGCCTGGTCTTGGCCGAGCTTAAAGGGTTGCATTCCAACTTGCTCGGCCGCAGTGTGTCTCAGCGTGTTTCAGGGTGACACGCCACAGTTGTCGCCAATCAAGTTTTCGTATGGTGAAAGCAGACGCTCCATTGTGCTCAGAGGGTGCTTGAACTTTTTGTGGTCCATGGAAGCCTTCCAGCCTCGTTCTTGCTTTGCCACTTGGCAGGTCTCTCCTGTAGTACAGCAGCGGCCCCAGCTCAAATCCCGTGCATGGCAATGCAGTCCAAATCAGACCCGCGGGGATTGTTTCGCCACTTACACAGGTTTGAGTGTTCTTGCCTTTCAAGGTCAGAGTCACCGGACGGTGGTGCGCCTTGAACCTGCCACTTCAAGGATTGTGAAACCTGACAGGGTCTTAGAGAGATTTTACTTTTTTGCCATGGCCGGCCCATAGGACGTAGGTTCAGTCCCATGGGGCGAACAAAAAACCATCCTGCCCAGTGGAATACGTTGGAGACGAAAGACTGGGGTATTCGGGAGATCGCCTTTTGTTTGCTGTCTTAGAATGAATGGACAAATCCCTGAGCCCGTCCTTGACCAAGTTTACGTATAGAGACAATAGACACAACCCCATGACGAAAGGCACTGCCACCCACAAAACTGGCAATTTTCTCAGTCAAGAAACTCGTGTTCAAAACAAGCCGTCGCACCTTCTTGCCAACCTCTAAAACACAGACCTCACGTGTCAAACACACAAGCACTCGCATTGTCATCCGACAAATAAACACAAATGCCAAAGTGGAAAAGTGAACCGTGGCAAAATCGTAGATTGGCACTGCACGTTTGGTTCTTAGGCGTTGCAGAATCAGCAAATCACCTTGTTGGCGATTTTTGCCCTGAAAAACTGAAAACAAGCCAGACACCACCCTATAATCAACCAGGCAACCAGAAACCGTGGTCCTTTTTTCGGCCGACAACAACACAAGTTACCGGGCAAACAGAAAGCCTGAGACAATCAGATAGCGGAAAGTCATAAATTTGGGTATTACAAAAAAGTCCAAACACATGTACACCTGTCTGGCCGGATGCTACAACCTTCCTCAAGCTGCCATCTGCATTAGGCAGTGGCACAAGTTGCTTCTGGCCCCCTGTGGACTTGAAGCACAGCAGGTCATCAACTTTTCGAAGGGTCGTCTCTCCCCTCCATTTTGACGCGGTCACTTAGGCAAAATACAAGGCGACTGCACAAACAGGGCTTGTGAACTCACTCATGATGAAGGTTCCTTTCATACTGGATTCCTCCACAGGTCGCGCTCCTAATCATTCTCGCGCTGCTGTATTTGGTGGCCTGGATTCTCGGCATCTGAGTTTGCCTGTCCCTCCCCCATTGTGGTTCATGGAGCGGCCACGGAACCCTTCCAAGTAGAGCAGGGCTCGATTTGTAGTACTGGGTGTGTCCGCTTTTTTGGCGGGTCTTTGATCCGCAGATTTATGCACCCGGATTCTGCAGACGGGTAGTTGTTTTCGCGAGCTCTTGGCGGGAACAAACTCGGGACTCGGACCCCATGAAGGGTACATTTGGTGGTTTGGTGCCAGTTCTCGAGATCGGAGAACCGCTTGTTTTTGTGCACTTTGCTTCGGAGGTGTTTTTTGGTTTGAGGGCAAGTGACTCAGTCCAACAAGAAGATGGACCTCTTTGACCTATTGGTTTGTCAACTCGCCGACTGAGATTTGGACCTTGCCGGCGCCCACTTTGGTCTCCAAAGTCACCCTGCTGCGGCAGTCCTGGCACCTGAGCGAGGCCCGGCCGACATTGGGAGGTGCGCAGTCTTGCCGGTGAGAGGGTGTCAAGAGTATGGTTGTTCCTCAAAATTGGGGTCCCCCAAACTGGTTGGTCTCCTTTTGGTTTCCTGTAAGCCAACAGCTCAAAAAGGGGCTCCTTACTGTGGATGGACGAAATCCTGCACCACCTAAAAACCCTGGGGTGATGCTTCCCCTGTAGTCTTGCGATTTCCCACGGTGTCACACATTTGCGGGTTTGCGCTAAGTACGGATTGGGGAGGATGCTGACAGGGTTGCAGGCCCAGTGCAGCATCTCACAGCAGCCTGTACTCCTGAAAAGGGGACACAAATTCAAAGCAGTCAGGTAGAATTATCATAGATTGTGGTTGGCTTCATTGAAGTATATATATATATATCTCTCTCTTTGCCGTGGACTTAGTACGTTTTTGTGGTCAGATAGTTCGTGCTTTGTTTGGTGCACGTGGAAGGGCGGTTCTCATGTACAAGAGGGGCGACTTAGAGCTACCAGGAAATTACAGGCTGATATCGCTGCGAAGCACGTCTTGCACAAAGCATGGCAGGCGTAACTGACCAGATTGTCCATGACCCACTTCAGATTTGGACAGAGGTGACTACAAGAAGACTTCCTTTCGATGGAACATACGCCACATGCTGTCGCAGCCCAACGGGTCTCACAAAGTAGACAATCTTGAGACAATCGTTAAACGAACGGGGTTCACCTCCCACGCGGCACGTGCCACTTCGTGGTTTTCGGCCGTTGGCGGTTTCGAGATGCGAGCACTCGGTGTTCACCAAGTTGGAGTGTCTCCAACCTCCAAAGTCAAGCCACCCAACACTTTGCCAGTGCCTTTGCAAAAGGGCGTTTCTCAAAATAGGGGGTCCGCAAAATGGCGAAGGTTTCCTTTGGTTTCCCCTTAGAAAAAACAACACAGCAACTAAAAACAGTGGTTCCACCATTTTGCAAAACTCGTAACTGCGGGCGCTTCCGTCGGCAGGTGCTGAAGGAGCCTCCGCTGCTTCAGGCGAAGCTGGACAAGGCCGAACAGGAGAAGCGGAGACGCGGAGCCCTTGTTTAGGAGGGGAAGTTCGATGACCGGCCATTGACTGGGGGGTGGCCAGTTCTGAGTGGGGTGAGGACGATTTATCTAGTATTGCTGGTGAACGATTCGCATGGACCCACTTGGCCACAGCTTGTTTCAACACACAACGATGCAAACAAATGCCGCAACGCCTCGTTTTCCCGCGGACTGGGCTACGACATCGGAAAGCAGTGTCTAGGGCCTAAGACTGAGGAAGTGTGTCCAATTGAGACAGAAGTGTCTCCAATGGATTCGAACGGTTTCACTTATTGATTACGCCCAAAAGGACTGAAGCAAAAAGGAGATTTGAGTCCAAGTCCTGTTGATTTGGCCGCTTCAGGTCTGGCTTTGGCACCTTTTTGCCTCGTCGAGTCTTCCCCGTTGGTTTTTCTCTCCAATGTCGAAGCTGGCGAGGAGCTGAAAGGCCTTCGAGCCAAAGTGGCGGAGGTGCCCTTGCTCCCCCCTGGGCGGGCGGGCCAGGGCCGAAGGTTTCCTTTCGGGAGAGAGTTGCAGTCGGGGCAGCTCTTGAACTTGCCTTAGCTGTTTCTCCATGTGCCGCTGAAAAGATCAACTGTCCAAGGTCCCAGACCGGCAAGATGTTTGGACGGACGTTGGTGGGTGTACGGCATATTCAGTCAACATGGAATCCACACACATTTCTTTTTAAAGGTAAATGTGCCTTGATGTAGTCCCCGTTTGTACTTGTTGAGGTTCTCTGCAGCGTTGGCATTTCCGGCCATGATTTCCATCGTTCTTGATGCTGCCGTTTCTGGTTTTGCAAAAAATCAGCTATTGTTGCAGACAATTTAGTTCAGCAGTAGGTCTTTATTGGTCGTGCATGTGCTCATTTCAATGCCATTTCAGCTCAACCTCTCGGCTTCAATACCAGTGCCCCCCGTGTTCACTTTCACGCGATGCACTCGAGTGCGAAAATGATGCGCGTGCTTGTCACGATGCTCTTGGTTACCACCGCGCATGCGGATCACCATAGATGTTGCCAGTGCAGTCCAGCGACAAAGGCGGCGTGGGGGATCGCTGCAGGGGTTATTGTTACGGGGCTTGCGATTGGCTTCTTCTTGATCCCTGGGGTCGGGCAAGCTGCCGCTGTCCTGAGTGCTGCGGAAGCGAGTACTGCGGTTGCTGTGGGTGGCACTGTTGGAACAGTCGTGTACAGGGATAATTGTTGCTCTTGCTGACCTGACCTTGCCAGCAATGTAGCATTTAAACTCATCCTTTCAAGGGATGTACAGTTGGGTGAAAGTGGATAGCACAGTTCCTCATTCTGGTTTAGTCACCCCCTGTTCTAACCCACATGAAACGGAATTGTGCTGTCTATTTCACTCTGGTGTACAGTCTTCACTACTTCCAACGCAGCTCATTCCACCGCAGCCATTGAGCTGTGACAGACAGCGATAGAGCTGTGACAGACCTTTCCGGGCGATCCGTTTGCAACGACCGGCGACATGCTTAGCTTGGTGCATTGTTTGGCTCGGTTTTTATAGCTGCCGAATCAATGATTGCATAGATGCACACACACACCACACGGACCCCCATAGGACATCAAATGCATTGAATACAGAAGCAGTATAAATTAAGATGTTGTGTTTTCTTGAGGGAGATCTTATTTTGAGGGTTGTCGCCCGCATCTCTGGAGGCTTTACGACGGAGCTCTCCGTTAGCTCCTTCGTCTTGGGTCTACAAACAACATCACGAGAACACGAAAAAGTTCAGATTAGAAGGGGGGGCAACCTCAGTTGCCGGCCAAGGGGACATTTGGCAGGCGCTCGTCGACGTTTGGCCGTGCCGCTCTTTTCACGGCTCAACAGTCAACGATTTTGTTCCCGGCACCGACTCCCAAGGCCAGCGCCTCAGCTTTGCCCTAGTTATCACCCAATGCTTCGAATTCGCCCGGGCCTTTCCTGCAAAGAGTTCCTTGAAGCCAAACGAGCCCTTCTGTTTTCATACATGAAAATGAGGTCTCGCAGGAGCCTTATTTTCACATTGCTGTTATTCCAAGGGTGTCCACGAAATTCTGGGGACCCCCACAAGCAGCTTCATGATTTTTCCGTATGGCTTCAAGAATGGCTTCCCTCAAAATCACCTCAAAAGGGCACGGATTTCCCATCAAGAAAAGAACGGACGCTCTGCAAGGGGGCCTTGAGCTTCGGCTTTACTCCGACCGCCGTGCACTGCTTCGCGAGGATGAAAGGAAAGTCCTGGCCCGCAGGGAGCTCAGCGGAAGACGCCTTCGCGTGTCGCGCCCTCGTTTTTGCCCGGTTACCTACCTGCGATATTGAGGGAATCCACCGTATCTCTGCAGGCACAAGGCACTTTTGGGCCCGTTGGAAGCGCTTCGGAGATACAGCTGAGCTTTGCAGTGTCGGAAAAGAATTGATAGGAAGCTGCCACGAACATGACCCCTCTTGCAGCTTTGGATGGTTAAAAGTAGCTCGACCTAGCAAAGTCCCCCTTGCTTGCTTGGCCTATCCAAGGCAAACCAACACATTATATTGTATAATCTTTTAATGTTTGGTCTGTTTGGCCCATGGTGGTCCTTTCAGGACTACCTCGTTGGGAACCGGCCTTCCAAAAGCGTAGGATGCCTCTTCGAGATGTGTCAGTCTTATCCCCGAAGCGGCGAGCATATTTTACATTGGCGCGTCAAGCATCGTCTTTTGGTTGCCACATTGAAGTTTCCTCGTGGGTGATGTACATACGGGGAAATGCGCCTGTGGTGGACCAGAGAACGAGCCCAGGCGCGGCCGGCAGCCGTGCCAGCCTGAAGGGCCATGGGCGAATGGGCACTGTACCCACTTGCACACGATGGAGAATATTGCATAAACACATTTCTAGTTGTTTTACTTTCTTGACATGCCTACACATTACACTGACATTTTCAGTGCATGCACACACACACACACAGATTATTGTATATGCCCATGTATGTATTACACATTTTGTTTTGTATTTTTGACAAGGCCTCGTGCAATTCGAGCTGCCCCTGGAGGCTCCCCAAACACCCGCCTACCTGCCCCAACTCTGAGTTTTAGGAATGCCACGGGATGGAAAGGGGCTGAACATGTCAACTTGTATTTTCTGGGACATCCCTGAGTGAAAGCTCATCACACATGCTGAAGAGATGACCTAAAAGCTTAGTTCTAGTGTGGCAATTTGCATGCGTTTTTCCCTTGCCCGTCGTCTCTGCGAGTCAAGTTATCACCCACGGCCGGAAAGAACATGCAAAAGTGGAAGCTTTCAAACTTTGCAAAGCCAGTGGACGTTTTTTTTTCACGGACATGGGTACCTGAAAGGACAACTCAATCCCGCAGAAAAACCGCTCGGTTTTCCCTTTCATCCTCGAAAAGGAAACGAGTGATTGTTTGCCTGTGAAGGATTGAGCACTTGGGGGAACTAGGATGAACAGAAAAGTGTCTTGAGGGAGAATGTGTGATTCGCGAGCCGCTGTCCCAGCGTTTGTGGTCAGCAGCAGATGCAACGTATCTGCTCTGGAACTGACTGGGGTTGTCATCAACCCACAAAACGGCATCCAACCATGATTAGGTGATTCTAAGCATCACAGAGTAAGTTTCCTCTGGTTGGGTTAATGTTTACGAGTGCTTGCGTTGGCATTGGACTCTCCTGCTTTGCTCATGACAAACAGCAAGCAGCCTGTGGAGTCTGTGGAGTACGCTGCAACTCGATCCTCTGAGGACTCACCCTCAGGTCCAGCACATGGCATCGCTCTCGTATCGCAGCGCTCCCCCCCCCCCCCCGCACCCCTTTCTGTGCTTAGGCTCAGGTGAGTGGTCTATTTGGGCTTTCCTGCACCTCATCCCCCCTGCCCTCCCGGCGTGACTGAGGGCGTCAGGCCGGCCAGACCCGCAGCGGCCACTCCGAGGCGGGAGTTCGCCGCTACCAAACCAACTGTCAGATTCTGAAGGGCGGTCCGCGGCGGTCCTGCACACTCTCCCCAATAGCAACCATAGTGAGGACATGCATTAAGGGAACCAACGAACTGAGGGAAGTTTGATCATCCCACATACTTCTGGAGTTTTGGCGACGTCAGAAAGAATGTATTGTTTGGGGAGGACTCCTATCCGCGGGGCTGTGGCACTTAGTCAATCAATTCGATGTGATCAAGAGGAATCGGATGTTTTTCACGGAGCAGGGTTGATCTCTCAATCATGCAGCTCAGGGACACGTTGGAGCATCTCGCTAGTTTTCTGTTGTTTTCCTTTCTTCCCCAAAAGTCAGACGCGGAGCTTGCCGGCTGCTGGAATTTCTGCTACTGCAAATCAACAGAAGAAACCAAATGGGCATCGATGCTGATTGAGAACCGCCGTTAGAAAACAATGCTGGCGAAGTATTGTCCTTTGGCATGGATCCTGCACTCTTCCTAAGTGCCTGCCCCCTGCATGGTAGATGAAATTGACAATCCCGGGCCTGTTTTAACATGTCACTCAGGCACAGCAACAAGACTCCGGCAATTGTGAACAGCTCTTATCTCACATGTTGATCCCACTGACCCGGAAGCATCTTGCGGCAAGCTGAGGACATGGAGGTTTCATTATGCTTGTCGTTTGGTTTGATCCATTCCATTCGCAAGCTCGGCTTGCTGGCCCGAGTTTTGGTCAGGCTCCGGAGTGAGGTGAAAAAGCCACCAGTCCTGCATCGGTGCATTCATCCCAGCCTATAGCACTCTACGACTTTGCTTTTTCCGGGGTGGGGTGGGTGTGGGGTCATGAAGCGCAGCCAGGCCGTCCGTTTTTGTCAGTTGGGCGGGTTAGAGTTTCCGCCGTGCCCTGGGTGAGACTCATCCTTGCGCGGGTAGCCGCATGCGCAGGCCAGCCTCTCCGGCAGGCGCGCTCGCGGATTGGGCGACAGGGAACGCTGGACCCTTGGGGTTAGGGTTGCAAGGGAGCTCGACACCTGTGTTGCGCAGGGTTTTTGGACCAAAAGGGGTTGTGCAGCCAGCAAACCGCGGTTCAAGCAAGGCTTTAAACACGCCCAAAGAAGGGGGTTGAGACCTTGAAGCCCCTTTGCAAACAGCCGCGCTACCCCTCGCAGGTGTGAGGCCGCCCCAGAAGGCCACGCCGCTGTGGGGGCATGGGGGTCTTGTTTCGTGGCAAGATTCACAGGCACCCTTCGCAAAATGAGGCTAACTTGCAGAGGCGTTGCTTGCACAAGGATTTTGTGGAATCTTCTTTGGCGACTCCAAAGGGCTTCTTCTGGTGATTTTCATAGGAATTTGGTAGTGGGGGTGATTGCAGGGAATGTATCAAACGTGGTGAACATAGAAGGATCTGCCTTGGGCAAGCAGATGCCGCCGGCCAAGCTTTGCTTGCAGACTTGCTTATAGGAGTCGACATCTATATACTCTTGCAACATGCCTGTCACTCTCTGAGAAGGACCATATCAATCCTCTCACCAAATGTTTGTATGATGATGCTTGCCCACATGCGTGTAGCCTGTTTTTGATGGAACTGAACATCTGAACAACTCGACGAAGGACGCCGTGTTTCTTGATTATGGCAATCTGACATGATGGTAAAACTTGGGGCTCCCTGAGTTTAGGTTGGTTGGCTTAGCAGCAGCAGATGCAGCAGAACGACGACAGCCCAGCAGCAGCAGCAGCAGCAGCAGCAGCAGCAGCAGCAGCAGCAGCAGCAGCAGCAGCAGCAGCAGCAGCAGCAGCAGCAGCAGCAGCAGCAGCAGCAGCAGCAGCAGCAGCAGCAGCAGCAGCAGCAGCAGCACAACCGCCATCCCCAGCTCCCACCACTACCACCACCACCAGTGAGAAAAAGATACTAAAAGATAAGAACAATGTAATGAATAATAAAAGGACAAGTCCAAGATTTCAATATGTGCTGCTAATGGAATCTCATTTGCAATCATTTCCTTGTCCTCTGATCATACATTTTTGTTTTGGAATCTGTTTCTTCTTTAGAGAGGAATTGCTATTTTACTACAATTCATCGCTGACATCTTTTCAGGCTTACATGCAACATCAAATATTAATTCAGCATATTTTGGCATTGTCTTGTTGATCAGAGAACTTTATCACGGATGGTGTCTACGTTATTTCCATTGAAATGGTGCATCATTTGTCTGCATGATGGACGAGCCATATCTCATGCTTCATCGTTGCAAACAAATACAGCTTGGTTTTCTGGAATCATTATTTGCATTGTTAGTGGGAGCATCATTTATGGGTTATGGTTTACCGAATGGACAAATTAGTTTATGGGAGTTGCAGTATAATTCCATTCCATCTTTCATAGAATGGCGTTGCGGAGGGCATTATGTTTGCCACCAACGTTGAAGAGGTTCTTTGTTTTTCATTTTCTCTTGCCATTTCTTCTTTGCGCTTTTCTTCTTTATCGCATCTGAAATCTACATTTTCCATCTTCTAACAATCCTAGCAGGAATTCCACTAAATGACTGCTTTTTCTCCTTGCATTAGTAAGACCACCACCACCACCACCGCCGCCGCCGCCACCACCACCACCACCACCACCAAGCGCAACCAACAAAGAGAGGGAAGTCAACCGTCGCATTGACAACGGCAGTGTCAGTACAGCAGTTGTTACACGTACACGTAAAACAATGTCATCAGACGCTGTGGGTTCAGCCCTTGCTTCAAACAAGCTGCGGCTTCAGCTGAGAAACCCGCTCTTCACTCGCGGAGGTGGCGGGTGTGCGACCCGCAGGGCCGCAAGGCAAGATTCGGGACGCCCAGGAATTTGCAAAACCGTGGCATGACTTGTCCTTTTTTTTAAATTGGCAGCTTCAAGCATCTGAACTCTGGATTAGGATGGTGGCAACCAATACAGGGGATTGTAAGAACACCTGATCAGGATCGACACAGACCTTCGATGGCGCTGAAACCACTGCAGTTTTATGGCTCGTCGCTCTCTGTGACGTCCACTCGCAAGCTGCTCCTGCAAAGTGTGAGGCTTAGCTGATGACGCCAGGGGCATTGTGACAACTGTATATGGACTCAGACGCTGAAGTTGGGCAGATGAGCAATGTATCCCGTTATATGGAGACCCCCAAATTATTGGATTTGCAAATTCAGGGTTTGTGGTAGACCTATGAACATCCTTGTGGTAATGGCGCTGGGCAATCCAGACATATACTACCAAATGCCTGCTACATTTTTTTTTGCCACGCTTGAGATATTGTTGCACAGCTTGTCGCGCTCTGCAGCCTTGCCGTAGCGCCAAGAAATCAAAGCATGGCCAAAGTAGGTCGCTTCCTTACAGCGCTGTTGCTTGGAGACATTCCATTTGGGTGCTTCCTTTCATTGGAGACCATTTTTTGGCAGTTGAAGGGAAAAAGTGGGCGCTACGCTTGAAGGAACCACCCATTTCATAAGTTCTTCCCGTACCTGCTACATATAATGTACACATATATATATATATACATATGCATATACATTTATACAAGTATATCCCTGTCCGAGGCGATGTGGCGCTTTGTGCTTGCCGTCCTGCTTTGCGTCGCCCAAGCGGACTCGCAGGACGGTGGCTGTCGTTTTCTCGCCACGCGTGGTTTTGGGGGGTCCTCGGGCACAAAGAAGTCTTCTGGGGAAGCCCTTCTGGATTCAATTGCCGTTTAAGCGGCGCTTTGAAGGCAAGGCACATTGCATCACGTTGGTATTTGGCTGACAGGGCCGCATCCGCATAGAACTGCGTCGCCCAGTTGTGAAGTCGTGCGTACGCAAGTGGCATAGGCTGGGAAGAAACAGCTGCTTATTTGGCGTGTTCCACTCGTCATCGCTTTGTTTGTTTCAATTCAGACTACCGGCTCCAAGGCATTCTGATCGCTCCGGCAAGGGCGGTTGCTGCGGCACCCCTTGTTCAGCTGGGAGACTTTGAGCCCATGCTCCTGAGAGCATCAAAGGCCCGATGCATCGTAAGCGACTGTGTGGGATGCCTCATGGACTTGTTTAGTCCATTTTCAACGGCCTCACCCCTCAATCGCCATTGCAATGTTCACGGCTGATTCATAAACCACATGCTCTTAATCAGGGAGTTGTTCAATCAGGGGTCAGCACAATCGAAGCTGTGGCTTCCGGCTTCTAGCAAGGGTTCATTTATCCAACCGTCGAGTGGGCCGGCTCATTTGGCCTCCAGCCTCAGGAGTTCCTCTCTGTTTCCGCTGGGCGCTCGAGGGGGCGAATGGACGACCTTGTGTCACAGGATCCCCAACTCCTCACCCCCTCGCCCAAACCCTAAACCTACCCCTCCAAATGCATTTCCCAGACTAGGATGCTACCTGGGCTGTGGTCCAGTTGGTCGACCTTTTGGCCTGCTGATTGTCTACTGTTGGCCAATGTCTGGTTTTTTGCCCGCGAAAGGTTGCCAGCACATATTGCGAGACATGGGACCTCCGGTTACAAGAATGCAGGGACGCTACCATGTCAAGGGCGGCTTAGCCATGAGACTTTTGGTCTATCCCTCCCTGGAATTGATGCATGTGTGAGTGTGTAGCTGCTCACAAGAAAGTCTGTTCCACACAATTACTGGAAGGGGTTTGTCAGCTGAGGTGCGAGGGATACTATGATTTGCTCGGTTCCAGTCTTAAACAGTTGTTAAGAGTCAACCTGGACAGACCGGACGAGTGTAGATGGCTATCGACACACACACACACATATATATATATATATGTATGCTTGAGATGGTGGAGTTTAGGTGCTTGCCCATGTTGAACTGGGGCTTGAAGCCCCCTCACCAATCCAAGCTAGCAATGAGGAGTAAGGTGGCAATTGCAGGAACCACATCTCAGTGACTCATCGCAGAGGTCATGAGTGTTGCGGTGACTGGCCAAAATCGGGGTCAGCCATGTGGTCAAAACTTGAGGGTTGCCTTGACCCCTCAAGATAGGCCAATAGGAACCCAGGGTCGCAGATCGTTCACAAACCCATGTCAGGAATTTGGGTTTCACCCTTGTAGTTATCACAGAGAACATTGATTGAAGTGATCAAGTAGTGATGGGAACCGTTTGGCCTCATTCCGGGTGCTCTGCGCAGACCTCCAGTGGATTTTAACGCATCACTCAGGCGGGCCAGGTCCAGGATCAGCCGGAGGCCACTGAGGCCTGGCATGTGCCGAAGCCCGGCTAGCCTCTTGCAGCCTCTTGTGAGACAGGTCCAACCATAGGAAACATATATTATATATACATATCATGTGGGACGGGTGGTTCGCTACATTGTCTTGGATACACTACCAGGTTTGATTATGAACGGAGGCCGTTGTCTGGATTCCGTGGGTCAGACACACGTTGGTTTTCGTACATGTTGTATGTTTTGCAGTTTTTATAGCGAGCTTCTATCTGGTTTGAAGGGAGCAATCTCTGTTATGGCGGTTGGGTTCTGAGGTCCCATGTTGGAATGTGGCAGCTGGATGAATTGTGGTCACATCGTTTCCATGTCAAAAACCATCAGCCCAGAAGGCGCGTTTCAGTGCCAGGAGCAGTTTCCCCACCGGTATGGTGGATCCTTGAGTTGAAGGATTCTCGGGCCTTTCCGAACTTGTTTCTGCAGGAAAGTAATTGGTTGTGCAGAATATCCAACAATCAGTTCTGTTCTCAAGAAAGCACTGGGAGTTTGAGGAGGCCCATGGGTACAGGCAAGGATGCTTACGCATCCCGTTTGCGAGCCCAAAGGTTATATTGAGAGTTCCAGACTGTTTGTTCAAAGGCTATTGCGAACTGTATCCGTTCACCATGCCAGCTTTGCAAAGACCTCAGCATCGTTCGGAATCCCCACAGTATCTTCTTGGATTCAGGTAGCCCAGATAGAAGTGAAGGTACTTGGCATAAGCTTCCCGCACAAAAGTAATCAAGGGGACGCTCATCTTTCTTACCAACAAGGGTTCCTTATGTGCATGCTATTTTACCAAGGCCCACCACGAATGACAGGAGTCCCATAGCCCAAACAGGACACGCGCATTTTTTGAGGTCAGTTTTCATGAGGTTTCCTTCTCGTCTCCTTTCGGTTTCCTGATGGTATCTACTCGCTTTACTTTGCAAATGTTGGGTTACGGCTTCCCTGCCTTTTCTTTCTATTCGCTTTGGTTGAGCGTGTTTTTCCCAGCTTCCCTCAGGTTTCCTTTCACTTTCGTTGCTATTTGGGCTTCCGTTTGGTTTTCGTTCAGTTTTCTTTTTCGTCCCGGTTCAACTACTTTCGGTGCCAGCTCAACTTCTCTTTGCCTTCCTTTGGTTGCATTTGGGTCACCACGTTGTTTTCTCGTGCTTTGTACCTGGCTTCCGGCTTCGCAGCTTTCGCCGCTATTTGGCTCCAGACTCCAATTTGTTTTTGTCAGAATTCCCCCCCCCCCCCCCCCGCCCTTTGACCTGGCCAATTTCTTGATTCCCCCAACACAAAACACCAAAGGGTACCTCCAAAATGAAACACCCCAAATCGGGTCCCCCTCTTCCGCAAGCCAAGCTGCCAGAGGAGAAGGCGGTGACCCTGCAGGAAGAGAAGGCGATGGGTTTCGCACGATGCGACGTCTGATC
>CAUJNA010003583.1:186342-231342 GCA_963377175.1 Effrenium voratum
TTTGAACCGCAGTGTCTTTTTTCCTGCCACTTGCTGGAAACATAGGGGCTTCGACCTTCATGGCATGGCGCCAAGGGACAGATTGTTTTTGAGGAAACCGACCCCTTGATTTCCGGAAAGACAAGCCTGTCTTAAAGGCTATCCCCCATTTTTGACCCACACACACACCCCCTCTCTTGCCAACTTTACCCCTCGTCGCGGGCTTCAGATTGATTTCCGGGTATTTTCAAACTCGAGATAAATCCAATAGTTTGATGCCCAATCCCATGTCGGAATCACGTTTTTGGTGGCTTCATGCGCGAAACTTCTCGGATTTGGTATACTCAGGAAGAATCATTACATGCTCGCCCGGATCCCTCCGTGTCTCATCTGATGCGTAGGCGAGTTGTCCAGTTTGGAACACATGTGGGCATGCTTTCAGGGGCTTTGCCCTGGATGAGACATCTCGGCCCAGATGCCTCGCTTCATGGCTCTCCTGGCCCTGCTGGTTGCGGCCTCGCAGGCTTCGGAGCAGGAGTTGGGGGAAGGGCGGGTGGAGATGGGTACGCGTTCTAGTCACGCCCCCCAAATTTGAATGGTTTGTAAGCCACAGGAATGCCACAAATTTGGGGATTCTCCAATTTTGGCACACACCTAAATGGCTGGGTGCGACAGAAATCCCCATGGAGATGATGTCCACCAAAGGGTCCCTAATTGAAACATCCCAAAACAGCTAGTTTGGGATGATGTTTTAAAGAAAGTGAAAAGAGGACCAACCAGCTGGGAGGGGCGCGACACCTCTTGGTCAGCAGGCATACCGAGGTTGGACATGTTGGTTGGCAGCTGGCTAGTGGCTGGGCAGTCCCACTAGGGGATCAATCAATGGGTGGCAAAGTGTTCTTCCTTGGACATTTTGACTCACCTTTTGGGCAATGGTAGTTGCCGCATGACGAGCAAAATGATAAGTTCATCCAGGCCAATAGTGACGGGAGTGCGTCACCAGCCCATGTGCATCGCATCCTTTTCTTTCCAATCCTTGACTCCATATGCACCATTTCAAGAAAGGCAGAGGTTTCCTGTAAGATAACAATTTTTGACAAGCCGTCGCAGCCAAGAACTAGTGGGTAGGGCCGGAGCTTTTTCCTCTGAGCGGAGTTCGAAGCGTTCGGCTTTGAGTTCCAGGGGTGGCCTATCCAGAATTCCCAGAAATTACCAGAAAAAGAGGGACTGCCTTGAGGAGTTCTTGTCCGTCCGAGCCTTACTTGGGCTATCTGCTCGCTTTGGTGTCCTGGATCGGGGGTTTGCCATTCGTATTTGGGAAATCAAGGGAGGCCCCTTTCAGGAGGATCTGAATCAGCAGTTTTTTTTGGGCTCCCTTCATTTGCCACCTCAAAGCGGGATTCAACAGGTAAGCCCTGTGCCTGGTTGGTTGCCTTCATCTTACATGAGACCGCTTGCTCAAAAGGAAGTTTCAATTCTTTCTTTTTGCCTCAACCATGGAGTCACAGTCATGGATAAAGCAAGAGCCTCTGCCGACGTCAAAGAGCACAGGCTGATGCATGTTTCAGGGTTCCTAAAAAGAACCTGGCCAACTAGCATTTGAACTCCTTCCTGGCCCCGCTTTCACTTGAAGATGTGAGTATCGAAAGAAGCACCCCCCCCTTGAGGAAATAGAAGGTGCCCCTATCATATAGTGCAAACGCTGGCAAGGAAACCAGCCTTTGCCGTACGTCCAGGCCTGTTAGACTTGATGCTGTGCGCAAATACACCCCCTTCAATTAAACCAGAAGCTGTCAGGCTCATTGTTGGGTCCCTTTGATCTTGACATGTGTGCTTCTGTCGCAGATAGTTTTCCCCTCGCAGTCGGCGCTCGCGAAGCCCTCTGACTTTTGCGGATTTGGAAGCCGGTTTTGGCAGAGCTATCCTGACCTCTTCGTCCATGTGGGCGGAGTCAAAAGCAGAGCCATTTTGGCTGATTGCTGTCTCTGGCACACCAAGTAAGCGCTTCGCTTCGAAGCGCTTTGAATAACCCGGAAGACTGCGGGTTCTATGTTAAGCGTTTGGGGTTCCTCTTAGCGGGTTCTATGTTAAGCGTTTGGGGTTTCCTCTTAGCTCACTAGTGGTTCTTAGTGTACAATGTGGAAGCGCGGGGCTCACAAGCTGTTCATGAGGTTTTGCGCACATTTTTTGGGGTTCACCGAGGTGCAACTGTGATGCACAGAGTTTGTGGGCGGGGGGGGGGGGGTTACCTGGAAGACCAACTATGTTGGGAGCAATTCCAGACCCTTCAGGTCAAAACTGCGGACAGGCAATTCTCCAGTAATTTCCGTACTCAGAGCTTCCATGTTGGCAGGGCATCTGAGAGCCTGGCTTCAGGCAGTGTAGATATGCATGAACAATGTCTGTGTACATACAGATGTAAGAGATGTAAGATATGTAAGAGGTGTATATGCTAGGTCTTTTGGCTGCACGTGAGAGCTACGAGACAGCTGAGGCCTCAAAGGTGCAGAGCGACGCGGGGAACGTGCAGGCGCAGGGGGGGGTTTGCTCTCTGGGTTTCACGTGCGGTGCAGGACCTTGGGGTGAAGCATGGTTGGGGTCATGTTTCAAATCATGGAAGGTTAGTGAGGGTTGCTTTGGTCATTGTCATTGCTTTGGTCACAGAAAGACTCGACGTGCTCATGGTTTCCGCTTGGGTCGTTGTGGCGTTTGTAGTCAAAGCTGTCAGTGTCAACGGCCTGCGCATCGATGGTTCCTTCTTGTCGTTGCTTTGCCTCCTTGTGGTCGGGGTTGCCGCTGCTGCCTGACAGCGGGAAGGCGAAAGACATACATGCACCAATAGCAAGAAAACACATACGTCAGTACTTCGCATCTTCAGAGACTCTTTCTTTACAACACCTGGTTCAATGAGATTATTGTGCTGTGCAGGCGGGAAAAGAATTTGAGACCGTCGCCGAAGTGAAGGCTGGCCATGTTGGCTGGTGGGGTGATGGGCGAGGGCATGGGAGAAATGAAGCGCACTCTGCGGCACGCTCAGTTTCATATCGCAGGTTGAGCTTGCTTGAGGCATAAGCAATTGACACAACACAGTCTCTAGACGCACTGACTGTGAATCATTTAGACCTCATTCATCTTGAAAGGCCACTGTGCGTTTGCAGCGTGCTCCAAGAGACTCTTTTCTTTGCTTTGGAATAGCTGGATCTTTTCAGGCACATTTTGAAGCAGAAAACCAGCATAAAACTCGTGAGGCCAATGTCGGAAGATTCGAAACCACGGGTTGTTTTTGTGTCTTTTCGGAGGACACCAAGCGGCGAAGTTTCCATAAATGGAGCCCCAACGAGTCAACACATGCTGCCAGATGCTGATGTATTTGCAGTCAGCATTTTGCCTGAGCATGTGTCAAAGCGAGTGTTGGTCTCCTTGTCGATGGCTTTAAGGGAACCAGCATGAACTATGGGTTCTTGGGCCCTCTTATTTCGGCCGATGTAGCACATTTCTTTCGTCCGCAAAATTCCTCTCGGCCCCTACTTTACCAGCAAAGGCATGGATAAGACGGCTAGAGAACCTTGGCGGGAATGTGCAACTCACTTTACCACTTTAGCACTCTATAGTCTATGGTGTTTGGCAAGATCGCTGTGGTAAACACCACTTAGGACTTTTCCGGGCCAAGCTGAAGGAAGCGGCTTTGACTTTTTGATCCGCGGCTCAAACAAGTAAAGGGACTCCCTCAATGAGCGCTTGGCACTCCAGGGGCTCAAAGATGATCTTTCGATCATTCTGCCCCTCTATCAGCTTCGCTTGAGAAGATTGACCGTTCACGTGAGTGATCTGGTTGGGTTCGGCGCTCTCCAGGAGATCGAGCTCAAGGAGGATGCCAGCGCCAACCCCTACGTCGCCACGGGGACCACCGCGGAGTGCCTGGCGCTGATCTTCATGATCGTGGCCAGGGCCTCGGTCCGTTCAAACCCTTGGTGGAAGGGGTCGGGGGTTAACGGATGAATCAACCTGGCTGAAGCTTTTGTCTCAAGTCCCAGTCTCAGGCAGCTGGAGATACATTGAAGTGTGAAAACCGCACTTTGCCAACATCTGGTTGAGGGTTTGCTCTGCCGCCCACCTTTCTGGGTGCTTGAGCAAGGACTCATGACAAGACGGCGCTTGGAAGAGAAATGGATGGCTTCCCCTAGCTATTGGATGGCATGTGTGCAAGGTCCCCGGCATCGTCTCTGGAGAGAGGAGCTTGTGGGAATGTGCATACAAACAAGTGTTGCTGTTGTAGATGGTGCATGTTTTGCAATTTCGCGCTGTTGCCTTGGTAATTCAATTTCTGAGCCCAGCGACAGATTTGCTCTTGGGTTGGAACAGTTTCCTGTATCTTTGAAAGTTGCAAGCAACTTCGGAGTAAGACCTGCACACAGAGGAATCTACCCCATCTATGCACTTGACTGGTAAATACTGCAGGAGCCAATATTATTGACATGTCCAGCCGTTGCAACTTGGACGCCCTTGCGACTATGGACTCATCCCTTGTTCTTCGGCACCATCCTCGTCGAACGGCTGCGATGGAAATCGCAACCTCTAGTGTATTCACTCCTTTAGGCACTGGCAGTGGTCCTCCCTGGGTTTCGGGGTTCGGCACGGGGGCGTGCTCAAACGAAGGGCACTGGGGCTGGTCCCTTCGGATTACTCGACGGCTTCCGGGAGCGATGTGGGATTGCCCATCCGCGACCCTAGGCGCAAAGCCATTTGTTTTTGTGTTTCACGAAGCATTGGTTTGGGAGACTTGTAAGAAGGGGGCAGGATGGCAAGAAGGGAAGATGCTGGGATCACTTTGGACAATGTGGGGAACGCGTGTTCTCTCCCTGCGTGTGGGTTTTGCCCAAATTGGACGGCTGAGGCCTGCATGATCTGCTACTTGGAGTGCTGCAAGCACCTGGGACGGAAGGGTTGGGCGCAAGGGCTGTCAGGTACCGAGGTGCAAGGTCCCTCTCGCAAACCTTTCATCACTTGCCCATTTGCCAAGCAACCTTGGCGTCCATGCAGGTGAAATAATCAATAAAGGGAGGAGTTCGGTGGACGTGTTCGGGAGTAGGATTAGACTATGCCCATGGAACCACAGATCCCTGCATTCTGCTGGCAGGCCCATCAAATCCTTGGGAAAGTCTTTCAGCATCAACCCAGTGCTTAAAAAGAATATCATTCGGGCCTGGCTCCTTGACTGGAGACGGGCTGACACAGGTTGTGATAGTTGCTCAATTTGTGTCTATGCCCGGGTGACAGGATAGTTGGGGCAGAAAGCGCACAGCCGAGCTCCGTTTGGCTGACGAAGTTGTGGACTGATCCACCCATTCCCCGGGCTCCTTTCAGCGGTGGGTCTATACGGAGCAGGGAGAGAGAGAGAGAGAGAGAGAGAGAGAGAAAGACAGATGCCACGATCAATTGGAGAAGCGAGAGAGGCCCACAGGTCCCTTGGTGTCGTTTTCTAGCTCGGTTTGTTTCAGCACACTGAGCTGCAAGCATGATCAAGGATTCTATAAAATGTATGTTTTTTGTTTCCCATTTTGTTTTTTGTATTTTTACGTATTAGTTCATCAACTTTTGCCAACATGAAAAAACAACATATTTCTTTATATCTTTGCTTTGCGGCACACTATTGAGCAAGCGATTTGGTAGTTACCCAGGAAGGACCCAAACTTCGGCTGTCAGAAGGAAACTACATATTTTTTGCCCTGATTAGTGCACCCCCGAATAAATCAGGGGTTGCCTTGGAAGAACGGGTCCCTGGAGTTGTGTGAAATGAGAGGCCAACATCTATGGGCTCGGAAAAATGGAGCCTAGTCCATCTTTTTTGGGCGTGACGCAGAAGAGCCACGAGACTTCCGCCAAGGTAAGCTGTCGCAGTGACATGCGCGCGATTTTCTGGACGAGATGGCGTCACCACCTCACAGAGCGTGGAAATTGTTCCTCAGCCAGGGGCCTCCCATTTATAGTTGTCCTTTTGGTTTCCCTTGAAGATGGGTCCAACATTTGGGACACTTTGCCCTTTCAGTGTTCTTCTCCAGGAGGTTGGTGGTGCCAGGCAATCAATTGGGTTTTGGCCGTGAGGCAAACAGAGTTTCACGTGGCAGGGGCCAGTCCCAACGATTTTCGATGTCTCAGTTGCCTCTGGATTTGGGATGGTTTGATCTTGCATAGATGGTCGCTGAGAGTCAGCTGAGCGGTAAGCGGTAGCCACGACAAATGGCCATGATACATCGGTCTCATGGCTGTGGCAAGCACACCAGTGGCAGAGTGGAAATTGGTATTGGACAATTTTGGAGCTGAAACGTTGTGTGGGCTTCTGGGCTTCTGACCCTTGCCAATTATGGCTTCAAGTGCGGTGCTGCTGCTACGATAGCCGAGAGCCCCGACAGGATACCATTCGTGGGCATTTGTTTCAGCAGGAGTTTTTGGGTTGTTTGAGCGATCTTCTTTGACCATCCGTTTGGTCCAATGTGTATGAGGGGGGAATATGCCCTCGCAGAAATACTTGCTTTTTGCGTTGTGCCCACATCTCTTGCCAGACAAGAAGTCTTCGGGCTAATTCAATTGGTGGCTTGGAGGTTTGACGTGCTTGATATCAGCCCAATGAGGAAATCTTCCCTAACCTCCAGAAGCAGTGCAAAGCACGGAAATTGAACGGGTCCTGGAACGGAAGCCGTGGCCCATGTTAGCCGCATATAATTGGAATGTCAACTTGAGTAGGTTTGCTTTTGGTTTCCTTTCAAGCCATCCTCATCCGAATGCCCTAAAGAGGCCCAGCTCTCAAATCATGCTTAAACTCCACCGGCCGTCCGTCATTTTGCGGGGCTCTGCGGCGGGGAGGGTGCTCCTCTGAGCGAGGCAGCATTGCGGCGCGTGAGTGTGCTCAGAGTGGAAAACAATGGTCTGGCGGATTCGTAAGCATGGCAAGATGTTGGCCCCACTTGAGGCACGAACAAAGACGATTCGGGTAGATTAATGGCAGTAGGGGGGCAGTCCCAAACAGAAACGGATGCGGCAAGAAGCACTTTCGATCCGATACATGGTTCTGGGCATCGCGGCATCACGCTTCAACACCTGGTTTGTTGCCCGCCCTCAAGTCTTTGAAGGCGGCGCACAGTGCCCATCTTGTCCAAATGACACTTCACTGGAACATTTCTTTCGGCACAATGTGCTTAGTTCGCTCATGCGCGGCTGGGGCTGGGGGTGTGACCTAATTACTTTGTGCATTTGCAGAAAATAATGGGGACGGTACAGTTTGATCAGTCATGGCTCCTCATCATCGTACGAGGGGGCAGAACGTACTCGTCTGTGCAGGTGTTCGACCTGTCTCTCCGGCGTGCTTCTCTCGGTGTCTGAAGTGGGGGAAGGGAGGGGGTTGGACTCCAACCGTGCATGGTAGCGCACTGCCCAAAGGTGTTTGTGCACAGTGCAAATCCAAGTTTTAGGGTCTTGGGTTGCCTCTATTTTGGTAAACTACGCAGACCCCCGTACAGATTCTAAGGAGGTCAACGGGTAGGGTCAGGGTCGATGTCCAGCAAGCTCGTGGCCGTCTCTCTTTGGATGGCTCAGCGCCCCAGAGTGCACATCCGGACTCCTGGGTAAATATCACCATGAGGGCAATTTGCATTTCAGGTTCGGAGTTGTCCAACCGCGCAGAGATGCAACAATGCAAATCCAGTGGGGAGCAGCCGCGCAAACGCCTAGTGGAGCAGATTTTGTGGTCAAATTGTCATCAGGATTTGACATCTTCCAGGGATGGGGCTTGAGTTGTGCGTGTGCGTGTGTGTTGGTTCTTAGTTCTTAGAAAGCAATGAAGAGGCAACCAAATGGACCCGCCCGCTGACCATCGGTGAGAAGCCTCTGAGCGTCAAAATTACTGTAGGTCCCAACAGGGACCATTGCGACTTGCCCTTGCCAGGGTGCCCCGCGGCCGCAAACTCCTGTGCTGGGGCGCCCATTGAGGGGTGGGGGGGCGATGGGATGGGGTTGGGGGGGGGGATGGGGTTGGGGGGGGGCATGGATTCACTACATTTCCCCGCAAAACAGCAGGGGTGGAAACATGTCATTTTCACCGTGGCACATGTAGGTTGGTGAATGTTTGGCCAGATTGCCGTCCACACTCCCCCCCCCCTCCCCGCCATTTTTGCTGTTCCACTCGCAAAAAAGCGGCCCTGAAATTGCCCCAGATTTGTTTCTCATATTCTCATCGCAAGGCACTTGTGGATTGGAGTTGGCACGGATCTCCCTACTTTCAAGGGACACCAAAAGTTGATGTTTGAACAGTGGCACAGCCGTGTGCAAACAGGTGGCACTGGCAACCAATGCAACCCGTGAAAACAAAAGGACCCGAGCGGTTGAAGGTTGGCGAAGGTTCCACTGTCAGGCTGGTCCCTTTGACCTTGACCATGACCATGCCTATAGCATTGGTACACAGCATCATTTGCTGTACATGCTTGCATTTGCAGCGCATTCAGTGCGGGCTTGTGCGATTGTTGCCAATAAAGCTTACACAGTGACTCCACGTCAATCAAGGGGTGCATGAAGAGTGATGTACGGTGGAAGGTCCACTGTGAACCTACGAGTTTGGTGGGTGAAACGTGGAATCCCTTGAATAGCTAGGTATGCACCTGCTATCCCCCCAAGCCCACATTTGAAGAGACGTTTGCCAGGGTGTACGGTACTTTTGTGTCATTTGCACCTTTTTTGCCCAAGCCTCGCAATATGTGAGGTTCATGCGTCCATACAGCATGCTGCAAGTGCTTTGCACCGTTTTGGGACCAAAGACTGAAGCTTCCATATTTTCAGGACTGGATTAGAACGCGCAATCCAGATACTAAGTCCCAACAAACAACTTTGAATCGCTTCAAACCGCCCTCCTTCAGGCAACTCCTGGATTGAGGGTCCCAGACAGGTAGATAGGTTGCCTGGAACGACGCTGTGTTCGCTGAATCCCCACCCTCATTTGGTTTGCCGCTTCGCCGCTTCGCGTTTCGAAGCTCCGGATTTTTTTCCGAGGCAAGCGCCTGGCGTGAAGCGGCCAGGCGGGGCGTCGGGCCTCGGCCCCAGGGCTTGGGAACAACAAGGTAGAAACAGCCATGCTCCCCTTACCAAAAAGGAAGCTGCTGCAGCATTCCGACATTGATTCAGAACCACAAGGGGAGCCATGGGAAGGTTTTATGGCCCTTGATGGTCCTTCATGTTCTCAAATAATTCGTTTCTATTATTCACAAGTCACTATTAGGCTGCAATGACTCCCCTTGTGCACTTCGGAATAAGTCAGATGATGGTTGGAATTAGAGGGTTCCGCTAAGTCGGATGAAGCCGCTGAAAGGGGAACTTCCTCTGATCAACCTGAAAAGGAGCTTGTTATATAGATTCAATGGTGGTCGCAGGCAGCGGTGTTCATCCTAAGGGTGTGTCCAGTTGGGGTGCTTCCTCCAAAGGGATTGGCTGGCTCCAATTGGCTACGTGTCATAACTACCAACCATGTGGAGAAGGTTTGACTTCGACATGTGGACAGGTGCATTTTGAACCCCGTGTAGGTCACAGAAGGCAGTTTTTTTCCTCCAGGCCGGCCCTAGTTGCTTTTTGCTATGAGAGGGGTTGAGACATGTTCACCACCTCTCATGTCGGACATGTGCGCCCATGAATGTATGAACCCCTAGTATGAACTCTTGGTTGTTTGATTGAATTGAGCACGCACCGTGGCAACACAGCTGAATTGAGAAGCATCCCTCCAAAACATTTCATCATGTCGGGTTTTCATAGTTGTCAACTGCATCTTGATGTCTTGACACGAGAAGAGGGAGAGAGTCGCTGCCAGCACTTGTTGCAGCCTGGCGTGCCTTTGTTGGTTGGACATTCTGGGCAGTTTCTTCCCTTTTCAGTCGAGCGCCAGCACACGCTGCCCCTTTTTGAACAGTCAACGATGCAGCTCTTTGCCCACTCGACTTGGACTCTTACATGGTTTCTGTTTTGGGAAGGGGGTTTCGGTTTCCTTTATTGGACACAGAGCCCAGTTGCCAGGAGAGGTGGCCGCAGCTGGCCTGCCGCCCAGCTGGCGAGCGCGATGTGCATCTGTTCGGGGGCTCCTAACTTGGGCAGGGGCTGAAAATTAAATTTACAAGTCAGTGGCAAGTCCAGTTGGACCCTCACTAAACTGCTCAGGTGCCCCTTGCTTCAGGCAAAGATGAGGTAGGGGAACCTAGGCACATTGGTACGCGTCAGGAATGGACACCTTCAAGCATGTTTGTTCCGTTCCAAATCGGCCCCTGAAAGGGGTTCCCGTTCTAACGGCCACTTTTTTGTTGGTTTGCTTGAAGCAATGCGTTGGAAGACCATTGGGATCAATGAGCCTTCGAAGAGTAACCACGAGTGCAAAGAGCGGATATTTGAATCGCTGGAAGGGAGCTGGACCTTTTACACGCTGCCCGACCTATTTCCCCCATGAAGGATCCGAGCAGGTCCCTGACAAGGTGGATTGTCTTTTGCCTTCCAAGTACCCTTTTTTGGGTTGCTTTAGAGGAAAGCCAAAGGGAAACTGGTCCCCATTTTGCGGGTTCCAAATTCCATGTCGAGAAGGTGAATGTTAGCACTCCACCCATTCATTCAGAGCATCAGTAAGCGAAAGTTATGCCTAGCTGCCTAAGTGGAGAATGGGCAAACAGGTGCAGCACCTGAGTCGTGACTTACCTGACGCAGGAGCCTTTCAATGCTCCGAGTGGTTTGGATGCTTCAAGTGCGGTTTTCATCAGTTCTTACACACATGCTGTGCTCAGCACCGTTGGGTTTCTTTTCCCCCTCAAACACGAACCACGCACGTGCGGGAGGGAACAGGTGGTCTGTCAAAGCGTGCAGATGCCACGGAAGCTAGGGGTGGAACAGGTGGGCGGATTGGACCCCCTGAACAGGGCTTTTCATGGTTCCATAGGCTGGATGGCGCTGTCTTGTGATGGGCACATGGAAAACTGACACGGACAATTCTCGGGTGGTCTCAGGGTTATCTTAGTCTCTTTCTTGGATGCTCCTCCCCAGACCTTTTGGGGCTCTTGTGAGTTGTGGAGTGAACCGAAATTCTAGTTCTTCCGGCCACATGTGGGAGGTGACACGGTGCCCAGGTGGGGTCATCAAGAAGCCAGCCTTGCCGGCAACCGTGGGGCTGGCAAGCTTGACCCGGAGCTGTGGCTTCTATGCTTGGATGACGTCCAATGCATGGGAAAAAGCCCGCATCAAATTCGCGAGAGGGGACCAATCACTTTCCAAATGGGCGTGGTCATCCAAGCAAGGCCAATCACCATGTCCAAGCCCCAGATTCCCCACTGGGATGGACTGTTCACCCGAAAGGAAACCCAACCTCGAATCCAGCTAGGGGTGCGCGATCCAAAATTTAGGGATTCCCAATAAAGGGAACCGATATGAAACCAACGAGTTTTTGGAGTTCCCAACATTTGGGCGCACAAAATCCAAGTCCAACCGCCAGCCAGGCAGTGGGGAAGGATGCCCCCAAGTTCAGCGTGCGTGGAGACCTGGAAGGGAGGGAATATGGATATCTTTTCTCTGGGAATGGACACATGGATTGGGAATTCTCTGGGGACTAACATTTGTTGGGGAGAGCTGCCTCTGGAGCTTAGCAGTGGGCTGAGGCCCCAAGCAGTCTAGAGACCAAGTTTTTGAACGGAAGCCCGAGCTATAGGCCATCTTTTGCCCCCAATCCCTCCGATTCAGCAAAGACATCTCCGTGTCGCACGCGTCAAATTTGACCAGTGTGTTGGACTGTAGGCATTCGCTTTGAAGGCCAGCCTGCGCATCTCAAAGGGTATCCCCGAGCATGCAGGAATTGTCTTCGGACATGTTTCGATATTTGCAACTCATATTCTGGGCAACATGCACTTTTGCAAACTGCAACCGTTTCTTTCTCGAGAAACTCCAGTTTTTGATACAGCAAGCCATTTCAATGTTACACTTACAGAAAAGTCGAAGCCAGTCGAAGTCATGCTCTTGTTCAAAAGGAATGCGTTAGCAAAGTAGCAGACATCAGGTTATGTGCGTGGATGTTTGGACCTTGCCCCCGCACACTGAGGGCATCGAGCCATGCTTGAGAAATTGCGCTCTACCGGTGGCACCTGCGCTTGATTCACCTGTAGCATATTTAGCTGCAAACTTCTGTTCACTTTGACCAAGCACACCTGTGTTCAAAATATGTACGGCATTCCAGCTTCATTATTTGTCATGTTTGGCATTTTTGCCATTGCAATGCAAGCTTACAATATTTCCGTCTTCCCTCATGTCTGTGATGAGGGCCCCTGAGACTGTGAATGCAGGAATTCTATACAGCTTGGTAGGTTCATGCTGTAGTCTTTGTGCTTCGGCAATCCTTCAGTTCTCAACAAACAGCGTATCCTAAGGGCCCGCAACAACAGCAGGGCGGTAATTTGGTGGGGGCTGCGGGAGAAGCCAAAAGAAGGGTTCAGCAATTTGAGAAACATATAAGGTCTACAAGCAATTCCATTTTTCCTGCCAGACAAGTTTCTTGTTCGGATATGAATAGTGGTCAATATCCCTGCAATATCCACTGTTATCTTAGTCTTCTCTAAACGCCATTTGGTACCTCACCAAATTACAGTGTCAGCCCGGGACACAATTAATGTGGACCACATTTTGTACGAATCAGCTTTGGGACAGAGGCTCGAGGGCCAAGGACTCGTTTAGTTATACTGTTTGCCAGGGACCCACTCAACAGGCAGTTCCTGCGTCATTTTGCTTCTGCTTTTTGTCCGTGTTGACCCGTATGTGCCAAAATGAGTTGAACGTCTTTTGGCAAGGCGGGAGCAAGGACACCCCTGCAGTTTTTGCAATCTATGAGTAGACATCACAATTCCCGTTCCCAGGACCAGCCAATCCAAGACAGATGACATTGGCATCCAGACCTTGGTGGGCGACTATGCGGACAAAGGCTCGGGCGCTAGTGTTGAACCCTCATTAGTCCCCCACACTTATTGCGCCCATTTTTGTCGGGATTCGTGATTCCTGTTCTTGAGGTGAACTGCCCGATTCCCAAGTTCGGTTGGTGATGACCAGATGTCAGCATTAGGTATATGTATTGCGCTCTTTCTCTCTCTCTCTCTATCTCTATCTATCTACCCGTTTTTTTCTCCGTATCTGTTTCTTTTTTTTTTTTTCTTTCTCTCTCTCTCTCTGTCTCTGTCACTCACTCACTCACTCACTCACTCACTCACTCACTCACTCACTCACTCACTCACTCACTCACTCACTCACTCACTCACTCACTCACTCACTCACTCACTCACTCACTCACTCACTCACTCACTCACTCACTCACTCTCTCTCTCTCTCTGTGTTCTCGAGGTCACTGGCCAGGGTCCTGCTTAAAATGGTCAACTTTCGATTTTGCTAAGTTCATAGAAAGATTCCTCAGCAGAGGCCATCTGGGCAAATTATACGCATGGGCAAAACGAGCTCATCTAGAAACTAAGCAATCTCACATTTTGGCAAGATCTCATTTCTTTTTGCTATGGGCTGCCTTGTGGACCATGGGCTTTTCGCTCGTTTTTTTTGTTGGCCTTGGCATAGGGGCAGCCGGGAGAGCCCTGTGGACGGGAAGGTTCGCTCCAGAAAGTCAAGGATCCGCTTGCGACCTCGTAGCCCGAAATTGTGGATGCACAAATGCGGATGCTTCTTTCAGGCCCAGGTTGGCAGCATGTTTTGGGAACCCCTGTTCAACAATCTCTGTTTGAAGCCTCCGGCTAGTTCCACAGATCTTCAGACGCCCCCAATGTACGAACGCATCCTCTGCTACTTCCGGTTTTGCAGTCTCTCTTGTTGTTGAAACTTCGTGGGGGCACGAGGGCCCAATGTAAATTAGGGCCTACTCACCCCTCTTTTTATGTATCGTTGAATTTTCATTCAGCCCCCAGCTGGAATTCGGTCCCTGCTTGTTGTTTTCTTTCATTGTGGGTGAGTCTCAAAATGGACATTCTCCAAGTCAATAGTTTCAACAGAGAAACCAAAAGGGGCCATGAAGGTTTATTTCCAAGGGTCCGTTCAGGCGTTCTTTTTCCATTTTTTTTTTTTTTGGGGGGGGGCAGAGCATCGCGCCTTGCTGTGGACCGTAGTTATGATCTTGGAAATATAGCGCGGGTCGTTTCTGTTTTTGTTTGTTATAATTTCTTGGACGCACAACCCACATGCTAGTTGGCTTTGATGTCTCATGATTTGCTGTTACCGGCTAGCAACAGGAGTGCAGCCATTACCCTGAATGTCAAATCCTCGAGACCGCCACGTTTCGCTGGCCAAAGCGTTTGCGCCGAAAAACACGATGAGCTTTGGCGAAAGCAGCTGTCTCAAGTCCGACAGGAACTCACCAAGTCCGCTCGACGGCATGGCTTGTGTCGCTAAATCATAGAAGGCCCGATTGCCTTTCTTGTCCACTTCTTTTGCAGCAACGTGATCGCATATTTTGGAGCCACTTGCTCGGATAGGTTGCTTCCAATGTCTCCAAGTCAGTTGTTGCTGGATGTTCTCCTTGATCTCGACCACTGTTTTGCAGAGTAAATGTTGATAGTTGATGTCTGAGCCGTTTGGGTCATCCGTGGTTGCTTTGCGAGAAACATTAACACAGACCATTGTTGAAGCTTGCGGTGCCCCAGCCAGTGTTGGACATTTGTGCAAGACTTTCCACAATCTGGTAGAGGGATTTGTAAGGCCTATATCAGCCTGTACGACCATATTGGTAGCAGACACTGGATGGATTTTGGGCGCACAAGCTGGTCCACTCGATTGGCGTGTGCATTGAATCCGCAGGCGCCAACCACGGGAAGAGGCGCGCCATTGGGCACAAAGCGGACGGTTCTTTGGAGGCCACGAAGGAGCTTGCCAAAGCCATGATTCAATTACAGCATTGGCCTGGGGCCCTAACTAACACGGGGTGCAAGTCAAGGGGCTAGATGAGGGGCTGTTTTAGGGTGTATGGTCCTGGAGAAGAACAGAATCTTTCATCGACTTTTTGTTTCTTCTTTTGTATTTTAACGCCTCCGGCTCAGGCCGCCGACATTACAGGCCTGCTTTCTTATTTGCGTCCCTTTGGAATTGTCCCCTTGCCCCCTTCCCCTCTGAGATTTTTGCCCCCCTTTCTTTGTTGAGATCCATTCCCCCTTTCCGCCCTAAGGCCTTTTCTCCCTCTGTTTTTTTCCCTTTTCCTCCCTAAGATGTTTTCACCCCTCTCCCTGTTGAGATCCTTTCCCCCCTTTCCCCCCTAAGGCCTTTTCCCCCCTGAGATCTTCTCCCTTTTCCTCCCTTTCCCCCACTTTCCCCCCTACGGCCTTTTCCTCCCTGGGATCTTTTTCCTTTCCTCCCTGAGATCTTTCCCCCCCTTTCCCTGTTGAGATCCTTTCCCCCCTTTCCCCCCTACGGCCTTTCCCCCCGCTGAGATCTTCTCCCTATTCCTCCTTAAGATCCTTTGCCCCCTTTCCCTGTTGAGATCCTTTCCCCCCTTCCCTTTAAGGCCTTTCCAGATCTTCTCCCTTTTCCTTCCTAAGATTGTTTCCCCCCTTTCCCTGTTGAGATCCTTCCCACCCTTTCCCCCCTCAGGCCTTTCCCCCCCCTGAGAGCTTCTCCCTTTTCCTTCCTTAGATCTTTCCCCCCTTTCCCTGTTGGCCTTTTTTCCCCCAGATCTTCTCCCTTTCCTCCCTAAGATCTTTTCCACCCCTTTCCCTGTTGAGATCATTTCTCCCCTTTCCCCCCTACGGCCTTTGCCCCCAGATCTTCTCCCTTTCCTCCCTAAGATCTTTCCCCCCCTTTCCCTGCTCAGATCCTTTCCCCCCTTTCCCCCCTAAGGCCTTTCCCCCCCTGACATCTTCTCCCTTTTCCTCCCTAAGATCTTTTGCCACCTTTCCCTGTTGAGATCCATTCCCCCTTTCCCCCCTAAGGCCCTTTCTCCCTCTGAGTTTTTCCCTTTTCCTCCCTACGATGTTTTCCCCCCTCTCCCTGTTGAGATCCTTTCCCTCCTTTCCCCCCTAAGGCCTTTTTTCCCCCCGCGATCTTCCCCCTTTTCCTTCCTAAGATCTTTTCCCCCCTTTCCTTGTTGAGATCCTTTCCCGCCCTTTCCCCCCTAAGGCGTTTTCCCCCCCAAGATCTTCTCCCTTTTCCTTTCTAAGATCCTTTGCCCCCTTTCCCTGTTGAGGTCCTTTCCCCTCTTTCCCCCCTAAGGCCTTTCCACCCCTGAGATCTTCTCCCTTGTCCTCCCCAAGATCTTTTCCCTTGGTTGAGATCCTTTCCCCCTTTCCCCCCAAGATCTTCTCCCTTTTCCTCCCTAGGATCCTCTCCCACCTTTCCCTGTTGAGCTCCTTTCCCCCTTTTCCCCCTAAGGCCTTTTCAGATCTTCTCCCTTTTCCTCCCGAAGATCCTTTGCCCCCTTTCCCTGTTGAGATCCTTTCCCCCTTTCCCCCCTAAGGCCTTTTCCCTGCCTGGGATCTTCTCCCTTTCCTCACTGAGATCTTTCCCCCCCTTTCCCTGTTGAGATCCTTTCCCTCCTTTCCTTCCTAAGGCCTTTCCCCCCGCTGAGATCTTCTCCCTACTCCTCCTTAAGATCCTTTGCCTCCTTTCCCCGTTGAGATCCTTTCCCTTCTTCCCTTTAAGGCCTTTCCAGATCTTTTCCCTTTTCCTTCCTAAGATTGTTTCCCCCCTGTCCCTGTTGAGATCCTTCCCACCCTTTCCCCCCTCAGGCCTTTCCCCCCCCTGAGAGCTTCTCCCTTTTCCTTCCTTAGATCTTTCCCCCCTTTCCCTGTTGGCCTTTTTTCCCCCAGATCTTCTCCCTTTCCTCCCTAAGATCTTTTCCACCCCTTTCCCTGTTGAGATCATTTCTCCCCTTTCCCCCCTAAGGCCTTTGTCCCCAGATCTTCTCCCTTTCCTCCCTAAGATCTTCCCCCCCCCTTTCCCTGCTGAGATCCTTTTCCCCCTTTCCCCCCTAAGGCCTTTCCCCCCCTGAGAGCTTCTCCCTTTTCCTTCCGAAGATCTTTTCCCCCCTTTCCCTGTTAGGCTTTCCCCCCTAAGTCCTTTTCTCCCAGATCGTCTCCCTTTCCTCCCTAAGATCTTCCCCCCCCTTTCCTCCTTAAGATCTTTCCCACCCTTTCCCTGTTGAGATCCTTTCCCCCCTTTCCCTCCCAAGGCCTTTCCCCCCCCTGAGAGCTTCTCCCTTTTCCTTCCTAAGATCTTTTCCCCCCTTTCCCTGTTGGGCTTTCCCCCCTAAGTCCTTTTCTCCCAGATCTTCTCCCTTTCCTCCCTAAGATCTTCCCCCCCCTTTCCTTCCTAAGATTGTTTCCCCCTTTCCCTGTTGAGATCCTTCCCACCCTTTCCCCCTGAGGCCTTTCCCCCCTGAGAGCTTCTCCTTCCTTAGATCTTTCCCCCCTGTCCCTGTTGGCCTTTTTTCCCCCAGATCTTCTCCCTTTCCTCCCTAAGATCTTTTCCACCCCTTTCCCTGTTGAGATCATTTCTCCCCTTTCCCCCCTAAGGCCTTTGCCCCCAGATCTTCTCCCTTTCCTCCCTAAGATCTTTCCCCCCCTTTCCCTGCTCAGATCCTTTCCCCCCTTTCCCCCCTAAGGCCTTTCCCCCCCTGAGATCTTCTCCCTTTTCCTCCCTAAGATCTTTTGCCATTTTTCCCTGTTGAGGTCCATTCCCCCTTTCCCCCCTAAGGCCCTTTCTCCCTCTGAGTTTTTCCCTTTTCCTCCCTACGATGTTTTCCCCCCTCTCCCTGTTGAGATCCTTTCCCTCCTTTTTCCCTAAGGCCTTTTTTCCCCCCGCGATCTTCCCCCTTTTCCTTCCTAAGATCTTTTCCCCCCTTTCCTTGTTGAGATCCTTTCCCGCCCTTTCCCCCCTAAGGCGTTTTCCCCCCCAAGATCTTCTCCCTTTTCCTCCCTAAGATCCTTTGCCCCCTTTCCCTGTTGAGATCCTTTCCCCCCTTTCCCCCCTAAGGCCTTTCCCCCCCTGAGATCTTTTTTCTTTGTTCTCCCCAAGATCTTTTCCCTTGGTTGAGATCCTTTCCCCCTTTCCCCCTGAGATCTTCTCCCTTTTCCTCCCTAGGATCTTCTCCCACCTTTCGCTGTTGAGCTCCTTTCCCCCTTTTCCTCCCTAAGATCCTTTGCCCCCTTTCCCTGTTGAGATCATTTCTCCCCTTTCCCCCCTACGGCCTTTGCCCCCAGATCTTCTCCTCCCTAAGATCTTTCCCCCCCTTTCCCTGCTCAGATCCTTTCCCCCCTTTCCCCCCTAAGGCCTTTCCCCCCCTGAGATCGTCTCCCTTTTCCTCCCTAAGATTTTTTGCCACCTTTTCCTCCCAAAGATCTTTTCCCCCCTTTCCCCCTTAAGGCATTTTTTCCCCAGATCTTCTCCCTTTCCTCCCTGAGATCTTTCCCCCCCTTTCGCTGTTCAGCCTTTCCCCCTTTCCCCCCTTCATTTCCTTCACCAGCATGGGCAACATCCCCAGCATCACTTGCATCATCCGCATCCTTGGCAGGCGCTGATGCGGATGATGCAGGTGATGCTGGCGATGTGCCGCTGGAGCTGCTAAGGATGCGAAAGCGCACCCGGGGGGAATCGAACACCCCAATGTTTTTGACAAACTGAGTTGCGCAAACCCGCACAATGAACAGATTTAGTGAAGCGTCTTCGAATCACCGCGTGGTACGTGGACCCCCCCCCCGGCAAGAGTCTGAAATGGTGCCGGTGGGGAAGGGTTAGGGGAGGGGTAACAGGTAAAGAGGTAAGGAGCATTTTTTGTGTCCAACACGCCGTCTGTTGTCGGCGGATTTTCAATTCGGTTGGTTGGGATTGAAGGGACAAGATCACTGGTGGACACCTGTTGTTGGCCATCCTAATAGAGGAATCTTCGTTTGGTTTGGATAGGTTAAGGGTTCCATCCTAGATGAGGATGGCAAGCCCCAACGCCCTTTGTGAATTCTACAAGATGACACAATTTTTGGGTTTAGCGTTTTCATGCAACAGAAATTGTGCAATTCCTTTCACCCTGTGGCACGGGCAGATTTGACGTTCATTCAATGAAGAGCGAGTTCGTGACTTGGGCCCGTGCTTGTAGCTGAAGCTTTCGGCGTGTCTCAAAAATGGTAGAGTTCCTCTTGCCCTTCAGAAACCATCCCATAGAGGGGGGCTCCAATTTGAGGCACAGCGCGTGATTGCCAATGGTTGCCAGGGATTCGAGTGGTAGGCGACGTGGGAAATTTGCTTGATGCTGGAGCTCCAGTTAAGTCTTCAAGAACATATTTCCTAAAAGAGGGGACGCCTTCCCGCAAATGGCTGATTTCCTCTTGGGCTTCCTTCCTCATATCGGTACCACAACATGTTTACGGGGTGCATTGATGGCAGCCGGGCGGGGAACCTCCGACCTGAACCTGAGCTAAGTGCGCGTGCCAAGGTGTTTGCCCGGTGCCGATGGAATATCTGGCAATGTATATATATATATATATATATATATATGTATATTTATAGATATGTGTATATACGGCCAAATATGTGTATATACAACCAATTCTTGGGGTTTGTTCGCCACAGACCCCCACCGCCTCGGGCAGCGCAGCCGCAACTGGTTTGTCTTGTCAACCCTCAACCCCGAACCATAAACCGTAAAGCCATAGGCCCAAAAACATAAACCCCGAACCCCTAAACCCTAAAGCCATGAACAACTCATGAACCCTAAGACAGCACACCAATCAATGGTCTCACATGTATAAGACAAAAGATACATGACACTTTGCTTCAACGCCTGGGCAAACCCCGGGCGTTGCGTATATATATATATATGTACGTACATATGCGACTCCCCTCATGGACCAAGATGCTGGTGCCTTTTTGTGAGGATGGCCTTTGCGGATGAAATAATTTAGACAGGTTTCAAATTAATTTCCAGCTCAAATTGGAAAGGAGTTCCTATTCGAACAGCCAGAAGATTACATTTTTGACTACACATGTAGCAAGCAAAGTACACTTTGGTAGCTCCAGCTCAAAAATGCAACTTTCCAGCACGAGAGTAGTGCCGCAAATACACTTTGGCAGCTTGAACGTGATTGCTACGACTGCTCGCTGAGTTGTTTGGGCTTTGCAGGGAAGCTCAGCAGACCATCGATTTGCGGGAAAGCACTTCATTCCTATTGAAACGGCTACTTGCAAAGCAATTCCCATCAACATCTAGGTGGTGCTTATCTGATTCGTTTTAATCGTTGTCAGTATCATCTATTGAACAAACTTATCCACATCTAAAATGTTTGATTCGAGTGCAAGTCAATATCAACTTGAATAGTCGATTGCAGTTCATTGTGCATTCCGAATGAACAGCAATCGGAGAACACATAACTGGACATTGCCGGTTGAAGCTGGACTCTGATTCGATTCCCATTCTTTTTCTTATTCATCCACTTCCATGTAGTTCTGACCAAGCAAGATCTGAGCAAGCCAGTAACAGAAACGTGTGTTGTTTCAATATGGATCTGCTTCTGGCTCAAAATGCGGGAACACAAATTGTTTTTCAGCATTTGCTCAGATCATGTCCCCCCGCATCGACGACATTTGTAAGAGAAGGCTTGCTTTTGTCGACCGTTTGTTCTCCCCACAATGTGGAACACACTTTCCATAATAGAGGGCCACAAAACGACCCCTTTAGCAGTTCCCTGACTCAACTTCAAGATTTCCTCAGAAAACTGTCTACACCAAGAAATGCAACATGTACATTTTTTAGCAGGACAACCTTGCTATTGGGGGCAAAACATCCTACTATATCCATGTATAAATATGTGTGCGCAGGTGTAACCATCATTGCGGCTGTTCTATTCAAGTAGTTTCTGTTGTTTTTGTTGGGCTTCTTTGTGCCCCTTTCCCCATGTCGGGGGTGGCCCGCAGGTTTTACCAGAAGATCCAGAAGATTCCGGGGCACGAGGAGATCAAGGCAGGAGCCATGAAGGCTCCGGTCCGCGCAGCAAGAACAAAGCATACCACGCGCTTTTTCACTTCCTTGAGCCGGGCCCTGATATTTCCCTTTCCCGTGGATTTTTGCATTTCCTTTAAAACCCTTGTTAGGCGCACTTCAAGTGAGTTTCCTTCAAGCTTCCGCCGTTTGCGACAGCTATGGATCCTTTGCCGAGTTGAAGGCCACTTCTCGGACGAGGCATCAACATGTTCAGCCACTCTCGGCAAGTCAACAGAGGAAGCGAGGGTGTGCCATGGACAGGAGACTCTTCTGTCAGCCTCATTCCCATGCCACTCGTTGACCCAATGGGCAGAAGGGACTTTAGCAGCATGGCATAAGTCCAGCGTTAGATGCCCAAGCAGACAGAGCGCAAGGGGTGTTGACATTCTTTGCAAGGTGCGTTTGCCGCAGTTCTTTGTCGGGCGCGCTCCTTTGTCAGGGTCCAAATTTGAACACTTGTGAGAGGGTCGTTGGAGCATCCTTGCAATACGGAGCTGGCTTCCAGGGTGATCTGTCTCGATTGCTGCATAGAGTGATGTGCGTTTATGTAACTGCTTTGGGGCAACGGAGCAAGACGCGGATACAGCCTGGTAGCGTAAAGACAGAGCAGATCACCAAGAATACCAAGGATGGCTCAGACCGGGCCTACGCTTTAAGCATTCCGCAATGTTTGTGACAGCTTTATGGACGCTTTGCTGCGTTGAAGGCCACTTCACGGACGAGGCATCAACATGGTTACCCACTATTGGCAAGTCAATGCATCAAGCGAGACTTCGCCATGGTTCGAACCCATTGGAGACACTTCTGTCTCAATTGGACACACTTGCTCACGTCCTAAGCCCTAGACACTAATTTCCGATGTCGTGGCCCAGTGAGCGGGAAAACGAGGCGTTGCGGCATTTGTTTTTTATTGTTGTGCGTTGCAACAAGCTGTGGCCAAGTGGGAATGGAGACCATAGGAGTCCACCTTGTTAGATGGTTGGTCTTGGTTCCGATTCCGTTTGACACAGAATATGAGGTTTGTTCAAGAATACCAGCCTATTGTAAGTTTGAGGGACGCAGGGGCACTCACTCATCACCTGTCCTTCAGGAACGAGGGCTAACTGGGTAAGCCGCTTCAAGCCGCTTATGCACTGGTCCTCATTGAGAGTCGCGCACGACCTTTGTGCCCATACTGCTTTGCGCTTTGAACGCCAGGTCTTCCTCTACTTTTGGGACAATCGAGACGCTTGTCTGCACCTTCTTGTTCGCCGCGCTCGGCGTGCCTGGGACCCCCTATGTTTTGTTGTTGTTGCTTGATTTGGACATCACATGGGAAAGAAAGGCAGCCTGGTCTAGGTGGGATGATGTTTATGAAGGAAATCGGGAGCCCGGTGTAGCCACGAGGGGAAAAAGAAACCGTGCGCCCCGCGCATGCTATCCCGCTTCGTGTTGAAGCCATGCGCCAGTGCTACGCCGCCCAAGGCAATCCATCAAGAGTTCCCGCAGCATGCCCTGGAGGTTTGATTGTTCCGTCTCGTGCTGGCTATCTGATGGGTAAGTGACTGATACACCAACTTGCAAACTGGCAAGCTGGCAAACTGACTCATCACCTGACAAGCAAACTAGCTGACTAGTCAACCGATTGACTGGCTGATGAATCAAGTAACCAGCTCTCACGAACTCACTTTCCAGCTTACTAAATAAATCTCAAATTTATGTCTTCATTGGTCAACTCACTTTCTCATGAGGCAAACAAATGAGCAGCTTATTGTCGAATTAGCTACCCAAACAGCTCACAGCCAACCTAGCAAAAATGAAGTTTTAATAAGCACATAACGAACGAACGCCCGAACCAAATAGTTGGCTCGCCAATCAGCTCGAAACTACAGTACCTCTTTTGGCATCGCCAGCGGCATTTCATCGGGCGCGCGATTTGAGGATGGGGCTGACTTCAGCGGCTGGTGGTTCGGAGATCAGGTGGGCGGCACGCAGGCGCGAAAACGGCCCCTTTGGCCGTGCTGAGCGGCATTTGTAGCACGCGTTTCTTTGAAGCTTGCAGGTTTCATAGCCACAACCACCAAGGGAAAACAGGACGATTCAGCACTTTCCAGCACAACAAAGGCGGCACACAACTAGCACGTCCTTTGGACAATGTAGTTTGGGAGCGTCGTTGTTCAGAATGCATTATCATTTGTCTATCTACCAAAGAAGATGACCTGGCTGACCTGGAGACTTCAACCAAATGAGCAGTTCCAACTTCTCCTAATCAGGTGTACAAACTGAATCTTGACCTGGGCTCTTGAGATGTTGAGGCCTACAATTTGGTGTAGTGTTTTCAAGCCTCTCACGCTGACCCTATGAAGTTTGGGGAATGCCACATATTGGGCAACTTGCGGCAAATTCCTCCCAGACATTGCAGTCCTGGCTGCTTGTTGGTTTTACCTGCAGCCCTTTTACCCTCTAATCCTTTGGCCCGCTGAGCCTCTCACCCATTTCGGGGCCCTTTGGCCCTTTAGTCTCAGCTATTCTTGCCAGCTCCGGACGCATGCAAATCGCCTTTTGCGGGGTCAAGACTACGAAGCTGGATGTGAGAGAAGTCTCAGTTCTGAGCGCTGAATTGATCGATTCAAATATTTGATTTGTCCGAAACGCATCATGTTGACCCTTTCTTCAGACGGGGCGTTGGAAATCAGACTTTCCAACACAATCCTTCAAGAAGACAGAGCATTGTTCCATTTGCTTCGGACGCATTGCATTGCTACCCTGCTTGGCATTGCTCGCTGACAGGCACGCATGACCTGTTTCAATCCACCCTCAAAATTATTAAGCCTAGAACAGTCTTGAAGGGTTTCTTTTGAGAGATGGCAATCCCGAGGGGGGGCTTGAAGGACAGCATTTTTTTGAGTTGAACCCCACGAAAACCGTGTTGATTTGGAATGACGAGCGGTGTTAGGACTCCAATTCGGTGGAGGAGCGGCAAACAACAAGACCAGCAATGGCGATTAGAGAGGGCTCGCGACAACCTTTTTGCGGATGATATTGAGAGGGTTTAGAGTGCCCCTGAGAGAAGAACGAGAAGACACCCTGCAATTCGGTCTCGAATGCGCTTCAATGTCGCCTCAAAGCCTGTTCCCAACTTGGTTCCCAGTCAAAGCCTTGAGGCATCTTTTTCGAGGATGTCCTGCAAGATAGCACAAGGACAATTGTTATCTCTCAAGACTGGAGAGTCCCTCCAATTTCGCGGTGGTTGCAGTCCTCCGCCCGTTTGTCAGGTGTGGGCGCGCAACCCCTCGCAGTTGCCCATCCCGCCGCGCACGGGGTACCCCATGGCATGTCGGGGAGGGGGTCCAGTTGCGTTTCGTTGGGGGTCGCTGCTTTGGACACGGCCTTGTGTCAACAAACAAACCTTTTGGACCGTGACATCAGTTGTGATTGGTTGGATGACTGAGCTACATGTTTTCGTCTACACAGACACTTGTTTGGACAAGTTTTGAGGAACTCGTGGACACAATCGGTGTATTGTCTGGTGATCTCAGCCAGCGGGTCAGGGGTCTTGTTGCTTGCCCGGTTGTGTTCAGCCGTCATGACTCGAGGAGAGCCGCGCCTTGGGAAGGTTCGCATGGCGAGTGCGGAGGGCCGATTCATCTGCGAGATGGTGGGATTGTTCAAATAGTGCTCAGAAGTTGCTACCTTGAGTTTGTCTAAAACCTTTTAATTGTAGCTGGCTCGGAAGATGTACGTTGTCCTGAGCAGCATGTGTTTCCTTGGAGCGCGTGTAACCGACTTTGTTGGACCTGCGGGCTCCTGTGGGCTGCGTAGCGAGTAAGCAAGCTAGGCCGGTTCTTCAGCTGCCCCAACTTGCAGTCGAATTTGTTCCGTGGGCTTGTTGCGGACCCTTCGATGGCATGAACCTCGGGTTGTTTGCCTCGGACATGAATGCCCTGTTGCAGAACCGGAGTCAGCTTGCGGGGTTCGCCATGTTCACCCCTGACTCCATTAGCTTGATTTGGGAATCCGTTTGTGACGACCGCCAGATTTGTGTTTGGAGCTGTTGAAGTTTCACTGACACAGGAACAAATCAGGAGGAAGCACTGCCACGGCTTGATGAGCTAGGTTGATGCAGTTGCGTGCAAGTGTTAGTGATGGCATTGGCTAAAGGGCCAAGTTCAGATGATGAATTGGGAATGTGTTTACAACAACACGGTCACAACAGACAGTTTGATGTTGTAGCTTTGCTTATTGGCACCTCAGGCAACTGGAAGACATGGATTGCTCCTTGAATGATTCTTCTTTTACAAGAACTCCGGTATGTTTTAAAGAACTCATATCAATCTTTTGGGCGTGAGGCAAGGGAACCATGGCATCGACCCTCGCGAGAAGTTTCGCCATTGCACACAGGTTGAACTTAGATGTACTCGTTTGATCAACTGGCACTGGCACGTTCCCGGCGCACGAAACCTTTTGCACAAGAAGAATCAAAGGAGCTGAGGCGGGTCACATCTAGCTCCAGGATGTTTCAACACTGTCCTCTTAACCTCAGCTCTGTTGATTCAGGGTGCTTCAACGCCGCGTTGCTGATCTACATGCTGGGACAATTACAGAGCACAAGGGCAAACACATCTGACATCTCCGCCTCTCCTCTCCTGCCAACATCTGATCGTGAAACCTGACGCCAACCTATTCAGCGTTTGGTTCTATGGCGCTCAAGGTGCCAAGTGGCTTGTTGGTTGCGGAGGGAGGTTGACTTGCTCTCAGAGTTGCTCCAAGCATGCTTTTCGGCAGGTCCATGCAGCACTTTTTCTCCCCTACAGCTTTTCTCCCAAGGCAGTCAACCTCCCAAAGCACGCCGGCCACAGCAGCAGCCCCTTTGCGTGTTGTTACTGTTGTGGGGCATTCAACAGGCAGCGCTGACTTCTCGAAATTGACCTCACTTCTGAGAAGAATAGAGTGAACCCCTTGTAAAGGGTTTCAACACTTTAGAGTATCCCCTGACTATCACCCAAATTTGAATGGTTGAAAGGCAAGCATAGAATCCAAGCGACTGAACTTTACAGGTTTACCGGCAGTCGTTCCTCAGTTCTGTTTCGCCGGCCGTCGCTTCTTCGAGGTGTGCAGCATCGGTTTTGCTGATGCATCTGCAAAAACTGCTGCAAATGGCAAATCATCTGGCACATCATTTGGCAAGTATCTGGCAAATCATCTGGCAATCATCTGGCAATCATCTGGCAAGTATCTGGCAAATCATCTGTCAAACATCTGCTAATGCTAATGCATCTGGCAATTCATTTGGTCACACATCTGGAAGTGCATTTCTGCCTGCTGAGATGCTTGCAAATGCGCATAAGTCAATTGATCTTGGCCAGTACGGTTTATGTGGCCAGGACTGATTCACGTTTTGATTCTTGATTGAAACTGGTTCTGGGTCAGTCGTATTTCACAGATGTTGCTTGAATTCCCCCTTCCACCCCTTTGGCATCTCTAAACGAGAAGTCGGAGCCGTTTTGCAAGAGCCGCAGTGAAGGCACCGCTCACCTAAGGCCCAAATGGCTCCAATCCACTTGATATGGAAACTTTTGGTCACCTCCAACGGCCAGGATGTCAGGATGGGGACAATTCAGGATTCCGATTCCGAACTCCAACGGGCCTTCACAGAGGGCCGGCTGGGGAAACTGCAAACTCAGGAATTGCTTTGGGAGGGTTATCAGTTCGTTTGAAACGAGGTGTGTTGCTCTTCTTAGATGATTTGAGGATGTGTGACACCCGGTAAACTTGACTCCCTGTTCTTGCAAACTTGACTGAGGATGAGGATACTCTACGACGGTTGCGCAAATGCACGATGAATTGCGTGGCAGGTGGAAAGTTCCTTGGGACAGCGCTACAGCAAAGCCAGTAGCATCCTTAACGCAGATGGGCGTGGCAGTCAGGTCGGCCAGGTTTTCGCATGTGCAGTGTTGGAAGAAGTTGGGTATGCCTCAAAGCGGGATTCACCGTGTTTTTTTCGCCACATAATGGGAGCCTGGGTGACTTTGGCGCAACCCTAGCTATTTTGTGCCAGTATCACTGTCCAAGGAGGCCACTGTGCTCAGAGGGTGCGTGATTCTGGGCAAGGGTGCTTGCCACAATGATCTGGCCTCTCAACCTGTTATCTTGCACGTCGAAAGGAATGCTCATTTTCACAAGTTTTGGTTGCAGCACCCTCGCCCATGCGTTGTTCAGCATGCACGCCATGATGCTTTGGCCTTTTGTGTTTCTAGACGGGAAGGGCAAGGCTGCTTGTCATCTCGTGCCGCACTGTCCTGGCCACGCTGCATCATCCCGTCCGCTTATTCTTTAGCAGCTTTTGTAAGATACGTATGTTTGAGAACCTGTTGTGCGAACTTTGTGCTTTCTGTTTTGTTTCAGCGCCTGTTTTGTCCGTTGTCATTGTCTCGCATCGCCACACTTTGAGTTTCTGCGGTACTTTGTCTTGCGTTCGTGGCTTCCGCTTGTTTCGGCTGAAAGCCAATGAAGCCAGGCTGCCAACAGCTGTTTGGCTACTGAGAACAGTCTGGCTTAGTGTGGCGGGCTTTCTGAGGAACGTAAATTGATTCCAACGGCTACAAAGGCTGCGTCCGCCAGTCAGAAAGTCAAACTAGGCCGAGCCAAATTCGGGCTTTATCTCGTTTTCCACTCGGACCCTTTCCCGACCTTCAAATTTCGGCAGCAGTACTTTTGCACAACAGTTCCATGCATGTTGGGGTTGCCAAACATTTTAGAATTTGCGCCTTGGATTTTGTCGGCCTGCCTTGAAGGGGTCTTCAACGGTCTCTGATTTTGACAACCATCCACGGTGACCGTACCTTTGCTTCTCAGCCGTGCCGCCGCTTCGCCTGCGCAGTCCAATGTTTCCGGGTAACTGTGCGTGTAGCCCGCGAACACCTAGCTTCATGGCAAAGCTCACAATTGGCGAGTCCTCCCGTATCAGAATTGGTCGTTTGCCCTGTTGCATGGGCGGCCCTTTGGACTACCTCACTATGTTCCTTTGAACAAAGGACCAAACCTGCGAGAATCTGTGTGGCCATGTGGAAAGAACCAGTGTGAACTTCGGCTGTCCGTTCTTGCGTATCTCACTGGCCTTTAGCGCTGTGCTCGGTCACCTTGCCCGGTGATTGCTTCACGTCGGGCAGGTCTTCAATGCACTCCTCGCAGGTTCAATGCACACTGCGTCCCATGCCTGATGCACCAATGGGGCTCGCGGCCAACCAATGACACAGACACACACACACACACATACTCTTGCTTGTCTGCATACTGAATGTTGATAGCTGCTTTGAAACTTAGCAGCACACCAAAGATATCATTGTAATTACTTGTTGCCATCACCATTTGTGTAGATGCCCACAGGTTGAAGAGAACCAAGCCGAGGCAGGAGAATCGTGTTCCTCACTTCAAGCGGCTTGTTTTGATCATCGGTGGCCCATCAGGGAGAAACATCGCCTTCCCAGGTCAACCAAATCCTGTCTTGCGCATTCACAGCTCTCACTCCACAGTGGCCGGGGGGAAGCGGCGCGGAAACCAACAACCAGTGGCTTTTAGGGGTCCCGCATGCCCAAATCAGAGCTGTCATCCGGCACAAGAGCACCAACCCATCGCCACCCGCTCCTGAGGGCCTCCTCTTCGTTGACCCCTTCAAGGCGTCGGTGGGTTCAGGAATGAACGGGCCAATCCATTTCACATAAACAGATTTCCAACGCCGCCGCCAACTGATGTGTTCCTCCAACCATTCCTTTCATCCAACATGCTTTTCAAGAGGCACCAGCCCTCGTTTCCGCAACGGACCCCTGGAAAGAATTGACGTAGTGGAACCAGGGATGTTCTGGGGCGGCCACATGTTGCACAATTCCGCCTGGAACTTGGAAGGCAACTGAGTAGCCTAACCTCTTCACGGTTTTCCCTGTTCTCTGATCATTCCACTTATATCAATTGTTGCTGGTTACACGTTTATATATTGATAAATATGCCAAGAAGGTTTGTTCCCGCTGGTGCAAGGCACATTTTGTACTGAGCTGTATCAGTTCTTCAGTCCGTTCCTGTATTTGGAAACCGTCGGGTGCTATCAAGGTATGTGTAGTTTGCTTGGCCTGTAGGATAGTTTCCGGAACTGTTGTTGTTGTTGTTGTTGTTGTTGTTGTTGTTGTTGTTGTTGTTGTTGTTGTTGTTGTTGTTGCTGCTGTTGCTGTTGCTGTTGCTGTTGCTGTTGCTGTTGCTGTTGCTGTTGCTGTTGCTGTTGTTGCTGTTGTTGCTGTTGTTGCTGTTGTTGGTGGTGGTGGTGGTGGCGGTGGCGGCGGTGGTGGTGGTGTTGGTGTTGGTGTTGGTGTTGGTGTGGTTGTGGTTGTGGTTGTGGTTGTGGTGGTGGTGGTTGTGGTTGTGGTTGTGGTTGTGGGTGTGGTCGTGGTCGTGGTCGTGGTCGTTGTCGTTGTCGGGTCCTGGTCGTGGTCGTTCTCGTGGTCGTCGCTGTCGCGGTCACTGTCGCTGTCGCTGTCGTTGTGGTTGTGGTTGTGGTTGTGGTTGTCGTTGTGGTTGTGGTTGTGGTTGTCGTTGTCGTTGTCGTTGTCGCTGTCGTTGTCGTTGTCGTTGTTGTTGTCGTTGTCGTTGTGGTGGTGGTGGTGGTGGTGGTGGTGGTGGTTGTGCTTGTGGTTGTGGTTGTGGTTGTGGTTGTGGTTGTGGTTGTGGTTGTGGTTGTTGTTGTTGTTGTTGTTGTTGTTGTTGTTGTTGTTGTTGTTGTTGTTGTTGTTGTTGTTGTTGTTGTTGTTGTTGTTGTTGTTGTTGTTGTTGTTGCCGTTGCCGTTGCCGTTGCCGTTGATGTTGTCGTTGTCGTGGTCGTGGTCGTGGTGGTGGTGGTGGTGGTTGTGGTTGTGGTTGTGGTTGTGGTTGTTGTTGTTGTTGTTGTTGTTGTTGTTGTTGTTGTTGTTGCTCCCATTCGTGCCATTTGCCGCCGTGGAAGGTTTGCTATTTTTTGAAAGCACACCCGCTCACGCGCACCCGCTCAGCACTGCACACATGCCAGGCAAATGGCATGAAAGCACACCCGTTCACGCGCACCCGCTCAGCACTGCACACATGCCTGCCAAATGGTCAGAACACCCGCTCACGCGCACCCGCTCAGCACTGCACACATGCCTGCCAAATGGTAAGAACACCCGCTCACGCGCACCCGCTCAGCACTGCACACATGCCTGCCAAATGGTAAGAACACCCGCTCACGCGCACCCGCTCAGCACTGCACACATGCCAGGCAAATGGTAAGAACACCCGTTCGCGAGCACCCGCGCAGCACTGCACACATGCCAGGCAAATGGTATGAAAGCACATGCACACATGCCTGCCAAATGGTAAGAACACCCGCTCAAAGAGCGCTTTTAGCCATAACCCTTCTCAAAAACCGGACTTTTTGAAAAAAGAAAAAGATTGACAGTTCTGCGTTTTGGAAACAAGGGCCTTGGAAAACGCGCCGCCTTCCACGGCGGCGAAAGACGCGGATGCCTTGTTGTTGTTGTTGTTGTTGTTGTTGTTGTTGTTGGCGTAGTCGTAATCGTAGTCGTAGTCGTACTCGTAGAAGTAGTAGTAGACCTTTGCAGGCACATTGCGAACTGTTGTCAGTTAGGCCCAATGCATCAACAAGCTGACTCATACCAATATGGGTTTGCGTTATTAGGAGCCGTTCCAAAAAGTTGGTTCCCTTCAAGACCATCTCAAAGAAAGTAGTTCCTGGTTTTCACACACAGCCGTATGGCTATTTATGCTAAGTTGCGGCGAAGTAAGCAGCATCCCCCCGAACAACCATTGCATTCTGCTTCCTCTGTGGCCCATTTGCTGAGGGCTCGCCCATATGTGCATCGGTCAACACCTCGATTTCACATGATGCTGAGGGATGGTCAGCCAGCCCTTGATGATGCTCAGACACCGTCAGGGTTTTCCTTGAGGACTAGTATTGTGAACCACTTGGAGATTTGACGATTGCACATCTGATCCAAAGCAAAGACTGCCAAATGGACCGTGTTCTTGTTGCTTTGCACTGCATCAGCTGGGGCTGCCCATTTTGAATCATACTCGTTGCCATGGTCAAAGCGCCTTGTGTGGGATTGATGGACGCGATGGTCAAAGCCCTTTGTGAGGATTCTAGACAACACATATTGGCGGACAATGGCCCACGCTTCGCCTTTCGCCTTTGCCCCTCTTGATTTGATTACGACCAAGCCAAGGTGCACACCCGTAGGACTCCATCTAATGGTTCCTGATTCAGGTTGTGCTCCCACGCCTGCAATTCAGGAGGGACATGCGGACCTACCCCTTCCGGGGCCTTCGCTTCCGCCGAACGGGCCGGCGCAGGCGCCCGCAGCCACTCCTGCGGCCAGCCCTGCGGCGTGCCTCGGCGCGGTTTCAGGGCGCAGAGTGCCTCTCGTGCGGATGGCTGGCAAGGCGGCTGGACTCGCGTGAAGGAATGTATTCATAAGTTCAGATGATTGGGTCATGAGATTGTTTTATCAGGAATTTCAGGTTGGCATTTTGGAACTAGGCCTAAAGGCGGCCTGGCAAGTTGAGGCTCTTGTGATTTATCATATTTCCAGTGTAATTTTCTCGACGGTAATTCTGATTCATTTGCTGGGTTTTCTGCGGCGATGGATCTGTGTGCGACAAACGCGCCTCATTACACAGCAGGCCCTTGTGCGAGTGTGGCCAAGGTCACCAGCGACAACGCCAAGGGCTGGGGCCTTATTGGGAGATACCATGTCTATTGGTGCCCTTTTCTGAGTGAAGAGTCACTTGGCAACCAAAGATAAATGCCTCACACAGTGGAGCATCCTTGTTTTGGAGAAGTTTGAAGTGCTTTTTCTTTGGGTGGCGTGATATTCTCTGGGGCGAACCTAGCTTGAGCCCTGCTGGACAGCGGAAGGGCCCTTGTCACTGGCGACCAGGGGAGATAGCAATGGGTCGGGCGCTGATCCAACACACCTCCCCCTTGGTAGGAGCACAACGTAATCAAGCTGAGGTTTCCTCGTGGAGGTATGATTGGGTATGATTGGTCCGAAGCAAGGGGCCCTTGCACCACTCTGAAAGAAACCACAAAGGGGTGGTCATGGCTTCAACACCTAGATGGCCCTCGGTCCGGCGGCGGTTTTCTCCTCCTCAGACGCTGTCGCTGTCGATGTGATCTGTCTCCTGCGAGAGGATTTACACGGTGTTTTGCCGTGTCTATATTTGCTTCTCGTTTGGGGATCTAGCATATTCGAGAACCTGCATGACAACTACGGATGCTTTAAATTCGGGCCAAGACCGACAAACAAATCCGTGCGCGTCGCCATGGGTCTTGCTTCGAGTTGACTGGGTAGGGGACAAACAACAGCCTGCGCTGTCATCATGTGGAAAGGGCTCGTTCTGGTGGGCTTTTGTGGAATTCGATGGGAGTCCCTCAGCATGTTGCCATGGCTGCTCCCAAACTCAAAGCCGTTAGCCACTTGAGGTTGTTCACGCACTGGCCGTGGCCAAGCCGACTTTCTCTTTCACTTTGGGCGACGGCAGTACCCAGTGGCCAAAAAGGCGATGTTGCAGCACCCGCTCTGACCCCTTGTAGCTGAAGCGGAGCCGGTGCCCTGCAGGCGCCGGGCGCGCAAGACACCACGCCCAACGGCCTGTCTGCCAGGCGGGCAAACAAATCGAAGGGGAGGACCTGTCGGGGATTCGGTATGCGTGAGTCGTGAGTCTTATGTGCTAGGGCATCTTCTTTTGCTGACAGGGGACTTTTCAAAAGCACTTGGCCTTCAGGGTCTGGTTCGGCCTGCGATTAAAAGAAGACCAAACGGAAAAAAACAAAACAAAAAAAAAAAACAATAAAACATGGAGTGGTCGTTGAAGCCCGTATTTGGCCCAACGCTGGAAGCTACTCAGGCCATCCCTTTGTCCTAGCAACGCAAAGATGATCTATTTCCCGCCTAAGTCAGTTCTTCCACAGGAGCTGCACTCAACCACATGAGCGGTTGACAAAAGATGACTCGTCTGGGGATCTCTGTTTATAGGGAAAGATTGTCCAGAAGATCTTGCTATTTCCGAATTTTCTCACTTTTGCAAGAACTGCTGCCGTGGCCTTTGAACAGAAAAGGGGAGACGTCTCAAGATACGGATCGCCCGTTTTGGAGGGTTTCAAAGTGGGGAAGACCAGAAGGAAATTAACCATCTGGAGGGGTCCCTCATTTGGAGCACACTGTGGGCCTCTGGCATTCCGACTGTTTCAAGAACATTGACATCATTTGTTTGAGCAAGTCAGGGAGTCTTAGCCAATCTATTGATGATTTGGACAGCTCTTTTCCATTGGCCTAAGCCTGCTCAAGAAACAGGCCTTACCTGAGTCCACCTGAAATACCTGAAGAATTCCTTGCCATTTGTCTCCTGGCTTGTGCCAGAGCTTGTTTCGCGCGAGAATTCGCCTGCCAGGGTGAAGAAGGCAACTACTCAGGCCGCGCCCCGAGAGCCGATGGAGAGGAGGGCGGAGAGAGTAGTATCTACAGCAACAGAGAAAACGAAAGCGTGGTCTCCAGAAGGCGTGGCGCCGTGCAGCTGAACCGCGACCATTCCCGAACCTGTTGATTTTCGTTCCAGCTGGCTTTGCGCTTAACAGGACCAGCCAAAAACCGACGATTCTTATTTCACGAGTTGGCCACTGGGCAGTCGGGAAAGGAAACGGATCTTCCAAAACAAATTGTCAGTAAAAAGCAAGAACTACAAGAAGGGGAAGACAAAAAGGATAGCGAATGTGGCGTAAGGTTTCCCGTTTGGCAAAGTCAGGGTTCGATCCCCCCCATAATCTCGTCCGCCGCATGATTGCAGCTGGGGAATCTGTCTCAGTAGGACCTGGTTCAAGTTTGGGGGCTGAATGACTTTTTGGATGTTCATTTGAGGTTTGTATTCTTAATATCTTGGCAACTCTTGGGCCGTACATGTCATTACTGGCTGTTGGGGTGTTGGGCTGTTGGGCTCGTTTTTGCGAATTCCTGGCAGTTTTAAAAAAAAACGGCCAAGTCGCCGGGGTTGTTTGCCAGCTTTCCTTTTCAGAGGTACACCCCGACTCCCAACTCGGCTTTGGCGCCCGAGAGCTTCCCGTCCAGGTGGAGCTTGCCGAGAAAGGCGCCACGGCGCGAGCCTGAACTCACAAAGCTGAAAATCCACTGACCAGGGGATTCCATTTTCGGAGGAGCCCCTAGACACATGCTGGCGGGCCTTGCGGGGCGGGCCACCAGCCGAGGCTGCCGCGCAGAAGGCCAAGACGACCCTTGCGGGCTCGCCAGCGCGGGCGCTCAGCGAGTCGTATGCTTTCTGCCCGCACTTTCCATTGTGTGTGTGTGTGTGTTTTTGAAAAACACATCCCGGCAAGCGACCCCAAACATTTGTACACGGTAGCCTTTGTGTGGAACACGCACGCTAAAGGCGTCAGGAAGTCGAGTGTTTTTTTCCTGCACCAGGTCTCTGCACAGGATATTTGAACAGGGTACAGGATCCCTAAGAGACCCTCTACAAGTTCTCGCTTCAGGATCTGTGGAGAGCATCCTCTGCAAGATCTCTCGCAAGGAAATCTTTGTAGGTCCTGCGCAAGATCTCTCGAGAGGATCTCTAGGAAGGACCAGCGGAGGATATCTGTGGGAGGATTTGGACGCGATTTTGGCACACGATCTCTGGGCAATAGGATCCCTCGGCAAGATGAGTGCACACAAGTTCTCTGTCCAGGATCTGTAGAGAGCATAGTCTACAAGGTCTCTTACGAGAAAATTCGTGCAGGCCCTGCACGAGACTGCTTGCGAAGATCTCTACGAAGGACCAGCGCAAGATATCCTCGAGATGATTTCTGCAGGATCTCTGCAGAACTCTCTTGGCAAGACGATGTCAGAATCGGCGCACTGCTGTAACGAGAGCGACTGGACGCGCGCAAAGTCCGCAGAGGGTACGCAAGCGCTGCCAGAACCAGCGACGGCATCTTAACGAGAGCAACTTGACACGCAGCGACACGTGCCAGACTACCGTATGGGTTGTGCAAACGATGAAGCATCAGCGCCGCGCCGCAACAAGAGCGATGCAACGCGCACGAAATGACCGCCGAGCCACAACGAGAGCGATCCGACGCACGCCAAACGCTGCGTGCACCACGAGGCCTGCATTTGGAACATGAAGAAATAAAGTGAGGAGCATGTTCCACTTCAACATCAATGCGCCTGCCCTGAAGAATCAAGTCCAGGCATCCGAAGTCCTGCGCCTGCCACGCGAACACACCAGCATGCACGCAACCCAGAAAAGACAACAGTCTGACAAATCGCGCGCTTTTGCGGTGAAGGCATCGTTCAAGACAGGAATTTGGCGTGCCTGCCACGTAATATGCATGTTTTCATTCTCGCTGCAAACGTGCCGCGCCTGCCACGGTTCTTTTCCACGTTTCCCATCAAATTCCAGACGCCTGCGCGGATGTTCGGTTTTGTTGGTTCTTGGGGGCAACCACAGTGGACACGATGATTGTTTGTGTTGCGCCATTTCTCTGGCGATTGTTGTCGCTGCAAGTGGTCTAAGTTCCGTATATTTACGGTTGTTTTCTTTCTGCTGTGTTGTTGCCCACCATTTTTGTTTTCGCACGGGGGAGCTTTGAACCAACAAGTTGTTGTGTTGCCTTTCATTTAAGCAGCCCGAATGTCTGTAAGTGTCGGTTTCCTTTTCCTTGCTGGACCAAGGTGGCCTTGTTTGTTGTTCCCTTGAAGGGTTTGACGTTGTTCGGTGAAGTTCACCTATTCACTTACCTTGACAAGTCCTCACATGGGCTCGTTTCCTTCTAACCTCTTTGAGGTTTCTCTTCAAATGGCTCTTTTTCCCGCTAGAATCATGGCCTTGCTGTTTAGTCGGAGGGATTGTTGCCTCGCAGGTCGCAGTGGACATCAGATGTTGCTGGGTTCAGTTCTGGGATTATGCTTTTCTTTTGGTGTTGTCGGGTCTGATTGGATACCATCTTGGCTCGCTGGTAGGTCCAACTCACCTTCTCTACCTTCTTCGTTCCGGCCCAATACCAAAATTTCAAAAAAGCCATACCACCTGCTGCCAAAACAGCCTGAAGAGTCCTCTTTTCCATACTCTCCTCGCAGCCCCCCGCTCGAGCCTCACTTGCGTCACCTTAGGCGGAGGCGGGGCTGAAGGAGCTGCAGCAGCAGCTGGCGAAGCAGCAGGTGGCGCTGGCGGAGGCCCAGAAGAGCACTACCCAGGCGAAGTGGGCGAAGCGGCGAAGACGCGGTTGAAGTGGATACGGGGGACCTGGTGTCACAGGCGGACCCGCAAATTGGGTAAACGGGAAGTCAAAGTGGGAGGGGGGCCGTAACATGGGAGCCCCCAAAACTCATTCTGACTCATGCTACTGCTTCGAGGCGCTTTGGGAACTTATGTTTTAATTGCTTGTAGCGCCAACCTCACGGATGTCAATGAGGCAAACCTACCTCAGTATTCAGATCGTGGTTCTAAATCACAGTGACCTGTTGCCTCCTTGGTTGTTTGACATTGAGGCGCTCCCGCAAAGGCGGCCCCGGGCCCCGTCAAACGGGTTCCTATTCTGGTTGAAAGAGAGGGCTTCGTTTACTCGTCTCTCAGTCCCAGGCCCCAAGTCCCAGCATTCGCTTGACCGTGCTGCAATGAACCACCTTTTGCGAGAAGGGAAGCATAGCCTTTGAGGCAAGCAACTTTGGTTTCCCGCAGCGTTATGCCTGTTCCAGGAGGTGAACGAGCTCAAGAAGTTGGGCTCGGCTGGGGCTGCATCGGCCCAGAAACCCAAAGATTTGAGAGTCTTCGAGCCACAACAGGGCGAGAGTCAGGACAAAGAGTGAGCGGCATTAGTCCTTTGCAGTTTGAGTTTGTGGGACAGTCACTTATTTCAGTTTGGTTCTTATCGTTTGCCAGTTCCATCTATTTGTTCACAAGGACACTTGGAGTGAGGGTGCCCCTGTACTTTCCAGATTTGATACGAATTTTCAATCCACCAAGTTGTAGCAGACTTTCTTCACACTGGAGCCCTTGCCCGTGTCGTTTCGATGAAGGGGAAGGACTTAAGTTGGAAGACCGCGTGAAAGCAATGATCAAGAACTGTGGTCAACGCGGCTGATTAGCTTGGAATTCCAGGTTTGCAAATTAACCCGGTACTAGGGGCTGTGCTGTAGACAGTTAGAACTCCTTTCACGCCCTCCCTGCTCCTTACACTCAATCAGTTTGGACCCGCAGGGGGAGACAGAATTTGTAATGTCCTCAGGCAACAAGCTAAGGTTCCGAATTGGCTGGGATTTCTGGCCAGTCCGGGCCATCCTGGGCTTATGGAAACCTGGAGACCGACTGAGCCTTTCCGCTGAAAGGTCGGGGAAATCTCCAAGCTGATGCCCAAGATCCGCGCGGCTCAGGTGGGGCACAGTTCAGTCGCTGGGACGCTGCTCTTGACAGTTAAGTGGGACTCGTTTGCCGCTCGCAGTGCTGCCTTGTTGCTTGGATCCCTCCCTCAGCGGTACAGGCATTTCTGGACAGCATCGGAGGCAGCTTGGCAGTTGCAACTCACCATTGACTTGATTGATTCCACACCTGTGATCAGAGGTGAACACTGCCGTGTGTTGGGCACTTCCTGGTTTGCTATTCTTCCATCCATGGCCACCTTACATAACATTACTTAGAAGATGGAGAATTTGCCAAGGCTTTGGTGTTCTGTCTGCGGCATGCTCGCAGAGTCTGGACCTTTGCACTCGTCAAATTCACAACTTGCTGAGGTACCCTGTTCAGCGCAAATACGCACGCGTAGAGGCTGTTTTGTGCGTTCGGACACATCTTCCGTGGACTTTGCTGCATGTGTAGTCCCATTGCTTCATTGGTCTTGGGGTCTTGCAGCCAAGGGCCTTGCCGCAGGTGAGCGTGAATTCTTCTGTGGGAGCTGGGGTTTCGTTGGCCTCAAAGGGCTGGGACGTTGAGAAGCACATCGTAATTGTAGCCGGTCAACTTGGCAAGTTGACATGTCTCAGACGGAGAGCTTGATGAGCGTCTTGTTGATCTGATGGTTGGTTGGCCCAGGTGTAGCTGGAAAGACATGTTTCACTTGGCCCTGCTCACATTTTTTTCATGCACAGCACAAATAAACAGCGCCCAAAGCCATTGTTGGCCTGTTGCGCAAGGGGTTCCACTTTCGGCTTGATAGGAATTATAGTGGGCCTGTCGGCCTTCCCTCCCCGCACATACCAAAATACATGAGACATAGGTCGGCCTCTTCTTCAAAACTCATGGGATTACTCATTTCTCCAAGACACACTCATCTTGGGCACTCTTTTCTGGGTTGCTTGGTTTCAAGGGACACCAGAAGGAACACCCAGCCATTTGTAAGTTGTTAAGCATACCCCTTTCTCATACCCCATTTGGATGTGGACGTGACCAGCCCGCCGGCCCGCCTCCCCCTCCGCTTCTCGGCGCCAGACGGCGCTGGTGGAACAGAGCAACGCGGTTCGCGCGCTGCTGGCGCCCGGCGGTGCTGCGCTCAAGGACTGGAAGTGGGGGGCGCCGTGATTTGTCAATTGTTTTGCTGCTCGCTTGCCTGCTGGCTTGCTGCCTTCATGCCTGCTTCCTTGTTTTCTTCTTTGTTTCATTGTTACTTTGTGCCTTTGTTTTGTTGTTTCCTTGTCTGGTTGTCTTGCTTTGTCTTGTCGTGTTTCGTTTTGGTTTGTTGCGTTTTGTTTTGTTTTTTTTGGTTTGGTCTTTATTTGTTTGATTGTTTGTTTGTTTGCTTGTTTGTTTGTTTGGTTGATGCGTTGAGGCTGGGTTGAGGGTTGGTTTAGTGCGGGTTTCTGGTTAGTGAGGGTTTGTTTTCTTGAGGCTCGGCTTTTAATCTCGATTTTCCATTTAAGTCAATCCATGGTTCTTGATTACATGTTCGTGTATTTGGTGTTTGTTGCATTTGTTTTGTTTGGTGGCAAGGATAACATATTCTCGCAAGTGACCCTAGGGGCCGGAGGGTTTGCTCGCCGTTATGTGTTTTTAGCATGTGAGGTTGCCATGCAGACGTTCGGACAGGCTAGTTTCATGATGGATTGTGTTTACGTATTTATCCGGTGCCTGAGTCAAACAGGCAAAAGAGGCCGAACGCAAGTCACATGGCGGCATACAGAACATTGCAGTTGCGTTTGTTGAGATGCCCCAGAAAGAAACGCTTCGCGTTGGATACACGCTCCTGCTGCTGTTCAGCACTCCGCCAGGAAAAGAACAAGGAGAAGGAAGAGAAAGACTTGAAGGACATCACTCCGGTGTTCTTGTTTTCGCCTATTCATTAGGCGCACGGCTCAATGCGGCACGAAGTGTGAGGCATGTCTCGTATTTTATTTTATGAAGTCTGTGTATGTGTTGAAAACCCTTGCAAATGGTTGGTGGACATGAACCCCGATGTATATGATGTCCACCAAAGGGTTCCCCAAACAACCATGACACTCATGTTGTGGCAGAAATATCTTTCGAACTACAAAATGCAGTGTCACAGCTTGTGGTGAGGAATTTGAAGAGGGACTGCCGGCAGCGAAAGATTTGACCTCGCTGGCTGAGGCACGGGGCGGGGCGCGCAGAAAGCGCATGGTGCATGTGAGGGGCCAATGCATTCTTGGAGCCCCCGTCCCATGGCCTTTACGACATAGGTTCCTCCCATGAGCAAGAGAACATCCTGCATTTCACAACAGGGGACATCGGCGTGTCTTCAGACTGGAGGGGAGATGAGTCTGCAGTGTGAGCCTTCGAGGATCGGATCCATCTTCCTTGCGGGATTCTGTGCGTGCTTGTGTTTGTGCATGCCAACCAAGCATGGGGGCTGTATTTGCTTCTTTTTTTTGCCGGGAAGATAAGTAAAGTACTCCCTCCCTTTGAGGTGCCGTTCAACACGCCACAGGTGTGGATAGTGCATCCCTTTTTTGGATACTCTTTCCAGCGCTCGTCCGACACACGTTTAGAGCAATTGATGGATTCAGGAACAAACTGCTTGGGGTCCAGAGTTGGGGATACGGCGTATGCGTGTGGTGATCAAGGCAAACTGAACCGACACATGGGTCGTGCTGCACGCTGCTTGGCCGGCTGCCTCCCGTGGCTTGACGTCTTGATGGCTCAAGAGCCTTGAATCCTTCTTTGGGTATGTGCCCAAATGGGGCGCCCCCCAAAATGTGGTTTCCATTTTGGTTTCCCTGTCCAGTCAGGGTAGAAGCAGAAATCCCCAGCTTCTTTGCTGCAGGAGTCGGTCGTGGCCATTGTCACAATGGCGGAGCCCATCATGTCAAATCCCCCGCCTGAGGGCAGCCGGGTGCTGAGAGTGGCAGTGTTTTTTTGGGGTGCTCTGCTGCGGTTGAATGGGGGCTTCGAGGAAACCTAACCTAAGTGCTTGGGTTCCGGGTTGGTTGGTGCTCCCAAGGAGGAAACCAACAATACGGAGATGCACGGGTCCCCAAAAAGGTCCATAGACTGTATGAATCCGGGGTTGACTTGTCCGGAGTCAAGCCTTATAACCTTTACAGCCCTGCAGCTTTGGCCGGACGCGGCAGGTTCGTGTCGTAAAATGCAGAACTGGGCAGGTTGCCCCTCCGAACTTTGCTGAGTGTCTTAGTTGTTTTCGCTTTCTTCCCGTTAAAGCACACACACACAGGCAAAGGGGTGTTCTGGTGCAGTTCCTCAGCTGTGGGTCTCCTTGTGCTCGTGCTTGAGGCTTCGCAGCCCCGAGGATGTCTCCTCGTGCTTGAGGGTCGTGTGAACAACTTGCGGCTTCCTGCAGGGTCTCGGGGAGCTTTGGTTTCGAGCTTACAGCTCCCAGGCGAGGATCTCAAGAAGGCCCTGGACGAGGTTGAGGCGGGGTCTCCGGGGTGTCAGTCGTTGCTTTGTGCTGCGTTGGTCCTCATCACAAATCACCTGTTGCTGTGCTCGCGGTCCTGGTGATCATCATGGCCGCTGAGCTGCTAGCATGGCCAGACGAGCTTGACCCAAACAAACATGCCACGCCTTCTGAAGCCGGCATATTTTCCTTCGACCTTGCGCAGCTAGCGGTCTGCAGATGTGTTTCATCTCGCAGTGTTGGGAGCCTCCGTACGTTGTAGCAGTAATTGCCAAGGAATCACACCACGCGGTGGCCATGGTCCAACCAGCCGCATGGGACCGACCGGAAGTTTTTCTATAGTCTAGTCACACCTGTCGTTTCGAAAGGTTCGGAGGCTTATGAAATTCAGACTCGCAGGTTGACGCTTTAACTTCCAAGTATGTTATTCCTATGATGATTGTTTTTACTACCATTGTTGTTCTTATCGTTGTTGTGTTTGTTATTTCTTTTTGTTTTTGTTATTATTATTGTTGTTGTTATTTTCTGATATATTTATTAATTGTTTTTTTCTTCTTTATATATATACACTATTATTAGTACTACAAATATTATTTATTGTTCTTATTTATTTACTATTATTATTATTATTATTATTATTATTATTATTATTATTATTTTAATATTACTTATTACACTGGCCAGACAAAAGTTGCGCTTCTTGAAGGTCACAGCGATGACAACCCTTTCCCCCTAGAATCCTTCATGAAGAGACTTACGGGGTACGCGCGGTCCATTTTGGACCCGGGAAGCTTGTTATCATTATAAATTTAAAACAGGCTGATAATTGACCGTCCCACGCCTGCCACACAAAAACGCACTTGTGTATTCGACCCGCCGCTGACCCGAAAGTATGTTTTCAAAACAGCCAAGAAGCATAGACTTTTGTCTGACTCAAGTATATTTTTTTAATTTATTCTTTATTGTTTATTCTTTATTTACTATTTGTACTATTATTATTATGATTGTTATTATTTATTAGTGTTATGATGTGTTTTTGTTGTTCTTTTTTTTAAATATTATGATTATTATTATTGTTGTTGTTAATATTGTTATTATTGGAGGGGTGACTCATTGGACTGGTGAGCAGGGGGTGCCTCATTAGACTGATAAACAGAAGCATGTCCAGGTTTACCGGGCCAACTTGGCACATAGCCTCTAACTAGTGATCTACCCGCATCTACAACGCATCTGCGCGCCAGACCACCGCCACAGACGCCCAGAACAAAATCACCGAGGTCGGGGCGAGCCATGTGGCTACGTCAGTGGCAAAACACCGAAGAGGGGCAAAAAAGAAAGGTACTTGCACACACTTTCCCTTTTTTGACTCTTTTCGTTGAGGGCGAGTGGGGTCGCAAATGCAGTGGGGGGTCGTAAGAGCACAAAGGAATCCTCTCTCGAATAACATTTAACCTGAAAACAAAAGGCAAACCCTGCCCCCCTTTTGAGATAAAGCTGTGTCAAAGGCCTTTCTTGGGACATTTCGTGGACATTTCTCGCCTACCCGTGCAAGCTAGGCGAGGAAGACCATTACGCAGAAGCTGGCGACGGCCCGGGCACCCGGTCCCGCCGTCCCTTTGATAAAGCTGCCGCGCCTCGGAAAATGCCCCTGTCCACCAACATGGAACCCACCCAGCGGGTCCCTTTTAAAGGAACATAGTCTTCCAGGACCCCTCAGTCAGGTTCCATGTTGGTGGAGGAAGGCTCAGTCAGGTTCCATGTTGGTGGAGAGAGGGTAGGTTGAGTGGGATTCATTAAGAACACAACAGATCAGTCAAATTCAAGAGTTTTGGCAGAAGGCCTGGATGTTCCATCCAAGTCATCTAAAAGCCTGGTTCATTACTTTGGAGGTTTTGCCATTCGTTTCGGAAAGCAGGTAGCAAAAGGGCAGCCCTGGGACGTGCCCGAACGGCGCCTGTGCTTTGGAAGGCACAGGCACAGGATGCGCCGGGTGCTACTGGATCCCCGGATTTTGTGAGAAGAGGCTTGCGGCTTCCGAAACTCCGACCACTTGCTGACTTTCTAGCTGGTTAATGGTCCTCCAAGTTTTCCTTGAGCAGAACGGCACCTCCAAGCTGAAGACTCACATGGGTCTTGCTAAGGCTCGGAGTTATGCGATAGAGACGCGCAAGGCAGCGGGCGGCCGGCCAGAGTGTTTTTTTTGTTTGTTTTTGTTTTAGACGTGTCATGGGCAACTCTGGGTGGCCTGTATGAGATGCGGTATGTTGCTTTTTGGGGAGGTTTGACTATAATATGGAAGTTGCTTGATTTGTTTATTCATTGCAGGCTGTCCGGTTTTCAGTGCAACTTGTTGCTCCCGTTCAAGACAAGTAGGTACTGGCCAGAAGGTGCATGTTCTGCTTTCCCGCATTGGGTACGGATTGGTGTTGGACGAACAAAGGTCCTCGCGGAATTGCCTTGCAGTGCAGGGAGCTTTCCCACCCCAGAAGCGTCGTTGCTGTTCGTCCTTTGATAGTTCTCGCACAGTCACCCTGGAGCTTCCACCTTAAGCGGTGGCCCCTTGCACTGAAGAGGCCTCGCCACAGCTTGGCTGTGGTGGATGCGTCGGGGGGTACGGCGAGTTGTTTGCTTGATGTCCTTCCACGAGCCAGCAGAGTAAGAAATAATGCTTGTAAGCCAAAGAGGAGCAAGGCAATGCTAGATTTGACGGACAAACACAGCCACAACAATTGCAAGGGTCACTTGTTGCTTCTATCTCGATCATTCGGCCAAACAACTGTGAGGGATCCTCACATTTCCCCTTTCGGAAGGGTCAACCATTGCAATTCATGTCCATTCGCACCCACCACCTATTCGGTGCTGAGGCGGGAAAGATGGGGTTGTCTTAAATTTGGGGAGCCGTCACACTGGGGTTGAAGCATCCGCAAGAGAAGCCCGGCGAGCGCACCCGGCGCATCCCCTGAGACGGCCATCGCGGAGTATGGGGCGCTGCAGGCGAAGCTGACAGAGGCGATGGGGCACCGTCCAGTGGACAGGTCTCCTTACGTCCAATTGGTGGATGGGTTTGGGGATGTGGCCAGGTTGAAAAAGCTAAATGAGAAGGCCTTCCCCCAACCTCTGGATCACTGACTATGCCAAACCGCCAATTTGGGACAAGGTGATGATAGGACGGCAGGGGAGTTGAGTTGTGGTTTAACGGTTTTGTGGTACTTGACATACTGTGCAAAAACCCTGAGCAAAGTGAACTTTTCAACTTTTCAAAGCGCTGGTAGAGAGGGGGGGGCTTTCACTTTCCAACCAAGTCTAGCCTTGAATGGCTAATCCACTGCTTTTGTTGCTCTCCACACATAAGCGCCTACAATTTTGCACTCAGGTGTATACGGATTTTTTGCATGGGCTGATGCTACAGGCGGCAGTACTAGAAAAGCAGAAGCGTGACTTAGACTCCGCGCAGCAAGCATACTTTGCCTTTCAGACCACGGAATCTGTTCCTTTGCACGTTTGCAGCCAGCCCAACTCCTCGCCGCGCCAGTCCCAGAAGAAGCTGATGCCCTTCAGGCGAGGGGCCCTCTCCAGGTAAACGGTGAAAGCAGATGGCGCAACCTCCTCATGTTGGCTTTTACCAACAAACCAGGGACATATAAGGAGATATTGCCATCTGGTTTCACCCTGGCGTACACTCCAGAATGGTTGGTGGACATGAATTCTTCATGATGTGCGAAGGTTCCCCAAATGACATCATACCCATGTTGTGTTTTCGGCTCTAGCGACCCCGTAAGGGACCTGATCCATGAAGGCTCCTGGCTGACTTTTTCAGGTGGGTCTGTTGTGTGCGTCGTAGTTGGGATCTTTCACATTTATGGGCATGTCATTGAAGCACCAGCGGCGGCCAGTTCAGGTGAGCTGTTTGATGAGTTGAGGGTTGGCTTCCTTCGTGCGCCAACTGCGATGGGTGACTTATGCATGCGCTGCAAGATCAAAGGTATCCCTTTTTGTGCTTGGTTTAAAGGGGAACGAAAAGGAACAACGCCTTTTTGGGGTCTTCCTACATTGACACATGCCCATCTATGGGGGCAACAAGGCTGAAGCCGCGCTTTGGGAGGACCTTCAAGCGAGACTTCCAGGCCAAGGTCAAGGCGAAGCAGGCAGCTCACCGGGTTCC
>CAUJNA010003583.1:236342-251342 GCA_963377175.1 Effrenium voratum
TATGTGTTCAGGGCCCTCGAGAAACGAGTGGGTCATACTAGCACTCTCACCCATATGATTGACGCAGTTCTTTGCGACTCATGGTTTCCGATGTCTTTGCTAAAGTTTCAAAGACCCCGTGCAGAAGGCCTGCACCTCACGCCCGTCAAGCAACTTGATATCCAAGCAGAAATCACAGACTGGGTTTTCCAAACTTAGGGCTTCTTAGGTTGAGGGACCTGCACAGGTGATTGGTTGTTCCACAAACAACAGGGGTCCTCATTTGAGAACTTGCGCACGGCGTGTTGTAAGTTGCCCTTGGTGGCTGCGGACGTTTTCCGCAATGGGGGTCAATTTTTTGTTACCCCAACAAGGACCCGAACACAGGGTTCTCATGATTTCAGTGCTTCCAAGCGTTGGCTGTTCACGGCATTCTGGCTCACTGCTTCACCATTCCGTAAACCAACAGACTCAACCAATTTGCACACCCCCCCCCCCCACACGAGAGTTGTTGGGCTGCTGCGATTGTCATTCCGGTAGTCCTGGAGTCGTGACCACTTCTCTTTGGTTGAACAAGCAGGTCCCGCTCAACTCGGCTTCACTTGTGTGCCGCGGCTTGCCAGACTGTGGTGAGCACCATGAAGGTTCAGAAGCAAGGCCTGGGAGCGGGCTAGGGGGGTTGCCCAGTTCAGTGGATGTCCCTTGACTTACCAAAGCAGCGACCGCCTGCATTTGTTGCGGTTCATACAGCTGGATCCAAAAGGACACATCTCTGAATTTCAGGACACCAACGTGCGTTCCTTTGGGTTCTCATTTGAACTCCGTCCAAAAGGAAGCCCCTTTGTAGGACACTCAACTGCCTTTGCCCAGCGGTGAGGCATCTCAGCGCAGACCATGGCGGCGACCATCACCGAGAAGGCCTCACGGTTTTGGTCCGTAGCGCTGGTTTCACTAGTACTCAGCACAAACAAATGGTTCTAGCGGCTTGCTTACGGTGGCCCCCCCTTGCTCATTCATTAGGGGCCAGTTTCTGTGGATTGGACAACTTCTGGACAGAGAGGGAGATACCATGGTTTTCATGGACATTCTGGCATGGGATTGACGCACATGAGGTGAGTGAGAAATGTTCGGCTTGTTGGCTCCAGCAGAAGCAACCGTTTCAATACCCGTCATCGTTTGCCAAAAAGGAATGACAACGGCCCTCCACTCGAGAAACACTATGATGGACATGTACACAGACCCGGTCTTCCCGATGCGAGCCAACACCAACATTTGGATGATTCAACGGAGCATTCATATCTCGAAATAGAAAGCTGCCGCCCTTAAATCCTTGGGTGGTTTTGGGTACCTTCCTTGCCTACTGTGTTATGGCCGTGACCAGTGTGTAAGCCTGGTGTTGCTGTTTTACTTGTCACTGGTACTTTTTCCACTGCACCAGCTAGTGTCAACCATTCTGTTTACAACCATAGACCCAGGAAAGCCAAATGGTGTTCCAGCTCTGCATGTTAAGAACTCCTTACGGTATGACTGCCCCCAAAATCGGGGGGGGTGGGGACGGTGGGGTGGCCGTGAAGCCGTGAAGCCGCTCGGGTCTCAGGTGGCGGCCGCCGAAGAGGCGCTGGGCTTGTGCCAGGACGCCGAGATGCCGTTCCTCAAGGGCATCGAGGCAGCCGTTTTCGGACGGAAGGGCTTGCGGCTTGCGCCCGTCAGGGACGATTGTAGTATGGACCGTTGGGTGTCGAGGAATTGGTGCAGTGCGTAGGGAGAGTCCTTGGATTGAGAAGTATGGTCCTCCAGATGTATCCGAAGTTGATTGAACAACGGAACCCAGGAATATAAAGCTTCTGGTTGATAGGGGAGGGGTATCCCAAGTTGAAATTGGACCAGTTTTGCCCGTGCATTTCCATTCCCCGTTTGTCACTTAGGGTCCCACTTGCCTTTGGCTCCCGGAGAATCCGCAGTTTGCTTTCCCCAACTTTCTGCAAGTCCTACGGCTGGCCGAACTGACGTGTTGCAGGTGCTGCCGCCAGAGGAGTCCGCCCAGGCCATCGGGGACTGCGAGGCGTCGGCGGCCGGGGCCCTGGGAGATGCCCAATCTTGGGGGTGGGTTTTGTGGTGCTTTGGCGTTGTTTTGAGGTTCCGAGTTTATGATCCATGCATTGTATTCAGGTTGTGAATTTGATGCAGTGTTGAGTTGATCTTCGCAGATGTTTGGGGGCGGGATTTGTTGCTGCCAACACTCCGCGGACAACCAAGAGGCGCTTCTGTGCATCCATTCTGAAAGACATTGTTTTCCAGGGCAAAGACAGCTCCAGTTTCAGAAGTTCACACTATGCCCAAGAAGTAGGCTGGAGGAGGACATGAGGCGTGTTTAGAGGAGGAATTGACCCCTTGTAGCTGGCCGTTTTGATCATGATTTGTGTTTAAACTTGTTTGTTTAAAGAAGTCGCTAGTTGTTCAAACTGCCACCTGCAAAAACAGGTCCCCAAAAGAAGCGCAACCAATTATATACTGTCAAACGCCTCAAATGACACAACGAGAGGCCCGAAGCCGACATACATTCTTTTGAATGGCTCACATTTGGATGGTTCTCCTCTGAGGCCAAAGCAGATGCCGCGCTGAACCAGGCAGGGAGATCACTGCCCGCGCGACGCGAGCACAGGCGAGCACGTCTGCGCTCCATTTGTAGCCCGGTTCGCAAGCAGTTGTATCGCAAGATGGCTATCTAATTCGGCCGTTTTCCATGGCTGGAAACAATTGGAAATGGAAAAACACCTTTAAGAGCTTTCCACCACGGACCCTTACACTGGTGGACTGCAATTGGGTTGGATTTTGAACCTTTGACAATTTGAGAAATGAATGCCTTTTGAATTGGCTTGAACTCCTTGAGATGCTCCTTGCCCCAGAAAACAAGCACGTCCAAGTGAACCCTCCACAGACTCCAGACGGTTGGTTTCATGTTGCGTCCTGCAAGTTTGAAAGCATCTCTACATGACCGTTCTTGCCAATTTAGTAAGCCTTTGGTTGAGCAGAGATTCTAGTGCGGGTTGTGCAAACCTGAATTCTCCAGATGCTGGGAACCTGATCAGCATTAGAACCAGTTTGGGTTGACAACCCAACGCCATCTCGACGAGACTCGCCGCTCACATGTGGCCAGCGCAATTTCCCCGCATCCCGTGGGAGCAGATCTTCGTCCGTTACGAAATCCACCTGCCAGGCACGGACTCTTGTCCGCACCAAGCAGGCGGAGGTGAAGCAGAAGTTCCCCAAGGAGTGCCCACTCGTGCGCGTGCCTTCCGTGACCCAACCTTTTGAATCGGTGAAGCTTCCGGAGGACCGCATTGAAAGAGATGTAGTCTTTCACATATGTTTGAAGCTTCCAGCTTAGCCAGTGGGACAGTAGCCGAACATCCCAAAGTGAGCACTTGCATGGGAGAGAAAGAGAGAGAGAGAGAGAGAGAGAGATGCAACAGCACCAGCCAGAATTGATCCCCTGAAGATTGCAAGACTGACAAAGTCAAGTTCCCCAACCGACCCCACACGAGTCCAAGCGTTGTTGTTTTTGCGCATATCCATTTGAGATCATTTCAGCAACTGGCAACATTTCTGTTAGCTGTTAGGTGATGGTGGTAGGGGGGGGGTAATGGGGTTCGACCCACTACAATGTCCCATGCCCTGTCAAGCAGCTATGAAGCTCCATTCAAGGCTCGGAGTTCTCGAACAGCGGCTGGCCTGTCTGCAGTTTCCAGCAGGGTTGCACCTATTGATTCAAACGAGTGAACAAGCACTGGGAAAGCAATTGCTCAAATCGCCCTGTGTACAGCTTCTCTCATTTGGTGTCGACGAGGGCGTGGTTGCTTGACATAAGCGTTTCTGCACAACCAGTACTGTTTCAACAGCGACTCGTGCAAGTTTTCCTGCAAGGACATCACGACTAGCTGTTCGAGCGTATTTTGCAGCCAGTCGCTGCAGAGAGTAACGACTCCCAAGAGAGTTTCTGGCAATGCCCCAACTCTGTCCAGGACTTGCAGGAGAAGACGCTCAATCAGCTGTCGCAGCTTGGCCTGCGGGTGGAGGCAGGATGTGCAGGATGTGACCCCAGAAGATGTGGTGGGATGCACGGGAGGTTCCTGGTTTGGTTTCTTCGTCAGGTTTCTGGCACCATGCTCCTTTGTCTTTCCTTGAGAGTCTGGCACCTGGCTTTTTGGTGGGCGAATACGGTTCTATTTTTAGGCTTGTTTTGAAGGGACACCAAGAGGAACGCTCTTTTTTTTGCCCCGATTCTGACATACTCGCATGCCCGATGTCCAACTTAAGGGGCAGTTGAGCAGGATTAATCTTCCTGCCTTCACCTAGACGTTGGCAGCGATATAATGATCGACTCCTTGGACTGAAAGACTCATGTTTTTCAGAGCGCATTGGCCCCTGTGGCGTTTCTATTGTGTGCTCACCTGCAAGCGCTAGCAAGCCATGGATGCGATGTAGGAGATCACTGATTTCACCAACGCGTCACTTGTCCATTGGTAAGGTTGCCGATCTGTTAAGAAAACACTGAAACTATGCCCCTGAACTGGGGGGCTGACTTACGTTGTGGCTATCGGAGAATTGTACGTGTGTTTAGAAACATATTATATATTCTTTTCCTGAGGGACACGCAGTGCTTCCCTACCCGAAGGGGAATTTGTTATTTCTTGGCAATTCTCATTCCATCTGCGACTGCGTGATCTAGGGCTCTTCATGCCACTTCGTGGTACAGCTAGATGCCACTGCGATCAGGCCCTTTCCTAAGGAATTTGACCCTGCAAATTCTGCCGAGGCCCCCTACAGCGCTTTTTGCCCGCTTGGTTCGCGCGGCCAGAACTGCGGCAAGAAGATTGCCGACTTCAAGAAGGAAACCGCCGAGAGGAAACTGAATGCTCTGTTGGCGGAGGTGCATGGGCCGGGCATGCAGGGGGCACCAGGCAGAATTTAGGGATTGGAGCCACTGTCCGGGTTGTCACATGTTGCCAAGAAGGTGTTCTATGGGGGCAGGGCGGTTGCAATGAAAGTGGGGCTAAAGCCAACCATCACCACCTCAATGAGGGTACCTTTTGGGCAGTGTAGCAATGTGGGCGAATATGTTTTCCTAGGAAAGCATAACACAGATCGTATTGTTGAGTGTGTTTCATGGAAGGTAGATCAGGTACCCATGGTTGTGGAAAGTTGGGTTTCCGTCCTACCAAGGAATCCCCTTTGACACATGCACATTTACGTGCATGTGTCATGTACTTCAAACCAACCAAAAACCATAGCATGGTCTCTCGCTGAGTTGACCTTGATCCCTTGCACTATCAGGGACATCCATCATGAACCCCTGCCAGAGGGTTAAGATGAATCAAAGGGTTAAGATGAACAACTTGTCGCCGCTTGGCGTTCCGAGTTCGAGCTTCAGGTTTTGCGGGGGAGTTCAGATCATTCGCCTCCGAACATTGGAGGAATTTGATCCAGTGGTCTGGTCAATTTGGGAAGGCCATGCTTCCTAATTTTCCCACAACCTCGGGAAATGACTTAGTCTCGAATGCCCACACACATGTTGACCATGGCTCATATGACTGTGAGAAACACAAATTCCAAGTGATTACAGAAGCAAACCATGGGTTCCCAGCTGGTGTTCTTCTGCGTTCCGAATCACGCTGAATGATTCACTTGCCGTAGCTGGGCGATACTTTTTGGATGTTGCATGTTTACAGTCGACTAAAGATGGGCAGCTATAAAGCATGAATTTCCATAGTAGGTCCTCACAAAAGGACATTTGAGTACTGGGAAGCTTGACCTGGAACCAGACACAACTTGCTTTCAGAGATCGCCTTCTAAGAGGACTCATTCTTGCAGGGGACAAGTCAATTCGACCCCTGGGCACCTTGCCATCTCGATACGAGGTGGTGGAAGCCATCACTGCGGCGGAGCAGAAGGTGAAGGCACACGCAGAGGCCAGCTGCATGGGAGTCGGACTGCGAATGGAAGAGCACCTGGATGTACCCCACTATTCATAGGGATTCGTCCATGTGGCGCAGGTGGGTTTAATCCCCATTAATATGGAGCCCGGACACTCATGCATAGAGCAAACTTTAACAAAAGGCCCCTGTTTGGGTTCCAGGTTGTGCAGGGGAGTCCTTTGAGTTTGTGAGTCGTGCAAGCGAAGAGAGGGTTACTTATTGACGTGGTTTTTCTCGAAATGAAAGAGGCCTTCTTTAAAGAGGCTCCTGTCTGCTCTTTTTGGCTTAGCGTTTGACCACTTGATTCTGGCACGTGTTTCTTTTTAAGGAGGGCTGGGGGATTTCTGGGGGACAGTCCCATGGGCCCAGGGAGCCAACTTGTCAATCAAATGGGAGAGCTATATTATTTGTGTCCCGCTGATTGGGGAAACACATCAAACGGCGTCTGGTTTCGAGGTGCTTGGTGCTTCTTTGTGGATATGCGAAAAGATGGTGCTTCCAGTCCCGCACATCTCTTGCCAACTATAGGGGCCTTCTCGGGACCCGAAACGGACGCATCTTGTGCCGCATTGATTGATCAACCACATTTAATCAGTTGTGTCAGTTGTGGTTTTGGGGGATTCCTCGGGAATCCCATGTGATAAATAATTGGGGGTCAATCACGGCTCAGCATATCAGGGTCTTCATGTTCATTCCAGACATGTGAAGTGCTTACCCATCATGTTCAGGCAATATAAATACATCTTCAGCAATCCTACAAATGCATCGTTCACTTTTCATTCGTGATGCTTGTGGGACTCTGTGTTAGCTTATCCGCCCAAAGGCCCGCGCTTTTGTCAACCCACCTCCTGCCTCAGCAGGTGGCGAAAGTGTTCTCGGAGGACTTGAACACTGCCAGGGCCGCCCAGGGTGTACCTGTTGACACCCAGGTTCTTGGGAAAAGGCAAAAACACTCAGGGTGTACCTTGCGACCCCCAAGCACCCGCTTTTACCAATATTTGAACTGGACCAGTTCTTGGGTGAAACTTCTCTTCTAGAATCCCCTGAGAGAGCAATTCTGTTATTGGAAAATGGCGCCTAATATGCCACGTTAAAGGCACCCTGATACATTGCCGTTGCCGTTTTGCGATCTTTGGCGACTGACTCGCACTTGGCACAAATGACCAGAGCACCCGAACCCACACACACACACACCTGTTGCAATCGTACCAGTTGCTTGCCTTTGCTTTGAGCTACCGGCCGAAGAACCATAACATGATTTGGCGAGCTTGGGGAGGGCTTATGCTGACCGGCAGCCTAAAGGCACCGAGCCACCCAAGTTGGATGTTGATTCCCAGTCGGGGATCGTTCCTCACAATGTGATCTACCCTGGCTTGATTTTCCAGCCAAACAGTGCTGCCCCAGTTCGAGTTGCAGCACCCCAAAGGTTTGCCCCGAGCCGTGTTGGTTATTCAGGTGACGGAGGAGTCAATCAAGGAAGCCATGGAGAAGGCTGCCGCTTTTGTGGGACTTGCGCCCTGCGCCGACCCTGTTCTTGTAAACGTGTTTAGACCACTTCTGTTGCATCAACCTCCTGGTAGTAGGCCTTCTAAAGGGGGCGAAGGTCTGGTTGTTTGAACAAATGCCTTGAACTGCGGAGTGTGTTGCCTCGAGGAGTGAGAACAAAACTGGACTTTGGATGCTCGTGGGGAAAATGGCACTGTTTCTTGGAGAACAAGCAGTTGCCTGGCTCTTCTCCATTCCGGGCTGATTTTGCGCCACCTTAGGGGTCCTTTGCGCTGGCTCACATTGTAATTCACGATTCGACCAAACCTTGTGACCAGAAGGCCACTCCGGAAACCAACCGATAAGTTTTGTTTGAGAACGCCCTTTTGGTTGCTTTTACTGGGAATCCAAAGGAAGCCATCCATGTTAGGGGGTTCCTGAATTTCGAAACGCGCCCATATCTGTCCACTGGCTGTCTTTTGGTCTTCCTGCAGGTGGGTGACCTCGAGAAGGAAGCCACTGCATCCCTGGCGGAGGCGAGATCTTTCATGTCTTTTGTGGCGAGTGTTGCATGTAGCCTGCCATCTCATTACATTACATTACAATACGCTGCACTTTTCATCAACACCACGCTACATCATATGACGAGTCACATCACGTCAAACAACATCACATTGCACGGCATCATAACACTTTACCTCAGAGGACATGCCATTACACTACACACACACACGCACTTATTATCATTATTATGATTCTGATTACTGTTGTCAAGTGTTATTTTTGATTGTCATTATCATCATTATTTGTATTGCTGTTTCTGGTACTATTTCTTCAAACAAAATGTTACTAATACTGTATGTATATCACATACATATATATATATACATATTCATATAATGGACTGTGCAGCAGGTCACACACCCCAAACGCCCTCCAGCTCCCTTTGTGGTTCTATGTCAGTATTTCCGACCTCAAATATTGCAAACTTGCCGGGTGTGTGTGCTAGATGGGAACACCTATCGGGCCGCTCAATTACATATTGTGAAGAACCCATATCCGCTTCGAGTCAGATGTCACGCTTGATGTTTATCCTTGGGTGGCAAGGTTGCGTATACGTCCACAAGGCCTCTTGGTAAAGGATGCCCTTCTTGGGTTGTCCCACAGTCACGTCCACCTCAGTGATGCCTTTTGCATGTGGACTCGTGAATGACCCAGGTTTTCATCAGGGTTCAAGAAATGAATTCAACAAGCAGGAGGATTTCGAGGCTCCTTTCTCTTGGGTTATGAAGGGATTCGGTCCGGTTCCTTTGTGCTAGCAGTCTTTTCGGGGATCACGAGAAATCAAACTGGCCAATCCGTTTCATCAACAGCTCAGGAAATCATCCCAAGCAAACAAGACTGAAATTCCATTGTCAGCGAAAGACGTGGGATTTTTCCACTACTACAGTGTTTTTGTTGGGTACAAGCGCTCAATCTCGGAATCAGCCCACCAAAATGGCGGCACCAGGCCCGAAAGCTGATGACGGCCAAGCAGAAGGATGCCAAGGCGAGCCACGAACCCCACAAAAGGTGTCCCCCAAAAGGAGATTCATCTATATCAGGGCGTTTTGGGTTCCATATGGATGTTTGCTTATTTTAGAGTCAACCCCGGATCGCCATTGGTGAACTACATTGGTGTGACCCTTTCCCGAAGCTTGCTGGCCAATGACACTTTCCCACCTAACAAGCAAACCGCATACCACGCAATTCTTGATCTGTTGGCATGGCCCACCGGGGGCCCATAGGTTAACCTTGTAGTTCCAGGCTCTTTGTACAGGCCATGGTCAAACTGCATGGGGCCCCTTTGGCTGGGCAGTTGTCAAAGCCGGCATTTTCACAGAGTTTGAGCACACCTGATATGGCCAAGAATGTAAAGGGAACCGTCACCATGATTTGAGCTTGACTTTGGTGGAAATGCCGGATTCATTCGTACTGTGGGATCATGCCCAGCTCAGTTTTTTTTTCTTTTTCTGGCGCCCGATTGTGTCGAAATTAAGAGCCCTCCCAACCGGTTGGTTGTGTGCTAAAAGGGACCAGCAAAGACGGCAGGCTTAGTTCCCTCATCCTCGAACCAACATTTGCAAGGGCTTTGAGGTGCATCTGAAACTTCGGCCAAGTTGAGCAAGGGGCAAGTGCGCTGCAATTTGGTGGAAGGTGTACAAGGACACATTCGGGAGCCTTAGCCGGCAAAGGGTTTCACAACTTGCCAGCTTGGAGATCGGATTCAACTGGGGCGTGATTTGGAGAGATGATCCCTCTCTTTGGATAGTGGGTTGGTCTCAGCGATTCGATACGCAGGGGCCCGCAGCGAGCGGTGCGATGCAGAAGCTGCAAGGCACTTCACCGGGCAGGGCCAGGAGAGAGAGGGGCCGTGAGGCCTTACTTTCAGGAAGGCCCCGAGTGGTGACAAGAACAAGAGGTCCTTCAACGTGAGACGGCTTTGTGGAAAGTCAGTTTTCAGGTCCACTTTTTTTTTTTTTTAAGAGACTGGACAGCTTGTGAAAGCTTGCACTTTGGCAGATGTGAGAGGCCGCGTCAAGACGTCCATGGATGAGCTTGGCAAGAACCGCAAGGCGGGTCTCCATTTCGTGCCGACATCGGCGCAGCCCGCGGAGTCCTCCGAGTTGCGGTTGACAAAATGGACTCGCAAGGGTTTTCGAGGATCTTGGCCAAGGGCCTGTGGTTAACTGTAAAATTGACAAGAACATCAAGGAGGACCCTGGTTTTCGAGGCCCTTGGAAGACCCAGGACGGCTTTGTTTTTTCTTGTTTTGCCCCTCTATAAGCTACAGGGCGAAGAAACGCCGGTTCGCACGAGGGCTGGCTTCAAGGAGCGTACACAATGCAGAGGTTGGTGTATATAGTGCAATTTGAGCGGCCCCAGAGTTTGCTCTGCGTGCATGCTGGTTCGTTTTCTTTGGTTCAGTGAACACAATGCAACATGTTGCCTTTTTTCTTTGGGTGACAGCTCTGCATCAGCCAGGTACGCTTGATTTGCCGCCTTTCCGTTTTCCAACTCCCGAGACGTCGCTTGCCCGCTTGGCCGCTGCCCTGGCCCAGGCGTCTACTTACGGGGACAAGCTCATCAAGGGCAAGGAGGCCATGCCCGTGGACGGTTCTTTTTTCAAACATGTCTCCTCTGTTTGTGGTTCAACAATACTTTGGTGTCAAAGCCTCTAAAAAACTCAGGAGCTGTTTGACCAAAGGGTTGTCCGCAATGGCCCCTCGCAACAACGCCAAGCATAAGCCAAAGGGAGCCAACAGATGTGGTGTTTGTTCTTTTCCTCATCTCACATTGGTTCAAGCCAGAATCGTAAGAACAGATATTTACCTGGGGGACCCAACCCCCCCTCGATTGCCCCCTAGCCACGCTGAACAAGGAGTTGTGTGGTTCTTCCTGTTGGGCTCCAGTCGTTTTCCCATTGAGCGTCTCAAGGGTCAAGTGGCTCCGCAACTTGCTTTCGGCCATGCGGTTGATTTGCCAATCAGAATTCATTCTACAGTTCATTGGTGGCACCAAGAGGTGCTAACTGTAGTTTTTGTTTGTTGGGCAGGGCCTAACTCCACTCACAATGCACTAGCACACACCTTGCGGCTTATTCTCCATAGCACACCGAACTGATATCAGCTGACCAATCGACAAAGTTCTTGCCTGACGCAGTTGCCTTGGACGGCTATAGGGTCCATACCAGGCTCCCATGTTTTGCCTGGTTGTTCAATGTACGTACTCATTCACTATCCTTCGTTCAGGAAGGGCTGATTTGTGGTACTTAAACCAAGTTTCCATAAGTCACAGACAGTCACAGAGGGCTACAGTATTGCTTGCTGTTCTTAGATGGCCTTGACACTGATGGATGGTTGCTTCTGTGTTGGCACCTGAAGCAAACGGCGGTGGAGATTTATGAGGAAAGGGTTGCCGTGCGATACGCATTTCCTGCCTTGGGTTTGTCGCAAGGAACGTCTCCCGGAAAGTGGCCAAACGCCCACCAGCAATAGGGTGTTGTTCACTCATGACCCGCATATTTTTTGGTAGCTGTTGTCTTGGATGTTGGCCTGATGGCGTAAGGGCTGGCGTGATGCCTTTTTGCATGTTTCTGCGACTTGTGAACGTGCTGTTGTGCTTGGGCCTGTCAAGGAATCACGACCACCAATTCCTGCGGCGGTCTTGATTGGTATTTTAAGGCTTCCTTGAAATGCATGTCTCTGTCGGGCCGTCTTGCTGTTGCGTCTTCCGATGGATCGATCGTCATCTCTCCTTTGTGTCAATATTTGAACCCATGTCAGTGAGCTTCGGGTTTGTATCATCCAGGCCCTGGCAGAGGAGATGGTGAACGTGGACAAGGCTGAGTCCGAGGCCCGACCAGAAGGGATTTGCTGCTTGCGAATTGAAATGGATGATTGGCGACGCATTTTAAGAAGCCAGCCATGAAGCAGAAGGCCCCCTGCACATGTCATTTCAAGAGCGCGATTTGTATGCATACATGAACACAATATGAGGCAAACACACATGCTTTCCTTCTGCATATATACGGCCAGCGAAGGCAGGAGAGTTTTTGGATGGCTTCAACAGCAACTTTGGGAAGCAACAGCTCCTCTTCGTGTAGATGCTCTTGATTCGGACAACAAAAACTATGCACCCCCGCGCGCTCCAACTTGTTTGTGGCGACTGCAAACATGGGCAGCCCTCAAATATCTTGGCCCACACTCAGTTCTCAAGGGGACCAGACACTTTTTGGGACCCCTCGGCATTGCTTTTTTTCCAGGGCGGCCGTTTGCGCTTTTGCGAGCGAGCGGCCAGGTGGCCAAGGTGGAGAAGCTGGCGGTGCCGGTAGAGGCGGTGGAGACCCCCACGGACGAGGAGCGTCAGACCTTGAGCAATGCTTGCATGTTTAAACAAAAGATGAGGGACAGGTTCCTTGCAAGTCGCCAGGGGAGGTTTCTTAGATCTCGCTGAATCGGCTTTTGGCGGTTTGGGTGGGCATTTGGATTTGGGCAGGCTCTCGACATTGTTCTTGTGTTGGTGTCTTTTTAAGCATCGTGTTTTGTTTGTCGAACCCTTCTTCGCGGGTTTCCCAAACATGGTCATTGCCCTTTTGGTTTCCTGCCAACGAAGAGTAATAATAAGGCTCAAGACACCGGCCGGTTTGGGGCTCCCTCGTTTGTCGGAACCTCCCGGATTCCCACAGGAATGCGCCGAGCTGGGTGATGCCATAGTGAGCGCCCAGAACAGCATCAAGAGTACCACCAAGCCAGGGCCGCCAGAGCCGGGGCTGGAAGGCTGCGGTCTTGCGGGCTTGTGGGTGTTCCGTTTGGACCATTTCCGAGGGAAACAAGAGGAATCTACCACACAAAGTGGTTTCCCCATATCCAACTGGAAGGAACTCTTTTCCGGATGCAAAGGGAACCGGCCACCGCTTTGCAGGGATCTCCAATTTTGATCATGGAATCGTGTGGATATATCAAGCTGGGGGTCCGTGTTTGCCCGTGTGAACAGGAAGCCAACATGAGACCACTCACTTGAAAGTCCCTCCACATCACCTCCCTGTACTGGAGAATACAGTTGGGACCCTTCAAAAGCAAAGGAGGCGGACCACGTCGACGAGGCTCTACCAGTTGTGCAAGGGGCACGTCGTTTACGCAAGCAACGGGGAGGCTTTCTGAGCACCACAGAAAGGGAACAAGCGTGCGATGCTTTCATGAGAGCTTGTGCTGGCAATGCTGAGCCGCTGCAGGCCAGGCCCAAATTCCGCAGTAGAAAATAGGAGCGCTTGGCGAAGGAGGCAAAGATGGTCTGCACAACATACAAAGCGGCCTCGCACGGTTGGGGACCTCATCCACTGCTACTTGCACAGGGAACCATATGTTGGGTGTGTCTTCCTGTGAGGGGCAAAGGGCGACCTTTTTGAAGGCGGGCCCATTTTGAGGCAGACGCGTTTGCGAGTGCATTCGTTAGGGTCACCCAGAGACTCAGGTCAGTGGAGGCGAATCTGTCCGTGCCGGTGCCAGCCCTGAAGGTGGGGCCATGGAATTGCTCCACCGGGCGAAGGGCTGAGCACCAGGTTCTCACTTTATCCAAACTGAGAGCATTTGATCGGCTGGGGAAGCTTGCAGAAGCCACCTGAACACCCCTTGGCCATTCCGAGTTCCAGAAGACAGCCCGCCCGTTCCGTGAGGCTCCCCAAGCCTCTTGGCTTGCTAAGTTCACAAACTGCTACGAAGACTGGAGTGATCTCCAAGAATTCATCGGCCCAAAATACAAGAAATAGGGGTTCCCTATGAAAGGACATGTTTATCATGGTCGCGGTCACGAAATCTGAACCATGAGATTCAGAGAGGCTGGCACCGGTCACCGAATCTGCTGCTCAACTCCTTCAGGCTTCCCACAAACAGCAATGACCATGGCTCCAACTGCGCGCTGCCAGCTGAAAGTTAAGGGGGTTCCTGGAAGACCACTTGAGTGACCTTCTCTCCCTACCAAGGGGCAACCCACAACGGACGCGTTACGCGTCTCGACGAATTCGACTCGACAGCTGGCCTTCAACAAAGTCGCGGAGCGCACCAAGAAAGTCCAGGAGCGCCTCGACAAGGTGCTGGCCCGCGCCTGAGAGCTGAGAGAGGTGAGAGAGCTGAGAGAGGTGAGAGAGATGAGATGTGCCACAGTTGGAGGCTCGGTGCCCTTCTTGGGCGTTGGTATCGCACCGCACACCACCCAGCACCCCCCCCACTGGGCAACCCCCCCAGCCTCAGGCCGGCAAGAAGGGCCTACGGGAGCGTTCCCTGGGCGAGGCTGGAAGCGTGGGCAATTTCGCAGGGACATGGGGACGAGGTCTAAGATTTCTACACGAACCAAGGGATTGAGCAATTTCTTATGCTCGCTATTGGAGCTGTGCCTCACGTAAAGTTGAACAGTACACAGGAATGCCCAAATCACCTGGTGTGTTCTTTTGGGTTTTCGCCGGAGGTCCGGAAGCCGCCCCCAAGATCCCCAAAGCTTGGCGGCTGGAAGTGGCGGTTGCTCTCTTCGCTTCGGCGGCTGTTTGGAGCGTTTGTGAACACGGGCGACTGCCCAAACAAAATGGCCGCTTTCTGACGGGAGTTGTGGATTTCCCTGATCAGTTGGCAAGGGGCCCCAGAGCGCGTGGCTGGTATGCTTTGCAGGTGTTCTATACAAGAAGGATAGAGAATGTTCCTAGCGCCATTTCTCGAACAATGAGAGGGCTGGGAAGTCAACGTTGGGCCAGGGTCACTTTGCCGATCTTTGTGACCACCTCTCATTGAAAGCAGCGAACCATCCTACGAATGCTATGAATGCATTGTTGCAGGCGGAACAAGTAGATCCTTTAACTTTTGCCGGGAGGTGCCCCGGGCTGAGTCCAGCCGGAGCCGCCCGTTGCCAGGCATATGTCCGTGAGGGCAAGAAGAAGACGGACCATGTGGACAGCCTTGTGGAGAAGGTGCCATTGCCGATTGGTCGAGCGGAAGGGCTGAGGAGGTTGTATTTTCCGCGCCCGCATCGCGTG